>CM067066.1:27319475-27749475 GCA_033980235.1 Diadema setosum | reverse complement strand
AACTACACGCCATGTAGGATATCTCGAACATGAGACCGAGGGAGAGATGGAAGACGAGTGAGAGGGAGAGGAAGAGGGAGGGGGAGAGGGAGGGAGAACGGGAGAGAGGGAGAGAGAACGGGAGAGACCTTTGAAGTTGATGTGTAAGTTGGTATAATCAGAGAGGTATACCTCCTTGGTATATACAGTATGCCCCCCCCCAAAAAAAACAAAAAAAAAAAAAAACAAAAACAAAAACAAAAACAAAAACAAAAACAAAAACAAAAACAAAAACAAAAACAAAAACAAAAACAAAAACAAAAACAAAACAAAAACAAAAACAAAAACAAAAACAAAAACAAAAACAAAACACAAAACACAAACAAACAAACAAACAAACATCAAAACAAAACAAAAACAAAAACATAACAAAACGAACAATCGGATTTTCCCATTGATGACTTCCAATATGATTAAACTGTCTGAATACTGTTTCAGAGTCTAGAAATATAAAATCTTACCTATATTTTGCAGAAAACCCCATTCGGTAAGAAGTGGTCACAGAGAAATATGAATCGTTGTAAAGCATGTCATGCAATCTGATTCTTCAAGTTTAGCACTTGGATGCTCTTGGAATTGCAATGGACAGAACTTGGCGGGAAGGGATTCCTGACCTGCTCTACAAAAATCGTCATTTCTCTTTGACCACGTGAAGCAAATCGGATGGGGTTTTCCGTAAGATGTCGGTAATAAGTTATAGTTTCATACTCTGATATTGTATTTGGATTGATTTGCGATTTCTAAAGTTATAGGGTTCCGTTGTATGTTTTGGGGGACATACGGTATAGATACAAAGCGGAAGGAAAGGGATGTCGTCCCAGGGATGTTTATTTAACGCCCTCTGCCGTCCGCTCTCTTCCATTGTTCATATACCTCCCCTCCCTCTCCCTCTCCCTCTCCCTCTCCCTCTCTCCCCCCTCCCCCCCCCCCCCTTCCCCTTCCCCCCTCTCCCTTTCTGTCTATCTCGCTGTACCTCTTCCCTGCCCCTCTTCCCGTTTTGCACATCAGGCGACTCTGGTCTCTGACTGACTTTAAGTGGAATTCAGCACCATGATCAACTTGGCTCAACTTTGTAACATTAGATAAACAGAATATACATAGGTTTCGTCAAGATGAAAAAAGAAAGTTATCAAGCCTTCAGATTTCCCGAGTTTTCACAAATCATTTGACGGTCAATCATTGATAGTCAATCTGTATAATTTGTATCATTGCAGTCTTGCAATAAAATAGCAACGGTGACCGTTGGAGGGAAAGAGGTTATAGTATTGTTGATAAATCAGCGACCCAAAGCATGGTACCGACTATATTTTTGTGCTCAAACCAACAGGAAAGTTGTGAAATGATGACAACCTCGTCTCTTCCAATTTAGGCGTATATTTTGTTACTAACTACAACAAACGATGTATTTAGCCAAGACATGACACCTGACAATGTACAGTGATATCTCTTTGATAAGAGGGGAAGCATTTTGAACCAGAGATCTTTTACATTTCCATCTTGACGTAAATTGCAGAAATCAGGGGGACTGCCAAAGAGGGTTTCTACCTTTAAAAGTGATATCACGCCCGTCAAAACTCCCAGGACTATAACAACGCTCCACTTTTCTCATCACAGTGCTCTTTCCTCCAGGGATGATGAGTACATCGATGATAATGAAAAGAAGAAAAAAGTACATTAATTCCGGAACATGTTCAATCAGGAACACAAATCTAATCCCCATTCTCATTTGTGGGAGATGGGCCGGCCCATGCGACGGAAATTCACATCCGAGATTGCATGTTTGGTTGCTCGAAGCCGACGGAGTGCTCGGAATTATATTGCGTTGCTTTATATCGCTCTGCAGGCAGGCACTCACCGTATCTTCTTATTGATTTCACAACACCTCGAGTCAGTGCGCCGCTAATGGACTGTCCAGGCAACGATAGTTTGTGCGGAGTTGTTGCTGTTGTTGTTTTTTTCTTACACCGATGTCATTAATGTGTCTTGACAAAGATGGCAAACTGCGATACATGTGTATGTACTCTGGAGTCAAGTAAATTACATCAGTTTGGAAGGGTCTCAAAGTGATTATGGAAACCATGTGAAATGAACAACCAATTTTAAGATTTAAAAAAGTCAAATGTTGTCCAACACTACCCCATTAACGCAAGCACACACACACACGCGCGCACACACACACAATTGAAACTAAAATGATAGCGTAAAGCATACATCTGAATTAGATGCTAAGGTCGTATTTGCTTGAGTGCGACCCTTGCAACATTTGTACAAACCACGATTATTTGACTTTGCCCATCTTCACGCTCTGATTAAAACGCACAATGCATATCTAATTATGTCGTTATTTAAATAAGTATCGTTTGCCTTAGCTTCCTTATTCCAACGATTTTTTCCTTCTTAGTGAAAGATCGTAAGATTGTCTTGAAGTGGCATGAATAGATATGTTTTTTTTTTTTTCTGCTATAAACTTACTGATGGTATTTCTTGCTCTTGTATACCAACACTGCAGAGATTATTTCGGGACGTCAAGATACAGTGACGTGTTGTTGATATTTCTTTGGTTTTCTGTGACCGATGTACCGTTATTCTTAACCTCATACACCAGCCAACAGAGTGGATATATTGGATTTTATTTTTTTTTTGAGATGTCAGCACTTCTAACATGTCTAACTCGAACATATTCTCAAACCTTTATCTTTACACTCTTATATTATACCACTGTCTGTTCATTTGTTGTTGTTGTTGTTTTTTATGTGTTACCCTTTTGGGGGATTATCATAATATTCTCCACTGCTGTCTATAAAACGATCTTTCTTGTCGACCACACCGACTGTCTGCCCGTTGCATCACGATGAACTGACTCGATTCCCGGGCAATTAATAAAGGACATTCAGCCTTTCCAGACACGAGAGCGTGTTAATCCCGCACGAGGACGCAAGTTCGAATGGTAAAATGTAAAAAAAAAAAAAAAAAAAATCGACAACAACAACAAAGCAAAGCAGAAACAAACTCACATCGGACGAGTATCGGGGTTAAACTTTCAGCACTTCATAACTGGCGCGGAAATTATTAATAACAGGCCTAGATCCAGCGGGCCCTGTGAGGTCACTTATCTGCGGGTCGACACCTGTTCCTGGCCCAGAAGTCACTCCAAGTCCAAGTGTCGGGAGGAAGAACTCTTAGTAGGAATTAGGCCCCGGGCTATCAGGAGGGTCTCGGATCGGCTGAGAAGCAAAGGCACAGAGGATCAATTTTAATCTAATTTGTACGAAATCTGTTTGTCTGTATCTTGACGTCAAGCAAAGATACTAAAGGATTACCGATGTAAAGTCAAAGTTGGAAGCAAAGATGACAGAAGAGGTAAAGAGAAATATGCACAGATGTATAATGATACTTGTTTACTATGATGAATATGTATCTGTGTTTGTGGATAATGTAATGATATGATTCATGAGTGAAATTTGTATTTTGTAACAGAACCTTGCTTACAATAAATCAAAGAAATCCGTCACGCACTCAACAAAGATGTGATAGGATCAAAGGCACAAGCTCCTCTATTATCAGATGTGGCAGAAGCTATTATTTCTTATTTCCCAACCGAGTTCGTGTATAACAGTAATCAAAGTGCGTTGAACCTAAATAACCGGTGGTTGCCCCTTATCGCTCTGATGGCGTGATGCTCTCAAAATTAACGTCATTATGGTGAAAGTGGTGGAGCATCCATTCATGTTGCTCTGACCCAGGACGTTCATGAAAAAGAGAGGAAAATCATAAGTCTTGTCGGTTATCATATCCTGCAATAAATCTGGTGTACATAATATATAGTTATGTATATATAAAATAGTTATATTGTATATATATATATATATATATATATATGAATGATGATGATGATAATAATAATAAGAATAACAATAATAACAATAACAACAATAATAAAACAGTTTGTTTCGCCACACAATTTTTCAAGCGATTCTCTCTTTCTCAAGTGCTCTTGATTCAAAAACACTTGAGAATCAAGCACACTTGAGAAAGAGCAAATCGCTCGAAAATTTGAACTTGGTTTCTGTTTTATATTTGATATCATTGCACCAACACTCGGACTACTTACAATATGTATAATATATATGTAATATTACACACACACACACACACACACACACACACACATATATATATATATATATATATATATATATATATATATAATATATATATTATATATATATGTATATATATTATATATATATATATATATATAATATATATATATATATATATATATTATATATATGTATATATTATATATATATATATATATATATATATATATATATATATATATATATATATATATATATATATAATTTATTTATTTATTTATTTATCTATTCATTCATTCATTTAAGAGAAAGAAAGAGATAATGATAATTATGCAAACAGGTCAATCATAAGGACCAGATAGTCAAAACCGTGAATGCAATGATTGAAGTTTAGACGATTGTCAAGCCAAGATGAGAGGAAAGCCTTGCAAAGAAACTTAAGCACATTTCCACTGTTCATTCAATTTGCATAATTATATTCTTATGATTGCCTGCTACTTAAATGAATACCCGAAAAATGTGAAGTTATTGTTGTTGTTAATTGTTGGCATTGTTATTGTTGTCGTTTTCTGACTGATGAATATATATTTCTGCATATTTAACGTACATGGTAACGTGACCCGGTGCCATGCAGACACTTGAGTATGCCGGAAAACAGATAGGCCTACATAATCATTCTACCGGCTGTTCTCGAGTAAAATTACGCTTTACGTTTTTTCTTGCAAATTATTGCTTGGTAGTAAAGGTTCTGTGTCATCACCTTTCATCTGATTCATGTGTTAAAGGAAAAAGGAAATACACTGCGAAGAGTCCCTCATTTTGAAATACTAGCTGCCCTGAGAAAAAAATGCGATGAGCTGATGCAGCATAGAATTGCAGTCCCTTTCTGGCTTGTCGGAACTTAACCAATATAACGACAACATAATGAGGTATAGTGTTCTTGCTATACGTCTCATTTGATATGTTGTGTGCGAGAGCGATTGTCTGTTGAAGAGGTTGACATATAGAAAGATTTGTAGCGATTGTGCTTGGCAAATGTATTTTGCGGAGTTGGCGATGATAAATGGGAAAGATCTTTGTGAGTTTTATCTAGTCAACATTTAAAGTGGCGCTGTCTTTCTTTTGTCTCAACCGACAAGCCAACAGCGTGTAGTCATCCAAGAAAGATTATACAAGATGATCGTCAGCTCACTGTCTACAGCTTCAAACAAATCAATAATCAATGAGGTTTATTCTGTTTCCTTCGTCTTGTTTTGACATGTGTTGTGCGAATTACTTCACCTATGTAGTCAATTTTACATGGAGGAAGTGAATAGAAGTAGTATTCATGTAACCTGTATCTCTACTGGATGAAGGGAGGGTTGTAGATGATTGTGTTCATTTCACATCATTCATCTTGAGGTTTGCGTTGTGCACGAAAAATGTTAAACACGGGGTTGCACTTTCATAATCATTCAGACAGAAAGAAATATGTGGCCTATGAAATGACGAATCCCTTATTGCCACTTTGAGTGTGGAGAGGTGGTGCAGAGAATCAACGAGTACCTCTTGACGGGCGATTGACGGGACTATATCGAGTGGAATCCCAGTTACATCCGGAAGCGAAGCCTGGTCAAATTTCAGAAAGCTGATAGCTGTTCCCGTGACCAGCGTGCGAACATTACATCGTCATGTTCCTGCAGCTACATGCGCCGGTAAAGATGGAGACAGAGAGGTATAGGTAGAGAGAGATGGAGATAGAGATAGGACTATACTGACAGACAAAATGATAGCCTGATATGTTGATAAGCCGATATTACTCAAGAACTCGATCTGTAGGCTTGGATTGCCAAGTGGTAATTGCAGACACGTTGTCATGGTTACCTTGATATTTTTGCTAAAACGATATTCCTCTTACATGTCTAACGCAGAATCTAAGCCCGTATACACGTTGTAGGTTGTGAATACAAAGCCCGTTTGATTATGAGTTTGTGTTTTAAGCGTTACATCATGTTTTGAAAATCAGGTATCTTATATACATGCAGTTAAAGACGCCTGAAATATACAGTTGTGCACGTTGTGTATATCAACATTTTTCCTTCCAGGTAAGTGTGTTTTATATTTGTTCAGTGTGTAATTGGATGTGATGCCTGTAAACAACGCGCATGCGCCGACCGATATAGAATGCATATAATACACATATTCCCATCTATTTTTCCTTTTCTGAAAAAAAAAATACATATGCAACCATAAACACCACATAATTATCTTATAGATACCAAACAATTTCAGATGTACACATCTGTGATTTGTTATGCGAAATAGATAGCATAATTCAATCTAAGTCATATGGAATTAATTTACGTTGCAATAAACAGTAGGTAGAAGTGTTCACTGGAATTGATACTGCCCGAGGCCCCCCTTCTAGAGGTAATCCGATTCTCATTCTTTAACATCGTCATATTAACCCTCAGCGAGAGACAGCTTGGCGTCGACAGACCATCGCTGCCGTCTCGGGCACGTGCCGACGATGCAGGCCGGAGTGGCTACGCGGCAACATGAATGTATAATAAATGTAGAATGGATACAAGGTGTGAGGAGAAAAAGCAGACCTAACACATGAGCGTGGCATCAAAGAGATTCGACCCCCTTAATCACATTTTTCATTTCTCAGAAAGTACACTTCGTTGGCTTTCTCCTATAAAATATATGCACATGATTATGATAATAATGATGAAAGTTAATGAATGATTGTTTAATTACCGTTGTTCTTATGATGATGATGATGATGATTATTATTATTACTATTATTATAATTATCATCATCATCATCGTCGTCATCATCATCACAGTCATCATCATCATCATCATCAGCATCGTCATCGTCGTCGTTATCGTCATCGTTTTATTCGGTTGCTTAAGGTACAGTATGCTATCATAATCAGGGGAAAGTCTGTATTTTCATCAATATCCACAATATACCATTGGTATCTCGCTTTTCACAGTCAGATAACATCAGGTGTAATGTTTCAACTGAAGGCATCCATAGAACTGATCAGACGTAATTCTCGGTGAAGCGTTTTTTTCTGCCCCACCCTGTAGACGTCCTAGACGTGGATGACAGCATGAATGGATGAGGGGAGCGAAGCAGGGGAAACAGGAATGGCAGGATGGAGTGGATGATCACAGGCAGCTTAATGATGAGAACGCATCCTGCGGCCATCATACCCGCATCCGCGTTGTCGCCATGGCAGCAACTCTTCCTCCATACCTGACAGCATCACTTTGCTTCCTGTGACAGCATTGGAGGGTTGGACGATGGTAAAAATGAATACCGACATTATAATCGTGAGACAATGCCGAAGAAAAACTATATAGTGTGAAGAGACACCAATGCGGCAGATTCCTTCTCGAAGTACGCTTTCACCGAATTGTTGACTAGAAATGGCCAGAGAATGAACATTTTTAGAATGCCGTTATACATGATTATTATTGCCATCATGTTATTTTCTCACCTACGCTTCAGACATTGTGCAAAGTACGAAATCATATGAATCAAACATTGGAAACAAGACATTCAGGTCGTACGGTCTCAGATATCATGTATGCTTGTGTGTTTTACTTGCATGGCACTAACTGTAATTCATTATTATATATTAATGCTAAGGGTAGATAACAAAGACCTTTGTAAATGCATAAAAATACACATCAGAAGTCAAAAACGATTTCTCACCCGCTTTGTCTAGGGATGAACTCTGGAACTACTCGTCCGCTGTCTTTTCAACTCTGTTATCTCTCTATGTCTGTAATTGCCGCTGCATCCGTTCAGATTGTTTTGGTGGTACGTGTAAGTCTTTAAATAGTGACTACTCATGTTCAATATTTTCAGAAAAACAATGCTTCACAAATATTACACAAAATAAGAATGAATTCCCAAACATTTTGTCAAACTTGTGGGTTGACAAAAACCACTGCTGAGAAGAAAGCATGAGCGTAACATTGTATTCTCAAACAACTGAACCCGAAAAAGAAAAATAAAATCGTGCGTGAAGTCCTATCCAAGCGATGTGTATGTGCAGATGCCTACTATTATGTGATCGTTCATGTCCTTTGTGACGTCATATCATAATCGATACATCGCTTTGTTTGTTTTCTTTATTGTCTTGATTGATTTTGCACACAGAGGTAAAATGCCCTTCGGAGACGGATATCGAGATTGTGAATCATCAGGTGTGGTTATATACATGCCAAGTGAGTGCAATGCTCCTGGTTACGATCAATTTTGAGGGCGATATGTTCGGTGTGTGACGTCATCGATCATCATCATCACCATATTGGGTATGTACAAAACCATGGACCAGCATGGCACGGCAATCTAGCAATCACTTTTTATGACAACCGTTTAAACAACGAGATTTCCGATCTTAATCATCGTTCTCCTTGTTACTGAGACCCAGACGTGTCAAATCATTGAGGATAATACGTTTTACACATCCGCTTCTTGTTTTTCTTTTCAGGAGTAGTTATCATCTTGAACGCCAATCTGGAGGATGTATGAGGGCTTTAGCTTACAGTGAATGGCGATTAAGATAACAAAGAGTTGTCATTCCTAGGAATAGTACGTTGACTCACTGCCCCGTTAGAGTTCCTCTGCATAATTTAGTAAGTGCTAGATTGAGTAAGTGCTAGACCTGCGAATAAAATATGACCCTGCATCACAACACCACTAAAAGGTCGCCAGACATGGCTTTTTAGTTAAGAGCGGATTCTAAAAAGAGCAAACTCTAAGCTTTGAAATGACATACACTTCAATAAGGGACTTTCCAAACACATTCAGATAATGAAAGTACTTTGGAAAAATGTGTACTGGGAAAAGAGGTTTTGCAGTTTTATTGAGTCTAACTGGTCAAGTGCGTAATTTCACGCAACTATGCTCTCTGCAATGAATGTAACAACCCCCCCCAAAAAAAAAAATATAAAGCTCCATGGCAACAACTATGAAGAGATTATTGAACTAGAGTGAAAGTTTGCACATCCTTAAGTACTTTCTTTTCATGACAGATACTAACTTCCAGTGGAATAGCATCATCCTTTCAAAAGTTCCTAGAGTTGAAAGTGTAAAGTGTTTGAAAAGTTTTTTTTAATGCTACGAATCCGTAGATTTCTGAGTAAGCCTCTACATTAGACCGAAACAAAGTGTTCTGGAAAAACAAATGCAAAAAAGAAGGTAATTTCCCACGATTCTTATAATCTTAAAGGACAAGTTCACCTTCATAAACATAAGGATTGAGAGAATGTAGCAATATTAGCAGAACACATCATTGAAAGTTTGAGGAAAATCGGACAATCCGTTCAAAAGTTATGAATTTTTGAAGTTTTAATGCAGTAACCACTGGATGAGAAGACTACTGCATTGTATGAATAACTTAGATGTCACATGCGTACAACAATATAAGGAAAATACAAAGAGAATTTCACAAAATTTCATCTTTTGAAAAAAGTACACAATAGTAGTCATTCCCTTGACTCCTTACCGACATATGTTAGGGGTAATATCACTCCCCCTGCCTTTAGAAAGAGGCAAGTCAAGTGCTCTTTTATTATGCGAAAAAAAAGTGAAAATATGTTGAATTTTCTTTACATTTTCTTTATACTGTTGTACGCATAATTATGACTCACAAGCTGTAGTAGTCTCCTCATCCAGCAGTTCCACCACAAAAATTTTAAAAATTCATAACTTTTGCATCAATTGTCCAACTTTCCTCAAACTTTCACTGATGTGTTCTACTAATATTGCTGCATTCTCTCAATCCTTATGTTTATGAAGGTGAACTTGTCCTTTAAATTTAAGAAATATATTGAAGAATTGCGCTTTCAAAAAAAAAAATAAAAAAAACCTTAAAATTGATTATAGGTTTTCCATTCTTACCTGTTTTGAGTCCTTATGGAAAACCAAGTCATGGAACTGTTTGTTGTTGGGTGTTTTTTTTTTTCTGATACACGGTCACAAATACAATAAATCAAAACAAAATAGTCAAGAAATTACATTCAAATCAATCTGAATTTGCGCTTAAATAATGTCTATCTTTCAAGACTAATTCAGGCCCATCAAACAGGGATGTTACACTGATCTTAGACAAATCTAGAATTATATCAAAATTCATCCCAAAACGTTCATCTCTTCCTCACCGAAGCCATAGGTTCCTTCAGCTGAGGTTTTACCCATGCAAACCAGGGATATACCTTATACATGTTCCAGCATCAGATTGGTTTAGTGGAATTTGAGTGTAGTATCTCCTTTTAATGCCTATAGCCATAGCTGAAAGGGTAACCATCAGACTATGGAATTTACCACTCTAACCTAATATTTATCGTTAGGTGTAGACTTTTGTGATTTTCTCCAATGCTGATATTCGATTTCAGGTAATAATACTGGTTGGCTCTTAATCGGAAGTTATTGACAGCGATTATAAACGACGACGGGGAAGGGGGGGGGGGGAAGACGGGGCTGATATTATACAGCAACGCATGAAACCCCCAGACGATAATGTGCCATGGCATATTATTTAGCCTGTTTAGTTGATTATTGCAAAGTGATGAGGCAGAGGCCAGAGTTTGCCCCAAGCCTCGGTATACACTCAACGTTTGCTCTGGTTGTTGTTGTTGTTGTTTTGTCTTTCTTCTTTCTTTCTCTCTCTCTCTCTCTCTGTGTGACTGTGATGGAGGTCATGGCGAAATATCCAATCAGTATGATGAAAATTCCGCCTTTCCTCTCTTCGGAGGAGAACATTCTACCGACGCCTGTGCTTCCGTCTTCCCTTGTTTTTATATTCTCCTTCTTTCATTTTGTTACACCTTTTCCTCCCTTTATAAATACACACACACTTTCTCTCTCGCTCTCTCCTCGAAGAAATGTACATCCTCTCTATCTCTCTCTCTCTCTCATTCATGCTTATTTTCTACACCATGAACACACACATACACACACACACGCGCGCGCACGCACACACACACACGCACACACACACACACACGCACACTTGGTTTCCTCTGAATGAAGTTATAGAGTACCAGCCAGGTCGCTGAACTTTAAACGTGCTCCCAAGTGCTCCGATGTTAAATCGATTTGGAATATATTCTTACGCTCCTCGTTCCATTCCACCGTCTTAATACTTCTTCCTCTTATATTTCTGCTCGGATGTGGTGGGTAATTCTGTCCACGTGACTAACAGATCTCATGCAAATTCCCATCATGTACCCCAATTCACGATTTTCTGGGAGAATTCCAAGTGATATACCCAAGAGCAGGTGAAATGCAAGACCTCTTTTTCATCTCTCGCTCTATGAATCTATGTAAGTCGAGGGAAACGGACTAGATGTTGCTGTAATGAGGGACTTATGCAGGCATTTGCAATGACAAATCGCAAAAATGTCATGCTCTTAAGACTTTCATTACCGTTGACAACCTCTAATAGTTTTCAATGTCAGTGGAGTTTGAAGAGTTGGTCCCAACAGACAGTGAAACAGGATTTTATTTAAATGCAATATCGTGTTGGATATAGGTCGAGAGGAGCAAGAAGGAGCGAAGGGGGGGGGGGGGGGGTGATGACAAATTATTGACCACCCTCACGCACATCACGCATATTATTATACAAAATAATGACGCATCTTAAGCCCGCCTGCATACGATTCATCGTACGACTTTCTTCCATCAGATACTTAACGCATTACTCATTAACGCATTAAGATGGATACGATATCTTATACTCAGTTATCTTTCATTTCATAACAATTCTCTTTATCGATTACCACTATTTTGTGTGATACTTGATGGCATGCATACCTCTTACAAATCGTTTAAACAATTATATTTGCATATTTATATACTTACATATTTATATACTTATGGTCTTGACAAAATCGCTGTTTCGCGTAAAAAAAACAACAACTAAAAGCAACTTTGTTAGATTTTTGTCAGATTCTTATCAAACCTTTTGCTATTCATCTTGTGTCATCTTTCCCCTTTATGAAAATTAACTTTAGCAGGAACTGAGGCACTTCTCTTTGAACATTCAATCAGACTGGATTTCACTCATCAGTTTCAGTTTCTCCACACGAACGGTTCTGTCTAATCCAATTGTGGATATTCCATTCCTTGAACAGGACTATTCAGTGAATGGCCTATCAATGAAAGGGGAAAAGGATAAGCTGTTCATGTTGGGAGGGGGGACACGAAATACACTAACTCTATGAGGTCTGAATTTTGACCTGTCGATTTCATTATCATTAGCCCGTTCCTGTATCAGAATCGAAATTAGGTATCCTACGTGAAGGCGTCCGTCCTTTACACAACGTGTGCGTAACCACGCGCCAGCCAATGCCCTGTGTTTCACCCCTGTATTAGTCGCTGTCCGCTCGCTCGTTCACTGGCATTCTCGCAACTGGAGGTATTTCGGCGCCGCACGCAAGAAAGAAGCCGTTGTTTCTTTCCCTTGTACTTCTCACAGTGCGCTGGCCTGGTGGCGTTCGAGCAGACGGTAAAATGAACTCATCGGATCAATACGCATCACGCTGTTAGGTCCATTGTGCATCTTTGTCATTACGGAATGATTTTCACCGCATTTTATTTGCTATCGATTAGGCGCTTTGGGCAATGAACAATGATACTGACAGCGATGTGATAACGTTGACGGAAAAATAACTAGCTGTGAGGGATCATATAGATTTGAAAGACAGTAGTATGAGTGGCGTGTAAAGGAGAACATTAAGCATGTTTCGTCGGGTGAAGACAGAGGAGGACGGTCAGTCAACGGCGCCCGGACCTCCGGCGAGGAAGACGAGATGCAATGCACTTCGATGTCAAGCAGCTCTGCTCATCTTGTACGCCCACCTCTGTCTCTTCTTCGGCATCGGCATCTCGACAAGCCTCACTGTGTTCCTCAAAGACATCGTTCAAGAGCTCGACTCGAGCGTTTCAACTCTGGGGATATTCTTCTCAGTCCGTTCCCTCACGTTTGGAATCACAAGTAAGACATCCACTTGTTTCTATAGAAACTGTAATGCTAGCGACAACCGCAACGATTATGTTGTTGCAACAGGACGGCTAGAACTATTCGTGCTGTGGTCAGTGTGAAATTCACAGTGCAGGACCTACACAGCTTCTCCACTTCTCGTTCCTGTAAAGCAGGGATATTTAGAGTATCAGATATGAAACGGATTTAACTTGAAACGTATACAAAAATTATTTCAAATGGTTCTATCATCGAGAATACATAATTTTCATCGTCAAATTTACCGTAATGTAAATTTCACATAACGCGTTTGGATAAAGTGAAAGGAAACAAAAAAACTACATTGGTGTTGATGTAATCTGCACTTTGGAAATTATCGAGTTTGCGATTTAAACCCTTACTTCACGTGTAAGTCCAAGAAAAGTTCAAATTATGTGCACATCATTTGTGTTGAACATAACTTACCCATATCTTTTTTTTTTTCGCAGATATAGATTAACCTTTCCGAGTATTGTAGATAGAATAACGATTATTCTTCTTGAAGGTTATAAAAACTTTGAAAGTTATTGTTTTGTCAACACTCCGTGAGACAGAAGAAACAACAACGAAAGACGTAGACAAAGGATTGCATGCACTGCGGAGCATGATGAGAAATATATGAACGCCAATGGAGTGATGCTTTCACGCAAATGACAATGTGTTTGGGGTTCGATGGAGGTTATCTATTGAATGAAAGTACGAGTGTATGTCGTTGACACGCTCGTAAATGCAGATGGAGTGGGATGTTTTAGGGATGGGGTCGTCACCTGTGCTAAGAAAACGAAGACTTTAATAATAGTATATCAACAGGTGCTAATAATGAATGGAATCTGTTTGCTTGTCATTTTTCGATCAATATTTCCGAACTGGAAGGGGGGGGGGGGGTATAAAGGTAGCTAATTCCGTTGCTTACATTCTTTACAAAGTGGCATACCGATTATGAACAAAGCGTAGCCATGGTGACCTTATAATGATTATCAATCTGCGTGAGTGATGAATAATAATTATGACCCATCAACAAACTCTACTAATGACTGTTTACAGCAAGAGAACTAAAAACATCCACGTTATGGGATTGAAAGACGCACAACGTCCTAAGCATGTACGCTTAGACTTGTTAGAAACGTGACTGGATAATGAGAAGGCCTACATTTAGATGCTTATATGTAATTTTGTGTATGCATATCCCCAAAGTGCACTGATCCTACGATTTGCAACCCGAAGAAGAAAAAACAAGAGATCGGGGTGGGGGTGGTGTTACAACTCCGTTATGTGAATATTAAGAATGTGTCCGGCGAATTTGTCAACAATTCATTATGCTCAAAGAGCAATGGTTCCTCATCATCACAGCATGCATGTGGAGAAGACATGGCTCCACGCCAAGCAGTTTTGTTAGCACACCGGGAGCTTTTCCGGCTTGTTCCATATACTCAAGGAACATTCACTGATCAGCGTCCATTGAAAACATTTATATGCTTCTGGAAACTGGAGTATTTACGATTATCATGGGCGGAAGATTTCTTTGTTTGTGTCTGTATCAAATTTGAGAATGCATGGGGTTGAGATTTGAAAAAAAAAAGAGTAGATCCTAAGTCAGAATGGAATCTTGGATTGCTTCGCTCAATAAGATTATAAAGAAGCAGGTCGGATATATTGTCAGCATTGAGCCGCTATACATGCTAATTGGAAGGTTTGTGCTTATGCATCAATACAACCATTCGCATTAATCCTCCGCTCACTTTTGAGGACCCTACATCACAATAAGCTGGCCGAAGAGAGAGAAAGTCCCCGTCACGATATGTGATATCGTCCATTTGTGTCACTAGCCATATCGTCTGACGTCTGGACAACGAAAGGTGGGGAAAAGCAAAGTCAGATCGTACGAAACTCTCTCTCCGTCTTTTTATTTGTCATCCTCAATAACTTTATGCATCTCAACACGGACAATGAGTGCGCGGTGGGACAAGGTGCTCGCGGCGCCATTTGGGATTGATCTGCTACAGTGTAAAAGGAGACGTGCTCCGCTATTGAAGTTGATATCTACTGGATTAAATAGGTGGCCGTTATGACATCCCTATCTCTTTTCTAACAATTCACATCGGCCCTACGCCCACCCCCCCCCCCCCCGCCGCCTCGTAAAGATGGGAAGGACATCTAATTAGCGCCTATCTAGAAAAACAAACTTACAAAGAGCATCTACACGATACTGGAAAAAGAGCTATTATATTTTGTGTTGATACGGCATAGCTGAATGACAGCTACTTTGTGTAGCATATCGTTTGCAATTGCTTTAAAGTGAAGTTGAGGTCGATCTCAAAACTTGACATAAAAGCTCAGTGGCAGCGTGATAAGTGCTTGCTTCTTCATACACCCACTAACTAAAACAAACAAGTGTGGACTGCACAGATAGTCGACATGTGCTTACGTAACAGTTTCCTTTTGGGCTTAAGGAATGGAGAAGCTTCTTTTCTTTTTGAGACTACATCATGAAAATACAGATCTTGTCCTGAACAGTTGGTAGACCGGTAGAGATAAGAGAACATACACGGGAGCTTCAAGTCTAATTCTAAGTAAGTTGATGGAGGTTAAGTAATCTAAAGAGTCGCGCTTGCCTCTTTTCAGTTCTTGAGAGTCTTTACGCCCGACTGGACCGGATAATAGCTGGCTGTTCGTTAATGGCTAACTGTATGTCTTTAGCGGTTTCTAAAGCTAACTATATAGACATGGTTTGTATAAATGCCCGAAGGCATGTATCGATCGATGAGTAACGAGTAGCTTTAAATGGACTCAAGTCTTCCAATCCTGTTTTTTGTGTTTGTTTTGTTATGTGCTTTGTTTGTAAGCTTGTTGTTGTTATGCTTACATTTTATGCGATCACGAAGTTCAAATTCCTGCACTTCTTACTCTCTAATAATCCGCTGTATCCAATGGGATTTTCTGACTAATTACGCACCAACCTGCATGGAACCCTCTCTGTTATATGCTGCTTCTGGTGATCGTACTCAGGTGAAGGTAATAATTACTCATATTTACATACATATTATATGCACACACTACATGTATATACACATAGTAATGTGTGTGTGTGTGTGTGTGTGTCATATATACACTCCAGAATACTAAAATAATAATAATAATAATAATAATAATAATAATAATAATAATAATAATAATAATAATAATAATAATAATAATAATAATAATAATAATAAGTGTGTATAATTCATATCATCATATCTTCCCTGATCATACTGTTGCAAAAGCGACTCACCTTTTAAGAGTGGGATGAACTTACTGAATTACAAATATAATGTAAATCTTGACAACCTGAATATTATGTAGGTATAATGTATTGTGCATTTCGAGTTTTCATCTCGTCACTAGTATGGTCACTTCGGTCCACCACTCTCAAAGCACTTCAGTTCAGTGGACTACACTATTGCAAACTTCATCTGCTGTTTGGCAACCCTCCGGCAAGCTTTCTATTGGCTGTCAAGCGCATAATTTGTCGAGAAATGTGCAATAATATGTAATAATATACGGAAATATGAAATATGAGGAAATGTTGAACCTTAATCGTCTGTACTAATGACATCTAATAAGGAAAAGACTGCCATCTCATCAAGCATCATTATGTATTTTATTGCGACGGCCCCCGCAACAGTTTCACCTATGTTACAATAATCATTATGAGAAAGAAAATGCAATTATCTGCTGCATCAGGTATGTGGTATGTAAAATGGTTCACTGACTGTTTTTTAAATTGAAATGTTCCTGGAAAACTTAATCTTACAAAAGATCCTTCATTTTTGATGTATTTCTGTTTGAACATTGTATTTCTTGCATACAAGGCAGAACTAAATTGAAATCGAAATTGAACGAACACAGAGTACCACTCCAACTATACTAGCTGAAATGTGACAATTAAGTTTTCTACTAATTGTACACGGATATACGAGCACTGTGTTTGTTTGCTTGTTTGTTTGTTTTTTTACCAATATTGCCTTCGAAATTAACCTAGACTGAAAAAGCCGGATCTTTTTTTTTCAATTATTATTTGGCAGAAGAGATAGACAGTGTAGACCGATTACTTCTCAGCATCTTGCCAATCGTGTGAGTCAAGAATACAATATTAAGGGCAAGAAAGTGGCAGTGAATTTCATATAATTTGTTCAGCCTTGTGGGAAAATGCGCAATAGGAAATTGTTAATTTACGGCTGTGTGTTCCTGCGTTCTGAAAGAGATTGATGTCAATTACGATAAACTAGTCCGCCCAGTTCATAACGAGCTCGTTATTTTTAAAGCCAATTAACGTTTCTGCTGATCATTTGTTCATTGGAAACCATGTGTTTTCATCTACTAAGTGTCTTGAAATCATAATGTCAGTGCACATGTACTAGTGTCTTTCTGACAATGGTATATAAGTCGTGACACATTGCTCAATCCAACTGCATGGTTGTCATGCGTGTGCGAAATGAAGGTCATCTTTGAATTGAATGGAAGTGAATTGAACTGAAATTTGAATTGAACTGAATTCATTTCAATTCAATTCAATTCTTTTATTTTCATTCTTCTTTTCCAACATGCAAGGTCGCGTTGAAGATACATTCAAATTCTCCTTCAAGTTGCCATTAAGGGAGAAATTATTCGTGAAAAATCCTCGGTGAGAAAGTTTGTTACATAACATGGACTTTCTAAAACTGCTCCTGTTGTTTTAAAGTACGTAAATGAAAATCATGAATGAAACTATTACCAAGTATAGTCGCACCAACGTTGTTGAAGTGCCGTTCCTCATACTGTATGCGTTTTACTCTGGGAATAGTATACAGAGGATTTAAGCTGAATCTTTGTATTAGCAAAACTGTTTTGGTGATGCGTGTACCGTTATGGCATGCAAGTAAATTCCTTTGTATTTGTTTGATTAACGGCCGAGCTGCGCTCACCTGCATGCTTTGAAAGTATAGTGACGCTGTTATCGATTCGCAAATAGATCTATTCCAAGCAGTCTTGCCTATACACTCTTGATCTGGTTTTCGGTTTTCGTGATAATGTGATGTCAGATTCAGTTACTCCTTCGTCTTACGATTAGCACAGTACATCTGTGTACATTTTTTGAGTGTTCATTTTATTTAAGGAACATTTCTATATAACGCGCCAAATTGCAACAATAATCCCCTTGACGCAATGGTAATTTAGAGTGTTCCACTAAAAAAAAGCAAATAAACACACACATACACACAAGAAGATTTCTTTCCACACGAAGCCCAGTGATACTTTTCTCTCTGAGCATGCGTTGTGGTATTTTGTTCATTTTTGTTTTGTTTTATGATACACTTCATGAAGGTATCCTATTCTGTTGTTTAATGTATTGCTTTGGATATCCCCCCCCCCACACACCACACCGCTGTACACAAACAAATCATGTAATCGTACTCTGTGTGGTAAATTAAAGAAATCTTTAGATTTACACATGTGATCATACAGAAAACAGTAAACCAAACCAGACGGTTACCAAATCGTCAGTTTGATCTTCTTTTATTTTCAGTTCTGATTTTGTCCGTTCGGAATAAACTTTTGTTCTCCTATGATGTGGGGTGACAAGATACTTCGTTTGACAGACGAAGTATAGATACGTCGCTGAACTTTGCCTGCATAAGAAGCGAACTCCATCTGCAGAAAGAGAAGAAAGTACAAAGCAGCTGAAAGAATCGCCCCATAATACGCCAGAAGAAAACAACCTTTGTTGATAAGAAACAAAACAAATCAGAGAGTGTTGTTGAATCCTACATTGATGTTAGCTTGAGTCAATATAGTCAGAAAACAAAACAATCAATACTTACTGATGATACTAGTAAACTAATCTGGGTTCATATAGGACGAGATGCGGTATGGAGGCGAGACTATAAAACGCGAGTGACGCAACTTTCGTTGATATTTAGCACGAAACGTAAAAGAAAGCAAATGTGGCCAAACGGGCAAACAGCAGTTTGGGACGCAAGTATAATCCTATTTTTTTTCTTTCACGCGCCATTTAGAGCGCCATTTCTGCTTTGAAATCAAGTGCACCTGACGATGTGGTTGCACACTTAAGTCCGCAAGTCCCTTTAAACAAAGAAAAGAAAAAATCCCCGAGATTTGAGTAAATGTTGATGGTTCTTGTCACCGATTACGCACTGGAGGATGAATCCGAACTGGCCACACTTGACTTCTCGTCAAACACAGGTGTATTAGCACCGGGTGGGGAAGAGTTTCTTCTTCTTTCTTTCGTTCTTGATGTTTGCAGCGTGAAGGCAATGTATATAGGGAGACTGCAGACTGCTTTGTTAGAGTTTGGAAATTTGCACTGGAGTTTTCATCTCACTGCCATTGCACGTCTATTGTTTAATGATAACAAACGCCATCATAGTGTTCTCATGATAGCATCCTTGACGGAGAAGAAACCTAGCTTTCACACCAATTTTCCCATGAAAATAACTCGTGCCTTATAACATGATATCGAGAAAAAGGTAGCAATTCATGTTGAAAATGGCTTATCATTACTTTATTGTTGGTTTTGTTGTTTGCGGTGGGTTTTTTTTTTCATGAAGTGAACTCAGCGTCGAACTTTTGCATAAGCCATGGAAGTTATAGCTTTTAAATTCGTTTGATGACCTACTATCTGACTATAATGGCACAGAAAATAATTATCGCAACAATGAGTGAAGGGGACCATTGACTATTAGTATGGTATCAGTGGAAAACTATCGAGTTCATAATATGATCTGGTATTCGGATGCAAGCGTATACTTCCTTTTGTAAATGTTTAAGAGTAGAAACCCAATGTCCAGATAATATATTGAATCAAGGCAATAAACCTTTTTTTTTTTTTTTTTTTGCTTCTCATGCTTCCGCCACTATCATATTTGATACCACGTATTCTTGTTTGCTTAAGTTGTTTGTGTGTTTGTTTTAATGCAAACTTTGTTATGATGAAAGTGGAAAATTGAAATGAAATCAATTTACAATGTCATGCTGTTTGCGACAAAGAATTCATTAGTATGGTCATGTGTGATCAATATCACCATTTATTATATGCGATATATTTGTCACAGAGGCACTCTGCAACTTTCTCATACCACCATGTTCCAAGTCGCTCCTATGTTTGTATTATTTTTTCTCATGAGGAGGTGCTGTCTTTGTTTCACTACGTCCAAGAAAATGCATTTCTCCATGGGGGTCATTCTTCCTTCTGAGCCCATTGTTGTGGGAAAGCAAAAAGTTTCCAGCGAGGATCAGGAGTTGAACAAACAGCAAACGGGCAAAACAGAACCACCAGAAGGCTCTTAAGGCCATGGAGAAGTTGTGTGTGAACATTCGATCGGGGAAACGAAGGAAGAAAGTTGTTAGTTTACCATAGCATTAGAGGATACACTCCTCTTGAAAAGCCGTTTTTGCAAACACTCCCAATTTCCACACAAAAATTTCCCGTGGAAATAGCAGCCGGCTCTAGCCGTTGCTGAACAAAATCCCTCCATCGCTGAACAGTGTATAAACAGACCTGATACGTAATTTCGGTTTGTGTTTAATTTCTCTTCTATGCTCGTGAATGCATTGCAACACTCTTTGGCATAGATTTATTAAAAAAAAAAAAGATGATCACATGTCAGTTATTAGTCTTGACTTTATTACCATATATCGACTGTGATAGATTCAAATTCTAATCTATTTTCATTTTCGACAGATATATATATATGTCGATATATCTGTCAGAAATGTAATATACACTTCACTTTCTTTTGAAATAGAGAATAATGTAAGCAATACAAACCGAAATGAACAGAGTATTCAATAGAGAAACATTATGATAAATAATCATATTGAAGTGGACAATATGCAAAATGCAATAGATACAAATCGGCATGTTTGTAAAAACATTTTCCCCATTACAATCTAATCTGAACGCTGTAAGACTATCCTTTGCGTATAGGATTTTTTTTTTCTTGGGGGGGGGGGGGTTCATTTGAAATTGCAAATTCTATGCTCCGGAGTGATTCCTAATTTATACTGTGTTGTGTTCTGTTGGAAAAAAAGAGAAGAATGAAAATAGATTAATTGAAATTTGCATTGAAAACGACAAAGACCCTGTCTACGCGATTTGAGGAGACAAATCATTTGCTTTT
Organism: Diadema setosum; assembly: GCA_033980235.1. Classification (NCBI taxonomy): domain Eukaryota; kingdom Metazoa; phylum Echinodermata; class Echinoidea; order Diadematoida; family Diadematidae; genus Diadema; species Diadema setosum. Next base: position 27,728,145 of record CM067066.1, on the reverse strand, counting down.
TTTTTTTTTTTTTAGAAAGGACAACCTTACATCTAGTAATCGCCACCCCTCTCTCTCTCCTTGTCCCTCTTTCTATTACAATCCAACTGCCATAATTTTCAGTTTAGTATTCTGCCCTTAACAAATTAGAATTGACAAATTGCGTTTTTAATCCGAGTGAAGGGACATGGGACATCAATAAACCGGTGCTTAACTCCAAATTTACTGAAGCATTCAAAACAGTCTCATTCGAATTTAACAGAAATCCACCTACAACAGTAAAGGGTCCCTGCGCTTTTTGTTATGCAATGCATGCAGATGAGATAATAGGTGGTGACATCGGTACAGTGTGATGAATTAAACGCTATCACCTTTCCTCGCTCGGTGCAATGAACTGCCATTAACCTGGTTGCTATGGAGCTTAGAAACTGACCTGGCACTGCGCCTCTGCATTTGTGCAACGCCCCCACGACTAGTCTCTAGCCAAGGCGTCAGTATTGATAAATACTACCTCCTCTGTCTCATTTTCATGTGAACTATATATCTGACGTTTTGATACGTCATTACTCACACTTCCAACCCTTCATCATGTGCATTTCAATACACTGTATTAGTATTTCGTATTGTCGGTGGGCCACTCCACTGTTACTTGTGGAAAACTTCTGAGTTGCAGAAGCTTTTGCCTAATGTATTAGGCCCATCGCCTTGAAATTAGAATAAAACTTGCTAAGTTATCAAAGAATATATCCTGCGATGCGAGATCGGATTTTCCTTGTGCTTGTTCACCCTAATATACCTCGACCCTTCGTGGATCTTTCTCCACCATTTTATCTGGCTGACTAACAGCAACGCACACTGCAAGTATAGGTCGTTTCACTTTCAAGATAAGTGATAATGTGAATGTGATAGTCCTTCATTTCAAGGTAGTTAGGGAATTTAAATAATTAAGCCAAGTGCATTATCTTATCGTCAGTGTATTGGTGGCGAATAGCTGTGCAGAACTAAGTATATTACAAACGTGTTTCCCCTTTCAAAGATAAATGTCATGGTTGTTGTTTTGTTGCTTGTTTGTTTGATTGTTTTTTATTTTGTGTGTGTGTGTGTGTGTGTGTGTGTGTGTGTGTGTGTGTTGTTGTTGTTGTTGTTGTTGTTGTGTTTGTTTGTTTTTTGTTGGGGGGGGGGGAGGTTAGAATGTAAAGTGTAAGATAATTCAATCACGTATAGAAACATAGAATCTTTATAGGTATTACGGAATGGTGGAATTCCCGCCCCTCCCCCTCCCCTCCTCTTCATCAATTCAAATTAGTTTGCTACCGGACACCTCGGATTTGCTCGGACACATATTGCATGGCTCGACACTAACTTTTTTGTTTGGTGGCCCGACGGGGCCACCAAAATCCTAAATTTCAAATTTTTGGTGGCCCGAGAGAAAAATTTGGTGTCCCGAAAAAAAATAGAAATAAAAAACATTAAAAGTCCTTTTTTTAAAAATGAGTCAAATATTTAAGATTTATGATTGTAAGAATTAGAAGTTGGACATATCTACTCATAAACTTCAACAAACTTGCAACACTCACTCTCAGGCACTCATTCAGTCCTTTTCATCCATCCTTTGAACAAATTTAACTGCTAATTTCCGGCGCAAAAAGTTACGAAGTTATTGACATACTTTTCAAAAAATTTCGGTGGCCCGAGGCGGGCCACCAAATCTGCCCTTTTTGGAAATTTGGTGGCCCGACTTTCATTTTTGGTGGCCCCGGGCCACCGGGCCACCGTTAGTGTCGAGCCCTGCATATTGATATGACTCATTATCGCAACAAGTCCTTGTCACAAAATATTGCCCAAGGTTCGGAATGGGCGCTACTTAATTTCGCAGATCATTAAAACATATGCATGCACGCCTATCCGCGGGGACACATTTGTCATCGCGGCCAGATTTCCTCCTCTGCATATCGCATCTACCGCGAGATGTGATGTGATTGGCTGAGGCTCGCCTTCCATGAGTAAAGACCAAGCCCACTTTTAAAGGGACGCTTCATAACTTGGGACCGTCGCGGAGGGAGTCGAAAATTAACCTTGATAAAGTATAGACATGGAATATAGATGGTGCCTTTGAAAGTCACGGTTCTCTTCATATCTTTGGGTTGGATGGGCTGGGTGCAGTTTTAAAGAGGGAATTCCGGACCACTTAAATGTAAATTTGAAATTAAATAGTAAAATTTTATGAGCACAACAGTGAAAATTCGATCAAAATTAGATAACAATTAAGGAAGTTATTATGTTGTGAAGTATCACTCATTTTCGTGCATAACAGTTCTCGTTTATATGACGTAAATATACACAATGAGATCTGATGATGCATGGATTACAGCCCTCCTATACTCTCCCGTTTTTTGGGTGAAAAATAATAATGATTTGTTTCCTGCTTCAATTGAATGTATTTCTAACCGTCTGCCATTTCCAAAGTCACTGCTGCATTGTTTCTACTATCAAACAGTGTAATTGAATGACACATTTCTTCATCTTCCTCTTTTTTAATTCATGTAAAACACAAGAAATTCTGTCGAAAATTAAGATTTGTAGGAGACTTGTGAGTCAGTGACATCACAACCTTAATATAGTGACTGGGACGAATGTCACTGTCCTCTGAAACGATCAGACGCGGGAACATTTCATAACTTTCTTTTTTTCTATTTTTAATCCAATTTTTATTTCTGTTTATTTTGAAAGTAAGCCTTAATCAAGGAAAGTTAGTGTCCCTTTAAGAAGAGCTTTTATCTGAGAAGTGGGTGATGTGAAATGGCGCAGTGAAGTTGTTTGAATGTTCGTCCGATGCAATATAACCATGCCCCGCACGTGAAAGACATCCAATATGTTCCTTCGAGAAATGATCGTTTGCCCGAGGGTTTAATACATAGTGGCTATTAACAGCAACAGACGGGAAGAGACTTGGGCAAACATTGCCTTTTGACTTTAATCAGCTGGCCCGGAACATCTCGTAAACGAGAGAGTGAAAGCGAGTTGTCATTTTGATCAAGATTTTCATCTTGCCTCACATGACTTTAACACACTCACAAAAGAAAAGAGATCCCCGTCTTTAATCCTCTGAATGCCAACATTTTAAAATACCAGTCACATTGCACATATTAATCATGTTGCCAACTGAGCTGAAAGAGTTAAGGAATGCCCCGCACTTTCTCCAGGTTTATTTTTAAAAATGTTAAGCCACTCCATTTCTGAGTTGACGAAAAAAATGGACTGCAATAAAATGAAACAATTAAGATGGTGGACATTTCATCAGAATTGGTTCTGGAATCAGAAAGTTATGCAGTTATATGATTTTGAAGCATCCCATGTTTTCACAAAACTGGGGGGGGGGGTTATTGGTCGCCACCATATGCAAAGAAATGCAGGTGAGGTGATGATTTCGTCACCTCACAACTCTCCATTTGATTTGCAAAGTAAAATGTCGGGGATAGACTTTTTTCGGCCTCTCTCTGCAAGCAGAATAGACCTTCTTCATTAAAGAACAAATTCGATGCAAATCATAGTTTTGTCGATAAGTATAAGCAATTTGCACCCCTTACCCTTTACAAAGTCACCATGATTTACACTGAATCATTACTATTAAACAATAATGATTCGATTCCAAATTGTACTACCAATGTATATACTGTTTACATCTTTTTCTTGAATTCATGTCAAAATAGGAAAACTTTTGTCCGAGGGAATGGGAGAATCATGTGCAAGTGACGTCATCACCAAATCTTTATTCGCATAATGTGGTGGCGACCATGAATGCATGTATAAGCTCCTCTGTGAAATAAACAAACGAACAAACAAACACAAAAACAAGGAAGCAAAAACAAGATATTATATGCTATTTTTTCCAATTTCATTAGCCTTCTGGTTCCAGTCCGGTTTCAGCGAAACTTCTTGTCATTCTTTTGATTTGATTTTTTTTTTTCTGTATTCGTATATGATTATAAGCAGCCAACTTGAACATGAGAGTGAAATTACACTTCCACTTGCACGCCACTAGCTGTAGGCAGGCGACGGGGAGCCATTCGACGCCATCGGATTTTTTTAGACAACAAGGTGCAGTCACCGCGGGGTTCAAGTCAGTTATATATGAGTCTGCAAAATTCATACTACTCCTGAGGTTCAACTAGTTGTTGTCGTTGCTGTTTTTATTTCGATTTCTTATCCAGCTGTTCCTCGAAGTCCCGCGTGAAATCTTTGCATTTTTCCTCGAAGCCGACCTCTCGAGAAATGGCGGGCGCCGCCAAGGGTCTATATAGCGTATATATAGCTATCAGGCCTTGTGATGCTACACTCTCCATGTCGGCTTCTCATAGTCATACCTTATCAAAATCAAGTTTCATCTAATATAAGAGCAAGGAGCTTCAAACAACGTCCTTGATAAGAGCGTGTCCCGGCCCTGAGCATGGGAGCTGATATATGTACTTAACATCATCATGAAACTGACTGTCATCACAAATTCGATTACATTCATAATATCGAAGATGACCTTTAATGCAAAACAATTTACGTAAACTCAAATACAAGAAATAAAACACCGGCATTTTCTACATCACTCACATATCTTTGTCGCGCCTTACTGAAGCGATGGGGAAAATACACTTTTCAAATGATATTGTGTCCACTGACAACTTCACAGGAAGTGGTTCCTTTATGATTTCTTTCTGCACCAAGCATGCTCCAGGTGGTCCATAGTCCCTCCGCTTTTCATGCTACTGTGATACATATTGTCAATTCAGCTTTTCGTTGTCTAATCGTCTCTTTCTCTAAATAAACTAATGTTTCTGGTCTGTATCCGTATTCTGCATGTACGGCTGTCTGTATAAACACACAGACGGAGCTGTATAAATCACAACGCTGTCTGTCGTAAACCGTGCACAAATGCATGCTCCCACATAAGAGATGCTCTGATTGGGATATTAAAGTGATGTGGATGTTGGCATGATAGTACCAATTATTGTGGATGGTGTATGGATGATGATAAAGGTGTTTTATGTGGTATAGCGGTGTTTTGATAGTCGCATGGCGATGACTATGGCTGTAAGGGCGATGTTGGTGAATAGTGGCGATGCTGGATGTCCTGATGATGGATATTGAGCGCGATGTGATGAGGGCTTGTATACGGTAGTGATCCATGTGATTAGAATGGATAGTGGTACGGCTAATGTGGATTGTGGAAGTTATGAAAGACATAGAGATGGATGCTGGTGATAACAGTGGTGGTGGTGTTATATTAATGGCGATGGACGTTGATAATGACGATGAGAAGAATAAATAGGTGATGGTTATTCTAGTGGGGGTGATAAATGTTTGAGTTGATGATGGTGGTGGTGGTGGTGGTCACCATAATGGATGTTGGTTGTGACGATAGTGGTGATAGTATAATGGTGATTGATGTTGGTGACGGCGATGGTGGTGATAATGGTTGTCAAGGTGATGATGTTGGCGATATCTGGTGATGGTGATGAATGAGAGTGATGACGATGGTGGTGGTAGTGGTGATTGTGATGGATGTAAGTGATGGTATCGCAACAAAATGATGACCATGAATATGAGCAAGATGACGACAAGAAGAAGCCCAGTCAGTGTTCCGATATCATCAAACAGCAAGCCCGTCTCTCATTTTCGCATACATGTTTTTCACGTTCATCAGTAGACTTGAAGCTTTCCGAAGAAATGATTCATCCGATTCACAGAACTGTAGCGCAATATCCAGTTCCTTCCTTTGGATTTGTAATGTATATTCATGTTGCCTAGTCAGTGCTAGTCACGATTCCACACAACACTCTCAAGTATAGAGTTAATTCTTTGGCTTGTAACTACGTGGTAGAATAAAGATAGAAACAGGAAAGAGAGAAGCAACTTAGTATTGTGAACACCCACCTTTTATACCGCTATTGATTAAAATCCGCTCTACTGCTTGCTGGTGTGGAACACACGCAGCTGTGATGCTACGTACATGGCTGTTTGATAACGCGATGACGGCACATTCACGCACATTCATATAAACAACAACATAACATAATTTGGTCCATCAAGTTCAGAATCTCTGATCATTATATGCAATTTTGTTTGTATGCCCATCACCATTTATCACCTTCACAGCATACATCTGAAATTTGAACGAATTACTTCCCTTTCGAGTTTGTTGTTTTGACGGTTTCAGTAGACATTGCTCGGTGCTTGATTAAAAATATACACTGGCAATCGGAAATGTCAATGACAGTTTTCTCATTATCATTGTCCATATCACGAGCAAAATTTCGCTCTTCAGTAATCTCGTATCCTATAGTACTTGATTGGTGTTGTATTGCAGCTACGTTCTGTCAATTTCATATGCCCTCATTTGGCGTATGCATGGAGTATCACCATCCGTGTAAATTCCCTTTTCTGTATAATGACTTCGTATCATGTTCCCATGAACCTTGCAATCAGTGCATGTACTTGGTACAAGGGATTGGCATATCACTTTACGGAAACAAAAGACAAAGATACAAAACAAGAATGTCACATGCAGTCATATTATATGACGTCATATTATATGACGAGAGAACGCTCATAAGGGGGAATCGACAATTCATTTGGTCGCAAAGCAATGGGTAGGTACGTACTTGCACTCTTGATATATTCAGACAAAGATGTGTGTGATCTGTCACCCATCAATTTATTCGACTTTGAAAGAATGAATCAATGTCTTGAACGATGCTTAGCTCTTAAACAGTTTGGTAGACACTTGGAGATTGGCAATTTAAACAAAGACCCATAGAAGAGCCAGAAGGAGCGCTCCCTTTTAGTTTTGATTCGAGTTTGATATTTTCCTTGACAGCATTTTAGTCAGGTACATAACGTCTGTAAGTGAACTATAAAGAGGTACACTATAGGTGTGATATGTTACATTCCACATACGCAGAGTTGTCCAGTGGCTACACGTTAGTGTTTTATGGATTCCCGCTTAGTTTTCTTTTTTAGTCACGACCAATTTAAGGCTTAAGACTGATTAAGCATGGATCGAGCCTGATTAACCACCAGACCAAAGGAGCCCTAATCATCCAATACGTTGTTCACAGTGCCAAAGAGCATTTATCAATTCAACCAGGTAATGCTGAGGGGTCTTTAAGAACTATACTTTTGGATCAATCGATTTTGCATCAGTTTTATTATTCCGGTGAAATGGTGGAGAACAAAGTTTTCGGTCGTAACAGTGCCAGCACAAAACGTCCTTTTCCGATTATGCCTAGACAGTCGTTAAAGAGCATACATAGCTGACAATTAGAAAGAAGACATTTTACGATATAGAGAACATGGTCGGGCGGACACAAGAAGATGGCTAATGCAATTATCAATAGCTTATCTCTTTTTGAGCGGCTTAATAAAAAAAATCATTTTACAAGACATAGGGTCATATAAAGGCTTGTCTGTGATCATATAGCTTCAGTATCACCGATGGGAGATTCAAGCCTAGAACGAAGATTCAAAAAAAAAAAATGCCTGAAAAAAAAAAAGAAACATGAAGGAAAATAAAGTGAAGAAGACCAAAATGAAAGGAAACAAAAAGGAAGAAGAATTAATGAAGCTTAGATGAAGAAAGAGAGAAGGGAAGAAGGGAGAAGGCGGTATTTCTAATTATATTACGTTCCTCCTCGAATATATAGAGTAGACCTATATTTCCCATATCAGTTTTCGAATAGTTGTATCAAAATGTCAGCCACACTGTCTTGTTCACCTATTTTCTTTTACAGCCGATCCCAGAGAGAGAGAGAGTATCCAAGACGATCAATGTCGTTTTGCGAAACAAAAATAAAAGACATAATGATAATAAGATCGAAAAAAAGTTATATATTATCGTACAAATGCGAGTAATGCACCTTGCAAGAGAATGTGTGTTCGTTTCTGTTTTCCCTCTCTTTTCTGCCAATACCAAACTATTACGTAATTTACGACATTAGCTTATGAGTAGAACCGTAGGAAAATATTAGTTCCAAAAGAACGTGAAATGAATGGTGAATATTTCATTGGCAAAAAGCTTATCAGAAATCTTATCATCACGTGACTGAAATAGCTTTTTCAAATGACTCATTAAAATTCTGTTACCTGTATAGCTTTCTTAAGAAATGCATTTACCCATAACTTTCTCAAAACAAGTATTTTGCCAAAATTCGCTTAAGTTTTCTCTTACACGTGGAATTTTCTTGCACGACTTTTATTCCTTCGTAAGCATCTCTCTTCTGAAGGTCGTTCCCCTATGTTGTTTTTTTTTTTTTATCTTGCATGTTCTCATTCACTTTATTAAAGATTCGCTTCTGCTGTAGTGGCACGCAGACCGCCAATCCTCGCGGGGAACTGTGGCGGGACGCGCTCGCTCTAGTTCCTCCTTCATCCCCTGTCGAGCGTATAAGGGGAGGAATATGCAAATAAGCACAAAATAGCAGAACGTGTTTAAGATGGTCAACTGATACACCGCTTGAGAGGGCCCGAGTCTTCTGAGTCATAATGACAATGTAATTGTGATACACACACACACACACACACACACACACACACACACACACACACACACATATATATATATATATATATATATATATATATATATATATATATATATATATACATGTTATATATATATATATATATATATATGTGTATATAATATGTATATATATATATATATATATATATATATATATATAATGAATATATGCCATTTAGGTTTATATCACATATCATTTAAGAGAAGAACTTGGATTCACTTCTTTCGTCTTTTGACAGGGCGCGTATATATACCCTTAATGATGTCGGTCTAATAAACCGGCGCCATTTGCTGCGGATGGTGTATGATGACAGGGTGCTCTGGAGGAGCAGGGAGCTGTGATGTGGTGATATAGTATCCTTATCTCATTTGCATAATAATGTAGATTCAACCAATACTGCACTGTACTATGAAAACATGCCTGCTTTCAACTTTCCATAACTTTCTCATTTCCCAACCAATGTTGATGACACAGACTAGAAGTTGACAATGATACGTGGATTTTTGAAGCTGGGATGTACCCGGAAGCAATTCGCCTGTCATCTACTGATTGATACGTGGACATGATAATGAGGGGCAATTGCAAACGACGCCAAGGTAGATGGACGTGGAAGGACAGAACCTCTCTAGTGTACCCTTTCACACCCGAGCATGCATGATATTCGCCCGTTTCCTTTCATTGAACTTTCCGTTTCCCACCAAGCCCACGTTACGGAGTTAAAAGAAAAGGGCGCCACAACGTTGGCTGTTGCATCCTCCCGGTGGTACATCTGACAGCATCTGCGCGCGAACGTCACCTTCAAACGTGGCGCAAACGGGATGAGGTGGCTACTTTGAAAATGCGTCCACAAAGTGAGTGTGAGAAACGAGATACTTCACAGATGCTATAGTATTATACGGGGGCCCTCGAGTCCAGCAGCACTGGCCTGGGTTTGCATGAGAATTCGTGTGAAATGCCCAAACGTTCGATTTTTGCCACCGCCAAACATTCGTTCATGGATAGAAGTCGTCAGCTCCTCTGCGTGTCAGTCGACACAAAATTGAGAAAACGAACAAATTAAAAACACCAACAACAATTAACCGTACAGTAATGTCTGCATGTATGCCGTCTAGACCGGTGCTGTACAGAACATGACATCAGCCTGTAAGTGTGAAACTTTGTCACAAGGTAAACAAGGTAACAGCACGCGAATGATGTGGTAATCTCAGTGGCAACTTGATGAGGGCAGGATTATTTTTGATGAATGACGCAGATAAGAATATATTGGAAACTTGAAAAATGACACTGCATTTTTTCCGTATATTATCAGGTAGTTGTTGAGTGTTTTTAGTTTAAATATTGCGACACTGACATACATAATACAGCTGTGAAAGTGGCTATCAAAATGGACTGCTTTATTCATAGGCCTATTCATTCCCATGACATACGAATACATACAGCAACTCATAGGTCAGAAGTCCCCCTTTTGCCTTCTTTTTCTCTTTCTTTTCTTTTATCATTTCCCTGTGATAGTCATCAGTTCTCTCTCTCTGCGCCACGGCTGAAGTGGTGAGTATTACAATGACCTGCGCTTTCAATATTGGTTGTTTGGCGATGCGAGATATAGAGAAAGAAATGTCATGAAATGGCGCGAAAGATTGCACATGCTGGAACAGGTGACACTTATGATCTGTGAGAAGAGATATAGATTTCTCTCTCTCTGTCCCCATTTTCTGCGTTCCCTTTGTGTTTTATGGCACACAAATGGTGCTCTCGTTTATATATTGTTCCTCTTCTCCGAGAGATATAAAATGCGTTCTCATGAATCATGTTAGATGACCATTGTCTCGTATTCTTGGCGTTGACTACCTATAGAGTGTGCTTGCATTTTCTAATTTATAGTTCAGAACTATTTTGAAAAAAAAAAAAAAGATATGAAACAGATGGGATTAGGATGTTTGATTAAGTAACTAATTTTCGTTTAGCTCAGAAATTTGACATGTCAATACATGTTAGTTTCGAAGGAGAAAAAAAAAAGACAGTTCATGTCTTCATTTTCTGTCTGTTAATGGCTTACATGTATGGCTCTAATTGCTAATGTGAAATGTCGGTCATTCAGCCGTTCATTCAATTCTAAATCAGCATCGTCATTTTGTGCCACACGCACGCACACACACACACACACACACACACACACACACAAATACACACGTGTAATATAGTACGCACACTCACTATTTCTCCCTCTCTTTCACTCACTGACTCTTATTCTCTTGTAGGACACACGAACACACACATATACACAAACACTCAGGAATAAAGAGAGAGAAAAAAATAAAAGAGAGACGAAATAACTATACGTAACATACACCTACGTCTCCATCTTCCGTAAGTTAAGTCCTCCAACCTTTTACCCCCTCCAAAAAGTTCATTTACTGGTTCAAACTCGTCGGGTTCATGACTGTAACATCGTTTTAGTGCTTCCCGTGGAAGACATGACTCGACATCTCCCCCATGTTTGCAGATGCACTTTATGGATAACGAGTGAAAATGGTGTCGAATGATGAGCCTTAATTGGTTTTTTTTTTTGTGGTCATCCCATTCGAGCATTTAGTGGCGAGTGTGATATGCATGCTACTGCTTAGTGAGCTTCCGCTCACATTGAATCACCATTATGACCGCTTTTTTTTCTTGCTAGAGAGACAGAAAAAAGAGAAGTTAACTAGATTTTGTTATGCGTGGAGCAATGTAAAAGGATGCACGTCACGAGACCGACACCCACGAGTCATACAGCCCGTGAGTTCGACACTAAGCAAACATGGCCCACGAGATCGACACAATTCAGCCCCGTGTTGTACTGGGCTGTTTTTACCCATGTAAAAGTGTCGAACTCATGGACCTTATTTGCCTAGTGTCGAACTCATGGGCTGTATGACTCACGGACATTTTTTTTTTAATCAATATCGAACTAGTGGACTGTATGACTCGTGGGTGTCGGTATCGTGGAATGACGCCATGTAAAGTAATATGTCCACTTCTAGATTCGTTGATCAATGTAATTGTACCGAAATACTTTTAGGTTATAATGAATCTTTTTTTTTTTTTGTTCACCCAAAAACTGCTCTCGCTACAGGTAATTCCTATCCCTCGCGAGTTTTTATCGGCATGATATCACAAATTTGGCCCCCAGATTACGGGATGCAGTGTGTCACCCTCTAGGGATCGGCGAAATGGCAATGAAAGAGAAACGTGCCTTGCTATTCAAGGGTTCGAGGCCTGTTCGATCTGCTGCAAAAATTTGAATTTCTCGTCGGAGTGCTAAGTCATGATTTGCAAATTGAACCCCAGTGATAGTACACCGTGATGAGTCATCATTTCATGCAGCAATCGCCTGTCAGATAAGGCGTATACAGCCCAACTTCTTCTACTCGATCTATAACTAAGGCATACAGCACAACTTCTTCTATACTCGATCTATATACTATATAACTAAGGCATACAGCCCAATTTCTTCTACTCGATCTATATACTATATAACAAAGGCATAGAGCCCAACTTATTCTGTTCGATCTACTTGTAGAGTGCTCTAGCTTACCTCTCTGAAAAACATCAGACGATGTTTGTGTCACACCGTGAAGATGTAATTTGTCAGTGCATGTGACGAATAATACGATGACATTGAATCACCGTCACCATGTAGGCCTATGACGAGAAAGAGTCGACAAGCCTCCGCCGAGATATAGATAATTTCTCCCAAATGTAGTATACCAATTATGTATTAAACCATTCTGTATCACGATGATTCCCAATGTTGTCAGAGACTGGATCAAGTTTTGTAGTGATGTATAAAAACTACTTATAAGGTAGCTCTGTTTTGACTTATCTTCATCATATTCTTTGAAGAGTTTCGTGTTGTTGAAACTGCCCCCATCTCGTACTGGTAAAAGAAACCTATGAGAACAGAAGAAGATATTACTGGGTCCAGACGGGGATCCATATCACAATCCAAAAGTCTAACCATTGATTCAATGATTCATTTCTGACGTTTTGACGAGGTAATACTAATCATTTTTACTAAGTGAACTTGGTCTCCATCCAGATGCAAATTGAAGACATCTAAAAGACAAAATAATAACGAAGAAAATGGTGGGATTTGTCCATTTTGTGATGGGTCCAACAAAGCATGTCACATGAAATTCATAAATGCAAGGGCATTGCTGTTGTTTTAGTAAGAAATTAAAGCTGTCGCCGAGGTGAGATCGTATCAGCGGTTGAGGATTCAGCGTGAAAAATCTAGACTGGTCGAATATATCAGGGAGGTGACTTGTCTCACCTCCCTGAATATATCAACGCTCCGCAGGTTCGTTGTCAGATAGGTCTATTGGTTTCATGATCAACACTGGAAAGCTGTGCGTAAGGGGAATCAATTTGAACGAGTCGCTTGGCAAATTGGCACAAAACGCTTGTCGGAGTTCGTGTGATAATATTCACTTATTGGTAATCACTGTCAATTGAAAGTGAAGATGTCGCAGCACAGTGACCTGGCGCTGTGCTGTAGTGGGCAAGTAAATGGGTTCTCCATCATCGAAGGGCTCTTACCTTTTTGACCATCCTCGCGGGCATTTTGTCTGTATACTGTACATAAGTCATGTGTGAGCGTAGTAAATACGTAAACAGAGTTGATTCATTCCCGGCGAAGAATCACCCGTTGCTGTCCCGATGTGACGCTACAGGTGTGATATCGCTGTTTGGTGTCAACGAACTGCGGGGGAAAAATATTTATCTTTTACTGAAAAGTGAACGGAAAAGGTTCCCATTGTTAGCATCTTGCCACCGCTACATGCAATGAGAATAAGATACTGACGGACGTGTATGATTCATTGATGTTTTCTGATTATTCAGAGGAGAAAGAGAAACAAAAAGTCCCCCGCGTGCATGTATACACTGTAGACATGACTGTGTTGTGGGTTACAAGACCAAAATCGTATATAACTAGTACCGTACATGGTACTATATAGAAAAAAAAATAAAGTGTTCTGTGATATTGACATGACGTGAAAGATGTGGGTTTTTTTTTTCTCTCTCGCTCTCTGAAGAAGAGTTCGACCTGTGTCAATGACAAATGTCCTGTAAATGCATGAGGAAGTATGATATTTTATGTTTTCATCTGTTTAATCATGTAAAGGCTCAAGGTAATGCAACTTCAGCATCATGCGAGATTTTCGATCGTTAGTTTTACATGATTGGTTATACTTCCGAATCGGACCGTGTGTTTTTGTCTATTGTAGTTTTTGTGGCCATTTTTAATCCTTTCTTTATTTCCTTTTGAGATTTTCAATAAAGTAATGGGAAATCAATTGAATTTGTACGTTTTATTTTGAGTTGTCAATTCATTTGTAAAACATTAACGTTTCCTGCAGACAATTAACAAAGGCTCTGTGCAAAAGCATGCGCAAACACACCAGTTTATACTAGTATCACTTGTTCAGAAATGCTTGTATGATGTGCATAAAATGCTCCGATACCTGAAGTTTTTATTCTCTCGATTGGAAAAAGAAGAAATCTATGTGTCAATCAAATAAAGCTTTTTCACATGCGTTCAAAACGCACTTTAATATTTCCAAGAATGAATAATTGGGGCCGTGATTAGTTTTTATCTTAGATGATATCCACTTCGAATTAGGCATGGCTATTTGTCTTTCAGAATTCGATCGCTGTCTAGCTTATCCTCAAACATCGTTACGAAGCGGATATAAGATGGATCTCCCAGACCCAAATTACCAATTTTGAGAACTGATTACGCTAAACTCATCGAGCTCGACGGGTAATTTAGAATGCTTGCACACATCGAGAAGATTTTTCTTTCTGTCTGTTTTTCCCTGTCTTTGTTTGTTTAATTTCTTCTTCATATAAATGAAATCCGGGAAGTCAATTGCAATTCCACGATGCGCCCGTCAGGGCTGGTGACATTTTCAGAGGATTACGGATGATTAGCCATCGAAAGAGCTCAGGAGATCGAAGATGTCGAAAGATATTTAGTGAGAGTGGATGAAAAAGATGAAGAAGAAAGGAAGAGCCCGGGTGTAGAGAGAAAGACTTAACAAGGAAGGCATAATATCAATATATCTTATCTCGATAGCGATCAGCATTTTTTCGGACACGACGGGAACGCCAAACCGTGCCGTGCTGGTTGTTCGGGTCTCAGCCAAGTGCCAAGAAAATCAATGCAGGAACAAAACACTGCATGGTCCGTCGTTGCCATAAGAGTGCATGGGATTAGACTTCAAGTCATTATTAATTCATGCTCAAACGGAGAAGACATGATGAAAGGCGGCTATATTTATAAGAAAGCTCCGAGGAGACAGGTGGTAACCGCGTCCTCCAACTATTTAGGCTATTCATAGGTCCTCTCTGGACAACCCTCCTTTCATTTCACCCCCTGTCACTCCTGTCACTTTCTATGAGTCTATTTTACCCCTATTAAACACCGCTTAAGCAAATAAAAGAACACACAATGACCATTTAGAGCAACTGGCCGAAATATTGTGGCGTATTTATTTCGCAACCAGTCATTATTATATTTGTCGTAGTGTAGATCATCTGTCTAATGCCTTAAGCGTCTTTTTTTTTTTTAACGAAAAGAATATGTTTCCTTCAGTCCTCTTGATAAACTAGGGTATACTTTTATCTTCTCTTCGTTACATTTCTGTGTATCTCTGTCTCGTAATCATTCTTATTACATCTTACGTTCATGAATTTACACGTTTGCTCATTAGAACTAAACTCTAATTCATGCAAGCTCCATCATAATATCCCTAGACTACATTATTCGGACGTTCGGGGTAAGAATAAAAATTAATGAATAGAATAACAATGGGTGATCATCTGATCATAATAGATTACATTGTATTATTGCGTATGTTTGCAAGTGAGTGTGTGTTTGTCTGTGTGTCTGTTTGTGTGTGCGCGCGTACATGTGTGTGTTTATTGTGTGAGTGCGTGTATGTGTTTGTGTGTGTTGTGTTGTGTGTGTGTGTGTGTGAGGGAGAGAGAGAGAGAGAGAGTGGGTGCGTGAGATTGTCAGTACATCAGCTTGTGTGGATGACCCATTATACTTGCAGGAGTATGGATTCCATCGTCTGTCACCTTCGTAAACTATACGAAGTGACAATGCAATGGGACATGACGTTATAAGCAGGACTCTGTCATCACAAACAAGGAAAAACAACAACAACAACAACTCAACAACAACATCAGTAGCAGCAACGCAAATAAATCTGATGAACATATAGCATTTCGATCACAGTCAGATAGATTTTCCGCACATGGCGCACATTCTGTCAGAGAGAGAGATGGAGAGAGAGAGGGAGAGACGGCTTGTTTTCTGTATCATCCCTAACCAGCTCTCCCTCTCCCTCTCTCTCCGGGTTTCAAAATGTCCAATCTATTGATGCATCTGCTTGGCTGATGCGATCTGACAAGTTACTGCCGATTTGTTGAATTGAGGAGCATCCATGATGAATTGATTGCCTCACCACATTTCCGTCATAATTATACGATGTGAGAGTGTTGCCCATACCTGTGCCTTGGATTAGCATTCAATTATTTGTCGCCGGCATTTCAATGCGACATTGTCCTGAAAAAAAAAAAAAAAAAAAAAAAACACGCAGAGCGACGCTGACAGTTAATTCCCGGTATTTATATCATTCCATAACCCACGGACACAAACAAACGAATAAATCCCCTAAAACAAACAAAATGCACTGACTCTGATGTCTCATTATCTTCTTATTCACAATACTAAATACTAATCATGTCTCAGGCTGTGTACTGTATTGTGAAAATGAAGAGTGTATATCCAGTGGTTCCATGCAGTATCCAGTGGAATAGGCACTTTAAGCATAGCATTGATTATTATTATTATTAATGTTATTATGATAATAATAATAATAATAATAATAATAATGATAATTATTATTATTATTATTATTATTATTATAATAATAATAATAATAATAATAATAATAATAATAATAATAATAATAATAATAATAATAATAATAATGATAATTATTATTATTATTATTATTATTATTATTATTATTATTATTATTATTATTATTATTATTATTATTGTTATTATTATTATTATCATTTTGTACATACACATGTTTATACAATAACCGATCACAGATTTGTGTCGATATTATCTATGAAGCTCATAAACAATACGAAATTAAGCTTCTTTTAGTTTGGTCAGGTGGTCATGAGCGTAAATACTTTTCAATGACGGAGAAATAGCTTTGTAGTGTAAATTGGTTCTTCGTCTTCATCCCTGGACAAGATTTCTTGTCCACAACATATCTGCCTCGATCTATGAGGTGTATGATGCGTACCTGGCAATGGTAATGACATGCAGGGTCCTTCTCGGAAGAGCTACAGTCACGTGAGCAACACAGAAGAGGATATCCCTTGTGCATAAGGTCATCTTATTATCATGTAATTCCGGGTCTGATTTTAATAGGATGATTGACATGAGAGAAACTATACTTCCAAGTCCAAACTGCCTGCAAAGAAAAATCCAACATCTGATCTATATCTTATATATTATATAGGATGTGCTTGTACGTGGCAATATCATATTACCTCCTTGCATTACAGTTGACATAGATGTATGTACGGGGTCAGTGCTTTGCCGTTATGTCCGACAGCTTTCCGACTCTTCGCTCGAAGAAGAAAGTCGTAAATGCTGTATGATTTCCCTCCCGTCCCCTTTGTCGCCTTTTATAGCGTTTAATCACGTAGGTGGATAAAGAATGATTTATCTGTACGTGTATGCTGTCGGGGGAAACGTTTGGTGTGTTTCCTTCCATTGTCGCAATTTGGAAGTGTAAGGATGCGGTAAAATGCACTGCAAGACACCTTTTGTTCGCACACACAAAACGAGGGAGCATGTCAACGAAAAGTAAACCTGAATAAATGAGCAGAAACGGTTTTTAATTCGTTCCCCATTTTACTTCTTTTTTTCTTTTCAAACAGGACAAGTTGACTCAGTTACGAACGCCTTTTCATCTGTCACTTCGTGTAGACTGCTAATTCGATTTCTTTTCAACGTTCTTGTGAAGGGGAAGGCAGGAAGACCATTACGTTAATTAAATCCTTTTATGTCTATTCGATTTTCCTTGGGAACGGAAGGAGAGCTAGGAAAGGGGTTGACACTGGTGCCTTCTTATTTCCAGCAGCAAAACTCCGTTCCCTTTATGTTAGCCGTCGGCAGTTATTAAGTTTGAAAGCACGATGTGTGTTATAAGACTTCGTTATGACAAACTGACAGTATTGTCTGTGAACACGGCACTCCGATTATGATGAGCATCGAATTATTTCTAAAAACAGGTCTTTTAAGCTGGCAAACGATCGTTCGGATGTGCAGCTATCGTAGAGGTAGTGGCGTCCTTGTCGGTCATACCTTTCATGTGGGCGTCGATCAAATGCATTAAGTGTTTTTGGATTAGGCGGGGCTATTGACCTCGATCGATCTAATAGGATTACACCAAAACAAGAGACGAGAGTTCAAGCTCTGTAAGGCGGTTCGCAATCTCTTAAAGTACGTTTGCAACCATTGTGTTTTATGCATCACAAATACTTTTCTGTAGGTCTACGTGTGCTGGTAACGAAGTAGGACCATGGAGCTTCTCTGTTAGTAGCTCCATGGTAGGACTAAGGTCATGGAGGTAATTGTTTCATATCATGATTATCACAACATTTTACAACATGGTATGATTACACACCTTTTAACTCGGTTACAGTAGCGTGTACTTTCTTCTTGAAGTTGTCTGTGAAATTTGATAGTAGGTTGATATTCTCAGAACATGGCATTGCGGAAGGAAAAATGTGTCAGTAGCCCAATTAAGCTCCACTTTATACACGTAAAGGTACTGGAATGATGATGTGTCTTTTAACGTTGCTCTTTCTTATTGGCGCCATTACCTAAATGACAAAACATGATATAAAATGGAATTTCCAGCCCATGTTGATAGATAAAATGTACATTTATAAATAAAGGGAAATCACACAATTACAGCCTTGAACGGTTTATTTGCAAATTGTGCAAAATTAGATAATTAAGGAATGCCATTTGTATATTGCACAAAACCGAAAAAATAGCTTGCGCACAATCAGAATCTTACTGTCTCGTTTATTCGAGTGTACTCTGTTCATTAAGTTGAACTTGGAACGTGTGCGCTTGATTTCATCTAAGGGTGACGATCAGACAGTATGTCTCGATGGCGCCACGATATCTGAAGGTCCTCATGTCTTCGTCGAAACCAGAAGTTGGTTGAGAAATAAAAAGGGAAAGAAAGCGAAAAGAGAAGATAAGAGAAGAGAAAAGAGCGAGGGAGAAGAAGGAGAGAATACAAGAATAGAAGCGTCACATTTATGTGTGATGCATGTGTCTGTGCAGCTGATCTCGGACGCAATGCAAATTCGATCGAACGGTATGAGAAAGTTTTAAACATTTTCGAAGTTTGTTGTTGTTGTTTTTCTCTGGATTCGCATAACGTTTGACATCATACTCTTTGTAGAACTTACATGTTCAATTTCGTCTAATTATTTCACCCCGTCTTCCTTTCAGTCTTTTGTCCAAGCTGAAGTGGCCCCGTCTGTATTCCACGCTTTGATATTGATTCCCATGTGCCACATCTTTGATGACATCCGAACTCTGGCTTTTTTTTTTACACATGTATTTCGTACAATATATAAATGAATAAGTATTATTCTATCTCATGAACCGTACTGTCGTTATACAATTTATTGTCTGGGATATTAGATTTGCTTGTTGCCTTTATTACAAAGGTGCCGCTGTTTATCTCTTTATATCCAGGGCACCGTGAGGCGCCAGTCTTTGCTGAATGGGCTATCATGTTGAAATAAATAAACAGAGAAGATTAAAAATAACAGATATGTGATTCTGTCCTTTCCAGACACGCCATATCGCAGATAGTGTACGACATCCTCAAGGGTGGCATCTAGGTTGAGACAACTTTTTTTTTTCTCTCTCTCTCTCGCCTTATTTAAAGGTATACTGTAGTCCGACTCTAGTAGTCCTCTTCAAGATGTCATACACACGTCTTCTGAAAATGGCGTTCGGTGACAGAGACGACTACTTCAGATTAAAGTTGTTTTAAGCACACCTCTTGAAAAGTTATTTCCAAGCGATTGATTTTTCGTGCGATGCCTTCATAGAATGTGCCTCCTTTGATTTACATTATTATTATTATTACTATTTTTTTTTTATAAATGGCTGGTGCGTTTTCTCATTGTTCACCATGGCCCTGGCTCTTTATACGTCACAATAATTATGCCTGCTGGACAAGCTGTCACACAAATATCACTAAGACATTATCACATTTAAACAGAATGCACTCCAAAAGAAGGCTTTTATACCACCTCCACCATCACAAAAAAGAAAAGAAAAAGGAGGTGATAGTAATCTATAAATAAACGATTTTGTGAGATGTCCAAATTTCATCAACTAATGTTTGATCACCTGCCCAGGTTGAAGGCAAAATACAAGTGATGCCCAGGTATGTCATTACGCAATCGGAGTAACCGGGCCTACTCGTGAATCACGAAAACCACGCTTTCACAACTAGGAGACTCAACACAGCGAAGATGCGGCCAAAGAAGCCGTAAAATTCTGAAAAGTTCCTTCCGATTACATCAATTTACTACGGACTGGACTGTCTCATATCATGCTGTCCAGTCCGTGTGTCAGCGATATGGCAGTACTGGTATTTTGAAAATTGATATATTGGATACTCGGACCCGCAATCTTTGTGTGCTGATAGTATACACATCAACGTGATACAGTATGTCCCGTCACATTAGACGTATCCTTCAACCAGCCATTTTACTTAAAATGTGCATATCTCGTGATGTCCATTTCAATTTTCATGTGTGTTATTATAATTTGTATATATGTATATATATATTTATATATTCATATCATATCATATCATTTTGGAGACAGAAAGAAGGAGAGAACCTTCATGGAATCTTCTTGGGGAACATTGCGTGGAAGAGAAGAGGTTTTTGCTGATGCATTTATTCCTAAAATTAACAAACAAACAAACAGACAAACGATGTATGTGTGAGATGAAATACCTACGTCAATAGATGCTTACATCTCTTTTTCGTCTCAACTTCTCTCTCCCGGTCCTTTCTTACTCGTTCTCCCTCTCCCTCTGCGTCTCTGTCCCCCCCCCCCCCCCCCCCGCCCTCCTTCCTCACATACACCCCTTTCTCTCTCTTGGTAAGGCGAAGAGGCACGCGAGAGCTCCGTCAGGATAAACGTGCGATCGGATGAAGATGTAAACATTCTCGATCAGATGCATGAAGTGAGGAGAGACAGGGTACAGAATATGAGGGGAGGAGAGATAGGAAGAAAAAGGTATACATAGTAATATGCGTAAAGAGCCACATGGACAAAGACAGAGAGAAAGAAAGAAAGTAAGAGAAAAAGAGAACGACCCCCCCCCCAAAAAAAAAAAGAGAGTGAAGATAGAACGCGAAAGCAAGGCCGTGCATACATGCCTTTGTATATCTTTCTTGTCTATGCGCGTTTGCATCTACTGGTCAAGCATGAGAGATATACTGGGTATATATAGAGAGATACAGATTGATTATGAGGTATAGAGAGTGAGACAGGAAGATAAATACAAGCAACTTTCTATGGAGTGTTTTTTTGTGACACACACGAGCATAGAAGAAAGATACAGATTGTTTTTGGTATAATAGGCCTTGTATATGTGTGTTTGCGTATTATACTGAATGGATATATAAATGGATAGATACAGAGAGAGAGAAGAATAGATACAGACAAAGATAGATGTATATGTAATGTTGTACATAATATGGAGGGAGAGAGAGAGATTAGAGGCAGGGAGAAGGATACATAGAC
This sequence comes from Diadema setosum, assembly GCA_033980235.1. NCBI lineage: Eukaryota > Metazoa > Echinodermata > Echinoidea > Diadematoida > Diadematidae > Diadema > Diadema setosum. Next base: position 27,706,653 of record CM067066.1, on the reverse strand, counting down.
GGTCGATTATCAGGTGAGGTTTATTGCTCGTATCGTAGATGCCGCCAAACAGGAGTGCACTGGCTAGCTGACAGGCTAGCTGACAGGCTTCTAGCAAATGTATCTCGTATTTCAAGGGCTGTGTATTTTGACTGCCCGGTGGAGTGATTATATAGCCCCTGGCCCGCACGTAGCAACGTGAGTCAACAATACACCATTGCTACATCCAGAGCAACCTCTCAGATATTATCCTTATGAAGGAATATCGAAGATGTGATTTTTGTAAAGAGTGAAACACTTGAAGATGCTGGACTAATATTGTTATTGGATGAATTGACATCAAAGTAGAATCAATACAATAATCATTACAATCAATCATTATTGATGTAGTCTTATGAATCAAGAGGATATCATAATGATGCAAAAAGAACGACTTGTACATTCATAATTTTCATCATAATCTCACTCGCAAGATTGCGCCATCATAACGATTTCCACGGAATCATTGCAAACGCCAGCTGATCAATCAATCATACCCATACAGTCTCACAAGGCCCGTCTATCATGTCCATCACCCCATTAGAATCCTCGAGTCGGTCAAAAAAGCGCCACCTGCTTCGCGAAAAACAAACTTCCTTTCGAAGGTGACCGCAAATATCAAGGGTGTCGCATTTCTTACGCTCATTATTCGTTATGCATGATGATTGTCAAGGGAAATTTCTGCCTGTGGTTTTGAAAAGTCTCATGCATTACATACACACCTGTGTGCTCTTGCCGCGTGTATGAGACGTGATATGGAAATGGTATTCTCACTGTTTGGCGATAACGGCAACAATGCAATTTGCCTGACAATGAAATGATATTTAGATCACCTGTTATCATTCCATGAATTTCTAGAATGTTGGCGCGACAGTCAATAACCAATGTTTTGTTGTTGATGTTGTTGTTGCTGTTGATATTACTGTTGATTTGGGGCGCAAATAATGATATACATGTATATCACATTCTAGAGTGGCTGAGGTGCAGATCTCACCCATTCTGTGTGCCAGGGGCTGCGGACAGTGTGTACAATGCTATGGGGATTTTCTGTGCCGATCGGCACTCAAAATGGGAACACAGATTATATCCGTATGACGTGGTAGATTCTCGCTTCTTCAGCAAAATGGAAAGTTACCGACGACAAGAGAAATTTCTGGGAATACTTGAATTCCGCCTTTCTTTTTCTTCCTTTTTTTTTTGCGCCATCAAAAAATTGAAGAATAAATCTCTCTTGGTAGATAGTTGTAGGTACATATTGCTGTCAATAATATTGTAATAGATATAGCAGTTCTTGGCAAAGATTTCGACGACGTAAGCCTCGATGCATACGAACATCACAAGCATTCTCTCCCCCATCACACACCACAGGGCAGCCAAGACAAAGTTAGGTTTGGCGAAGTTCTGCCCCCATCCAGGAGGAACGAGACGGATATATAACACATATGGATATTAGACAGTGGAAAATAATTCAAAGAATACAAATTACAAGGCATGAAGGCGAGAAACGTTATTGACTTTGTAAACAGGAATTTTAAAGGGGAAGGCTAGTAACTGATCAGTGGGAATCAGTGGAAATGCTGGGAGATGATTGTTCCAATCCTTATGGGATTCATTCAAGAGTTCATTGCATATCTATTGTTGTGTGAAAATGATTTGTTTCAGAATGGTCTCATATTCAAGTAATGTGCAGTTTAATAAAACGGTCTCATTATTCAAGTAATGTGCAGTTTATTAAAACGGTCTCATATTCAAGTAATGTGCAGATTAATGCTCCGTCACTGACCAGGGACGCTAACCTGGAAGCATTAAACTGCACATTACTTGAATATGAGACCATTCTGAAACAAATCATTTTCACACAACAATAGATATGCAATGAACTCTTGAATGAATCCCATAAGGATTGGAACAATCATCTCCCAGCATTTCCACTAATTTCCACTGATCAGTTACTAGCCTTCCCCTTTAACTTTCTAGCTTCCGTCCAGCCATCTTAACGTGTAGACCACCGACTGTCGAACGTAGACAGGAATGGATAGTACACGTACACGAACTGAATGAACTAGCGCCCTTCCCCCGCCGATAGGCGATGTGTGTAAAGTAACCGCGTGGCTGGTGAAAGCCTGTTTTGCTTTCCCCAGGTACAGATTATTGCGAGTTGATCCACCCTGCTTGAATTCATTTCCTCCCCGTGTAATTTTTGGTATGTATGCACGAATTACATGCCCTTGTAATAGCCAGCTTGAATTAGGCGTGTGATGGCAAGCATACGACGCACATGCGTATATCAGCAAAGCTATATGCCCCCTCCCACTCCCTTCCCCCTTTTCTCCCCGGTCTCCAGTCGCTGCGATATGGGTCATGCTGATAAATGACATGTTCCTTCACGTTTAAGGTCATTCGGTAGCAGTATAGTTTGGGGTACAAAGAGAAAGAAAAAGCATAGCCGGACATACGAATGGCGTGGATTTAAAGGGAGACGCGGTTTTTGCCACCAAAATGAGCATGTGAAATGGATGTAGTCGGTGATATTTCTTTTTGCAATATCGCGCAAAACCCAATCGTCAGTATATTGCTATTAGTCTAGTGTGCATTCCATTGCAAAATTCGATTTGAAGAGAAAAATATACTTGCTTAATAGTTAAGATTGTAAAGTTTCACCTTTTCATATGTGATTGAGAAACGGCTCCGAGATTAAACTTGATCTCCTCTTTCTGGACGGACATCATAACAACATGCTCCCTTCTCACTTTATTCTAAGTCTTTTTATGATGAATGTTCCTATTTCTCTCTTATAAAGTTATTTTCTCTTCTTTCTTTTTCTCTTACATCTCTCCTACACATTTTCCTTTATGGCTGGAGCACAAATAATGGATGATTATATTGTTCAATAGCTTCTCACAATCGTGTAGATAATCATGTCACATTGTCCAATGGTGCGGAATTTTTCGTGCAGGGCGTTCCCCACGGCAATCAAAATATTACGGGTATAGGTTACATTACTTCCACTCGTGCAACAAACGATGCGAGGATAGATGCTCGCACCATACCCCTCCTCCACATTCCCTCCAGAGTGCCTGCGAACTGCACTGATGCAAACGAATTCGACATCGCCTCTGCGTTCAGTACTCGGCTCACAATATTGATATTTTAGCCGGTAGAAAACAAAGGGGGTTGGCCTCTATCAATTTTCCATCTAGTGTATTGCCATGTAGGCGTATCGTTTGACCGTATGCATAATATGATGTGAAATCTGTTCTCCGTCTGCATACGCCAATTGAGCAAATTAAGCCTATAGTAGATGAGCTTATAGTGTCCACTTTATTCCCTGACCTGTATTTGACCCAAATGTCCCCTGCTCTTGTCGCGTGCGGATCCAACAAGGTTGCAGGATGCATTTTCCTCCAACCCCCATTAGATGAGTAAGGTTGTCCTACCAAAGTGTATCCTCACTTTCCTCGTAAGCGTACATCCGCTTTTGGAAGGACAAGAGAGCAAGGGAAAAAAAAGAGAAAAGGGAAAAAGAGAGGGAGAGAAAATATAGATGGATATAGAGAGAGATGGACTTACGTCTTTTCTCTGCTTTCATCTCGTATTCATGGATTTGAAGTGGCGGTGGCGATCGGACCATCTTCATTAGTCACACGGGGCGCGCCCTCAGTTGGCCAACGTAATGAGATGGAAATTACCAAGATAGTACGCATCGCAAAAAACAAAAACAACAACAAAAAAATCTCTTCTTTTAACCCCCTCTCCATTACGTTCGTGGACAACTAGAAAATGCACTTTCACTACCTATATGCCATATGTTATACTTATGAAAAATCCATTACCTTGTCTAAAACATGAAAATGCTCATACGACAGCTACATTACAGTGGCCATTGCATTCTAATGGAAGTTTTGTGTATACATATATATATATATATATATATATATATATGTGTGTGTGTGTGTGTGTGTGTGTGTGTGTGTGTGTGTGTTGTGTGTGTGTGTGTGTGTGTGTGTGTGTATGTGTGTCTGAGTATTAATAATACGCCATGTATGAATATTTTTGTATCCAAGTATATTTAATTTCTGTCTCACCAGTATCGAACATCATGTTATTATAACCCATCTTCAAATTTTTATCTTCTCTCCAAGTTGACAACTGGAAGCGCTCATCAAGTCAAAAAATATTCCACCTTACTCCTATCTTGGTTTTCTTACGAGGACTCCCGCTTTCCCTTTCTTTGTCTTTCTCTCCCACCCTCATTTCTGCCTCTCTAACCCCCTATCAGTACCTCTGTCTTTCTTCTCTTCCTCCCTTCCTCTCGAATCCATATCCTGGTTAAATATGATGTGTTTATAATGGAAATGCTTTTTGTAATTTTGCAATTCTTTTATCCGTATTGTGTATGTATTATACTTTATTGTATTACATCATGCAATTCAGTCACCGACTGCAATACGATTGAAATAAAACCATTATTGAATTGAATTGAATTGAATTGAATTGAATTTGAATTGAACTGAATTGAATTGAATTGAATTGATAGCTTACACGAGACATTTTGATAGTCGTGTTTCGATATTACGATCGATCACAAAGCGTCTTTTGCGATTATTTTTAACTGTGATTTTTTTTTTTTTGAGTGTGTATGTGTGTGCGTGTGTGTGAGTGCGAATTGATTTGAAAGTAATGCAAAAATAATAATCTTGTGTCTTGGAATTCTTAATTTTCAATCAACAGATTATGCATTCCTTTCCATTTCTGTTTGAAAGGAGTTTTTTTTTTCCTTTTCCCTTAGAAAATGCAAATTGTTTTGGATTTTTTTCTTTTTGTCTGTAGGCAGCCACAAGTGGCAGACTCGATGCGTGTAAAGGACAGTACGCTAATGTGATATATCAACACAGAAATTCCCTTACAGGCAATTTGGGGTAGTATGTCATACACTATCTAAAACAAATCGCACTTAGCTGCTGTTGAAGCCAGCGAAGTGAACCGTTTAATAATATGCATGTGCATCAACACTGTACAGCGTCGCAAAGAGGGAGAAAAAAACCCAACATCCCTATAACATACAGTGGTAATTTGCCTCCTAGTTTTGCTAATTAGAGGTTCAGGGTGTGCACGAAAAACAGAGAGCTGCCTTACTCGTGGTCATTTAGTGGGAAAGGATTTTCTGCAATACGTGGTTGGAAGCGGAACACAAGTAGTAATCGAATTCTTCTCGCCTTCCGCTGTCCAAGTGCAAACTTCCGCGCCGACATCCAGAGTGTTGTTATTTTTAAGGGGTGCGTTATTTGCGTGACGTTCAAGGGCAGACGCATTACATGTCATCGGCCTTGTGTGATCGCAGAAAATCGACTGACCCCTGATGTGCTTGTCATTAGTAGTCAACAGAACAAAGAAACAAAAACAAGCTCAGAATATCTTTACAAATTGTTCCTGTGCACATGCGCATGCACCCAAACAAAATGAGAACAAGTATTTTGTTCCATGCTGCATTTACATCCTCTATTGCGCCCCGACATTGCATGCACGTGGAAGGTGCAGTCTGTTCTGAAACATATTACTAGTATGATATATTGTATGTTTAACATATAATATATATGTATATATATGTGTATATATATATATATATATATATATATATATATATATATATATAGTGTGATGATGCTGATATTCCTATATATATATATTCCTATTCCTATATTCCTATATTCCTATATATATATATATGTGTGTGTGTATATATATATATATATATATATATATATATATATGTATACATATATACATATCTATACATATACATATATCTACATGTATCTACTAGTATATATGTTTACAGCTATATATTCTCTAACATCACGATGACGAAAGAATTTTAGGGCGCTTATCATCGCTATAATAGGCCCTCTACGGGCATGCTATCATGGCGGCACACGCGCGTGAGAGATCGGTATGAGAAAATGAACCTTGTCTGACAGCTTTTAATTCAATTTAGAATCTGGCGTTTGCATCAAGGCGCAGGATTTCATATCCTATATTACATGCATGCCGGTCTCGTATACCGTGATGTGAAGTCGAGCGAGAAAACATTTTCGCTGTACACTTGACCAATGACGAGCTTCAATGCCCCTCCATCCAGCGAAGAATACTTTTCGCCCTGTTTCCGTCCCTCGGGCTATAGCAGGCCCGAAGATAAACAAGATCTGTCCCCATGTCCTTAGACGCGGACCTAATTCCAGCAAGAGAGCTTTAGCGTCGCCAACGATGACATGGAAATGTGACGAAAAACAAGACAGGAGGATAGCTATGGGCCTTGAGCTTGAATGTAGGGGGGCACTGAGTAATCGAATACTTGCATCCGCAATCCTCTCCCCGTAGTCCCACACCATCTCATCTATGTAATGATGCTATCACACTTTTATGGATACCCTTCATATCCCCCAAAGCGCTTAACGACTCTGTATAGACAGCAATAGCACGCATTATAACCATACCTCGAGAAGTATCCGATTTTGTTTGCTGAGCGGTCCCATGGGCCCTCTACGGGTTGGATGATAGAAGGCAGACCAGGAAAGAACGTGATTGAAAAGTCATAGGATCAAAACAATACAGCAAAATCACAGCATCGTGTTAACAGCATGGATTTCCGGCTTATAGTCTGACATATTCATTTGGTTCATGTTTAAACACATGGCAGAGAATTATGATTATCATTTTTTTTTCTTCTAGGGGAAGGAGCAAAAAGATATGCTGGCCCTTCCTACCCAGTATGGTACGGTGGAGATGATTTCGAAACACTTCGTATTTCATCATGTGCGGGAGGTGCATTAATAGGGTTATCCAGTTATCTTTATGATGTTGCCTCCGTTTCTTGTTACGTTTATCCGTATAGCCAAGCCGACTGTAACGGTAGGGTTCCTTTATGATACAAGTGAAACACACAAGTGATTGTGCTTACGAAAATTATCCACTTGATGACATTAGTTTTTAGTACAGTCTACGTGCAGTCTACTTCCTACGCGCACGTGACTTGATTGTATGTGATGTGCATTTGTATATATTTTTTTATTCATGTTCCATATTCCACATTTCATACAAGTTTTATATTCCATTTGATTTGAAGCAGAAATGTGATTTCACACAATGGTCAGTTTGAACCAATAATGCACAAATGTATAAGGACATATAATTGGCGTGTAACATGAGGAACCCACTAAAAAGCAAAGCTTGTAGGATGTGGGCTCCAAAAATATAACATAGGTTTTAGTACAGTATATCAATGTCAGAAGTGACGTAACATGCAAAATTCAAAATATCGAGAATATTACAATGTTTACGGGATTTACAAGGTATAATATATAATGTTTATGATTAACTTATTATGGTATAAATGCTAAGAAAAGTAGCAAGTTGATCAAACTAATGAAGTCATCCGAGCGAGGCATCATTTGAGTATATGCAAAAAAAAAAAAAAAAAATTCAAGTGATTACGACTAAATAATTAGAAAATTGGCTTTGAGATTTTTCTTAAAGGAGCTTAAAGAACTTGAGTGTAACCGAACCGAATCTAACTCATTCCAGAAAGAAGGGCCGGTCGATGTAATTGTCTTAAGGGCTAAAACTGTACGAACAGGGGAAAAATGATAGGATTCGCTGTGTCTTGTAGGGTAAGTATGAATATCACTGTTTTTCACAAACATTGAGGAAAATATACTAGGAAGGTCACCAGTATTCAACTTATACATGAAAATTCCAACATGATATAAATACAAATCAGAAATTTTTAACAATTTACTTGAAACAAACAATTCATCAGTGTGATCAAAAAATTGTGCTCGATTTATAATCCGCAAGGCCTTTTTCTGAACCAAAAATAACGAATCAATTTTAGTCTTTGAGCAATTCCCCCAGGCTAATATTCCGTAATTCAAGTAAAGTAATAATAAAGTTGTATAAAGAGAATGCAATATTGGCTTTGGGAAGAGATATTTCAGTTTGTGAATAATTCCAACATTCTTTCACAACAATTTACATAAATAATCAACATGTACCTTCCATGAAAGGTTACTGTCAATATAAATACCTAAAAATTTTGTTGAATCTATTTGATTTAACTGTAAACCGTTCATTAAAACTAAACCTGGAAGAGATTTTATTGTGTTACTGAAAACCATATAATTGGTCTTATTTATGTTAAGTGACAATTTATTTGCCTGAATCCACTCAAACACCAACTTAAGTTCATTATTCAAAGAATCGAGCAAAAGATAAGGATCTGAGTGAGAATAAAAGAGACTTGTATCATCTGCGAACAGAAGAAAAGACAGCAGAGAGGATGAGTTCCGGAAGTCATTGATGTATAAAATGAATAAAAGAGGACCTAAGAGGGAGCCCTGTGGAACACCACAACAAATCGAGTTTATATCAGATTCATGATTATTTACGGAAACAAATTGAGTTCGACCGGTAAGATAACTTCTGAACCACTCCAAGGCCTTTCCACGAATACCGTAATGATTTAGTTAATACAAAAGAATTTCGTGATTTATTGTGTCAAAGGCCTTGGAGTAGTCCAGAAACAGACCGACTGTATGTATTTGTTTCATTAAAGTGAGAACATCTTCGTTTGAGTCATTTGAGACATCTTCGTTTGAGTATGTTTGGTTCAACCATGTCGAATAAGGGCACTTGGTGCCGACTTACCATCAAGGATTACGAATTTTTCATTGTCATACTTTGATTCATTATCATCATAATGCCACTACGAAAGTCATTCCGAAAAGTCAATCTTGATGAAGCGCCACTTTAAGCTGTATAGTGAAGGCTATGTTTTGTTTGAAACCCAATCAGGGATGACCAGGCATCGTGGTCTCATAAGCTGTTTCAATCTTGACAAACAATTAGAAAAGTCTTGAACTAGACTATAAGTGGTGGGGAGGGGAGGGATGTGGTAGGTATTGCATTGGGTGGGAAAGAATCTGGATCTGACAAAGTATATGACCTGCATCCATCTTTTCCCCATGTTTACTGAATGAGGAAAAAAGAAGAATAGAAATCGTGTCTTTGATGCGCAATGATGGGAAAACTGAGGACACTCCGAGACGAAGCTGTGTAAACAGCTTTCACGGTCGGCGGGATGTGGATCACAGCAAACGAGTGTGCTGTAAACCGAATCCATCTTCCCCGAGTACACTCCTCTGCATCCCATGCAGCAACTCTCCCCAGACGAGAGGGGAGGGTGGGTGAGTGCGGGGGAATCCTGAGATGAAATGTGGCGAGGAGTCGGTACTGGGGAAAAACCCAGCAATCACTGGGGAAAGAAGTCTTTCCATGTTTATACCTTCATCATTATGTTCATATGGATGTGGATTGTTTGATACAACAGTTCATTTTTTCTCGCATTATGATAATATGAGAACAAAGAATTTGACTTGTATGCTCATCTTCTATACTCTCCTGTACCGTCAGGAATTACTGCAAAACTGTCACTCTTCATCATAGAGCTGATAATTGTATTCCATTCTGATGTTATAGGCTTATTAAATGAAAGCAGGATATTATTGAGCAAAGGGGTATGAGTGGTATTGTGGCTGCCAGGAAAAATAACTTGGTGGCAGGTTCGATTCCCGCTGGTTCCCTTTTTTCCGGCGTGTCTGTTAAAATGTAGATCAGCAATGATCTTACCAATTCAATTTGTACAGAGGGAGACAAATTGGGGAAAACTCATACCCCGTATCTAAGCTTATTCCTTTGTCCTTGCGATTGGCAACCTTGCTTGATTCGCCTTCGAAATTTTTTTTTTTCGATATTGTCTGAAACTCGAACAATCTGTCAAAAAATTCAGTCATTGTCATTATTCCACGCAATTCTCTCATTTCCTTAAGAGGAATGTCAGCAGTTTGTCCGGAAACAGACATGATAATGATCATAACTTCGTTTTTTTTTTTTTTAATGTAATTGAGGAAACTCATCAACGCTGGTGAACCGAGACGGAAAAGCTACAATGACACACGAATGAAATGAAATTAATGTGTGGAAGTATCATGCGTTCCAATTTGCGTCGTTATCTAAGCATGGAAGAGATTAGGCAGCTATACTACATGAGTGATCATTATTAGTACATTCTTAAATGTATAGAGATGAGTATATAGGAAACGATCACAAAAATAAAATTCGATGTTACTACATGAAAAAATGCAAGGAAAATGAACTCTGGTCTCAATCTACAGTTTTGACTGTAATGATATCCACGCGACAGATCTAATACTAAAATGTTCGTATTATGGGGACGCTGTAAAAAAAAAAAAATAAATCTTGACATTGCTTCCCTGAAAGCGCGTATCAAGGGATCTACTATTTGTATTGATGATACGATCATGCAAATCCTATCAATATAAGTATTTTTTTTTTTGCCTGAAACAGTGTGTATGCAAAGCCCCACTTTCATTGAAACACAAATTAGTCATCAGTCCAAAAATATCTATACGTGTTTGACCATGAACTGCGTACAATGCCGTTGACTATCACATTGCTCGCACATACATTATAATTGAGGCAATACAGGTGTCAGCCTTGGAATCGTGGTCGCTTTCTTCTATCGTGTATTTTGATCGCTGGTGTAGAACGCATCTCACACCGCAGATGTAATTATATTCCATTGTAAGTCAGCAATTATGAGAGTCGCATTAACATTTACCCTTCTTTGGCCGTTGGTGACGGTTTGTAGGTATGTCAAACAGAGCCTTAAGGGCTCACACGGGTAAATCAATCCCCATAGAGACGTATGTTAAAATTCAAAATTAAAAAAAAAAGTAAAATAGCTGGGAGAAATGAGGTGTTTCATCTTCGGTAACCTGTATAAGTGAGCTATACCCTGTCATCCATCAAATTTCCAAGGCAGGTTCTTCGGCTCAAACTCTGTCCAAGGCAAGGGCCCGCAAAGCCAGACTACGAGTTCTTTTCTAATCACATGTTTTCCGTACATACACCCAATGAAAATATAGTCCCTTGAAATTCCATGAGAAAAGCTTTCATCTTCAAACCGGCCAAAATGCATTTTGTAGAGGAATTCATACTCAGTATCTGCAGCTATTCAGTTTTATGCCAAACTGCATTAATGGTTTTTAATCAATTTTTTTCTTCATTTATTGTGGTATCTTTGGTACGAATTTGTGAAGGGGTCTGGGACATTCCATTTTATTTACATGTGTGCTAACTCAAAAAGGAGATGTTTGTTGGCAGAGTGATGGCGCTGTTCACAGTAATGAAAAATAGCCACTTTGCGTCTTGTTACTGGGACTTTACAGTACTGTTGAGGTGGGGATTCATGTTTTGAACATTCCTAAGTGAGATAATGAGAAACCTCTTGTGAAATATGAAAGAACATGTAATTTTAAGAAGGATTCAACGTTTATTTGATGAAAATTGGTTTTCAAATGGCTGAGATATCCAAAAAAGTGATAATAATAAAAGGCTACAGGCCCCGCCTTTTATTAGGATCTCTTTGTTTCACCTTGTTTTTGGATATCTCAGCCATTTCAAAACCGATTTTCATCAAATAAACTTTTGATACCCCTTAGAATTGCACGCTATATGACATCTCATAGAGTGGTTTCTGAATATCTCGCAAATTGTTAAAAGCTAAATCCTCATCTCGACCAGAACTGTACACACCCTTTAAGCCAACATTGTGCAAATCAGGGCGAACGAGAGGGAAAGTGTACTCCATTACTTGTTTAGATTGATTTCGGTTGGGATGATGAAGTGGAGCACACAGAATAAGTCAGTTCCACGAAGAAATGACAAAACAATTACAAGGAACTTTGAGGATTGTTAGGTTTTCACGCAATTCAACGATTGCTTGTCTCAACCAGATGATGCTTCAGGAGAATACGCCTTGCCCTTGAACATGTTTCTCCTAAAATTTTGCAATATCAGATAAGCATTCGGTATAGATGATGTAGTTTTCTCTTTTGAATTAGTTTTCTTGAAGAGATTTTACTCAAGATGAGTGGATTTATATCTATATCATTTTCAAATGTGTTGCTGTTATGACTAATGACAGCGCGTTGATGGCTCTCTTCAATATTATTAAGTTCTTCCTTACACACACACATACGTACACACTCGTACATGGATACGGTTTGCATTTGTTCGCGATTCCAGTATCAAGGGCCTCGGAATGGGGGGGGGGGGGACTGTAGCCTCCCCCCCCCCCCCCCCCCCCCACACACACACACACACCTTTTCTTTGGCTCGTCAAATAAAAGAAGAAGAAGAAGAAGAAGAAGAAGAAGAAGAAGAAACAAAACAAATCGAGAAAAAAAAGATAAAACCACCATGAACTTCCACAGGTTCCGTCCTTGTATGGGGAGGGGGGGGGGGGGATTTGCCTTGAACCCATCCCCCCTCCATCCCGTTGATTGAATGAGTGCAACATCTAAAGCAGAAGTGAAAAACAGAATCTGTGAATGGAAAAGAAAAGAATGGAGTAAAGATTGAAGAATAATGAGTGCACGAAGATGGTTTCCTTTAGCAAGCAATACCTCCGACATCGCAGTTTTTTTAACCTTTTTTCTTTTTTCCTTTTTTTTTTAAACCTGTTTTCCTTTTCTTTTTCAAGTCTGTCCATGCTCACGAAAATTAATGTAGAGACAAAGTGGAACATTACTAACCTCAGAGATAAATGACGATAATGAATTTTCAAGTCGGAGTATCCAGTTTCATCATGAGCATGAAGAGGCGTCCTCCTGCCGACAAATTAATTGAGCTTTCCCGCACTCTTGAGAGTAAAATGAGGAGCGAAACGAGATGCTTGTGTTGCTCGGTGATAAATGTCCCACGAAAAGAGGGCAGTGATGGGTACACCTTGCTCACCTTTATACCAATAATAGAAGTGCCCCATCTCCACCACCCCATCTCTCCGAATCAACTGATGCCATCATTTCTCTTCATCTAGACTCCCATTCAGGTGAGGCATCCTCCATGCCTGGTGCCCATTTTAGTAAAAGTTTAACTTCATTAAAACTATAAAAACTTCTATTTACTGTACACGTGCGTCGATCAATCATCGACAGACCAACCTATAAGACAAACACTTGAAGCTGACAATGTCCTCCAGATACCATCGGAAATAAGGGCAGTAAAATTACCGCACATATCAGCAAAACCAAGCTGTCTAACCCAGGAGGCTGAACCTCCCATCCCCCTCCGCAAACGTTTGAATAATTAATTATCCACTCCTTGAATTCAAGCATAAATGAGCCTACTCACCCAAGTTAGTATCATTATCTTGCAACAGCACGCCAGTTTGTGCCTGTGATTATCGCGATAAACATTATTTGCTGTCGTCTGCGCTTTTGATGCTCACTTATTTTTTCTTTATTTTCTTTTTACTGTAGATTTCTTTTTCTTTCTTCCTCTTACTGTTTTTATAAAAAATAATTCAGTCATCTAAGATCTCGTTAGTGGCCTTGTGTTAGCACCCCCTCTTGATTTGTTTGTTTATTTGCTTGTTTGTGTGTTGTTGATTTTTTTTTTTTACGCACGACATTTTGCATCAGTGTCAACATCTTCGTCATCATTGACTGTAATCATGATGAGAGAAGAGAAATATACTGTAATTAAAGATGTCCTCCATTTTACTTTGGCATGATGACATAAATATAGTTTGTAGAAAGCCCCGCAAAACATAACGTCCAAAGTTGAAAATGCATTGCGCTCGTGGTTACAATATGACATTTACATGACATCCAGCAATATAACATCGAAATCCGTCATTGTTTCAATATTAGTAATTTTCTTCACCAATCTGTACGCAGTTTGTTCGAGAATTGAAAGAGCTAATTTTTCACACCTTCATGTACGTCGAATTCCAGGGACACTTAAGCCCTTTTTACACTTGTGTTTCTTAACCCCGTTCTTTCTCTGACCCAAGACTATATATCGTTTGTCCCGTACCAATTTTTTTCAGCTTTTTACACTCGCCAATGAATCCCGTACTAAACTCTTGTCCTGGGCTAAGGAGAAAACTGACCTTTTTACACTCGTATTTCTTAGTCCCGTACTTTCCAAACCACATTAATATTCATGATATTACGCTGTGCACTGTACAAGTACACGCACGCACCGGCAGCGCTTGATTACCTCGTTTCTCATTGGTCAGTGGGGGGTCGGACTTCGTCTCCGTCGCTTAGCCCCGGATTATTTTTTCGTTCTGTTTACACTCGCTTGCTTGGCACCGCAATTGCGGTGCTAACCCTGCTTTTTTTTTGCAGGACCATAGTACGGGATTATCGGTGGGGCTAGCCCACTTTGGCAAAAACAAATGTAAACAAAAAGTGGGCTAAGGAAAGTCCGGTATACCAACGGTGGGGCTAAGGCCCCCTTAGCCCCATACCACCGTTGGTACGGGACTAAGCAAAAATTTGCAAGTGTAAAAAGCCTACAGAAGTACAAATAAGTATAAATAACTGTTGCGCCTCAAGTAACGATGGTATAACGTGTTAAATGAAATAGCCACAAAAGGGCCATGATCATTTTGTCGATATTTACATGTCTGAAATTTTTGTCCTCTTTTCTTTGTTTTCTTTGTTAAATCAGGTCCTCTGGCTTCGTACCTCACCAAGAGATGGGGTTCGCGTGTAGTTGTCATGGCAGGGGGTTTGCTGACCGGTGTTGGGGTGCTGATGACTGCTTGGGCCAGTGGCGTGGTCCTCGTCGGAGTGGGCGTGGTCTGCTTCACAGGTAACTCCAGGGTTAAAAATTATTAGTGTCTCGTGTATAGATGACAGTACATTATCGGAATAAGCTACACGTAATAAGAAAGTATGTCAGCATAAAAGTAGATTTTTGGAAAGAAGAAAGTCTTCGAAATCCGAGTATGTGATGTTACAGTCAGCAAAGTTAAGAAAAATAAAATGTATATATATATATATATATATATATATATATATATATATATATGATTTCACGCGTCCTTTGTTGTTTTGTGCATATATCTTCCTCCTACCAAATGTGAATACACAGGTATATACCCTTCAGATATAGTTGAACAAAATACTTTTCTGACGGATTAAAGCAGTGGTTAATTTCTGACCAGAGTAGTATCTTCAGCAACGACCCTGCTCTTCCACAAAAAAGAGTTTTTCCATCATTACCACCAGGGAGGTGAGTCCCTGTTATACCTAGCACTGCTAGGTACCCACTTTATTTGCGCCTCGATCTTGTGGGTGTATCTTCTTTTCAAAGCATGAGCGCACAGTTCATACGTACACGGTTGGATTTATCACGCTGATGCCAGAATATTGCTACTCAACTAAAAAGCTTTCCAGGGACTTGACCGAAAGATCGGTCTGTATCTTGTTGTCGGGGATATGTTCCGCAGAAACTACGTCTGGCTTCACGGAATCCCCTCCTCAAAAATGATAAAAAAAAACTTCCTCCGGAGAGACGGATATTTCTGTCTATCCAGGGACCAAAAAAAGTGAGAACCCTACGGATGCAGAATGGCATCCTTCACGTTGTCTGTCCCCCATGTTAAAATGCTTTTATATTTGTTTGTCATTTTCTTACAAGGGATCGGCTCGGCTTTCGTCTACATCGCGACGCTAATCTCCATCCGTCGCAACTTCCCGACCCATCGCTCCTACGCCCTGGCTAACGGGATCACGGTGTCCGGCTCGTCTCTGGCGGTGTCCGTTTTCGCACCCATTAACAGGGTCCTCTCGAATGCCTACAATTGGAGAGGCTCAGTGCTTATCTGCTCCGCCGTTATACTGCACACAATGGTCTTTGGTCTCCTGCTCAGGGACAGGAAAGTGATTCCAAAGCGTCCAAAGGACGTCATAGACGACGGGGCGTCGGCCATAGCGCTGATAAACAATAGGGACTCGAACGGAACGCTGGAAGGCTCCTCGCCAGCGCGCCACTACGCCAATGGTGTGAACGGAAGTAGTCACGTCGCAAATGGCGAAGGACAGTACGCGGAGAGCAGTTTAGTCACCAGTGTGGATAACCAAGACGTGCCGGAATTCGCGGGGAGCAACGGACACCTTTCCGCAGACATGTCGGAAGGCCGCAGGTCTAGAGAGCCAATTCTAGCCGACAAGCCGTCGACGCTCATTCATGGCATACTATTACTAGTGATTTTTCTTTCCACCTCGTCTTATTCAGCGGTATTCGTCTACCTTGCTCATGCCGCGGAGGAGCGAGGACTTACCGAAATGAATTCGGCGGGCCTGCTCTCAGTGACGGGCATATCACAGGCCGTAGTCCGGTTCGGTCACGGTTTCCTCGTGACTGTTGGTCTCATCAAGCCGCTGCCCCTCTACATCGTCGTGCACTTCATCATGACCATCGGCATCCTCGTTCTCGGAGTGTTCAAGGAGAACAGTGTCTTATGCATCGGGGCTGTGATGTTTGGCATCGGGACGGGGAGCGTGCGATCACTGAATCTCGTGGTCCAAAAGGTGGTCGATGCGAGGGCTGGATCCAAAGCCGTCGGGCTGGCAGTTCTCGTTAGCGAAGTAGCTGCCGCTGTCGGGGGCTTATTTGCAGGTTTGCCTTGCAATACTTTACGAAAAACACACTTTCACATTTACACAGATACATTAAAGTCCTTCTAAATGCCATCCCAGGAATGTCAGTAGTTTGGTAGAAATGAAAAATACGCTCTATTGATATATTTGCCCTCATGCTTTTGTGTAAAAAGTGTTATTTGGACGCGATATCTTCTGTTTCCTCGAGAGACCCGCACATTATAAGCATTGTTTTTTAGTGCTTGTTCTCTCCGTATTTGGCTGAATATAATATATTATACTTACCTTTCGTTGCTTTGGCAAGAATATTTGTTTGAAGTATTTGCCAATCGGTCTCACTGTATCGGCATTTCATTTTGATTTGTATTCTGCTGGCAAGTTGAATAAATTTTGAATTCGAATTGAATAATTGAATGATTATTCTGCTGGCCTATGGTCTCGAGTGTGATGGGTCCTCATCACGTGATAATTTATCGGAGTACAAGGTTGTTGTAAAAAAAAATAAAACACAACTTTAATGTTTTTAGTCAAATATACTAAAACGGTCAAGCACATTGATGATGCATGTAGTTGCAATTTGTATTTCGCCAAATCCACTATACGTACTGCTCAAGGCGCAATTTATCTCACCCGTTGTCTTCTCTCTGTTCTCTCACGTGACCACAAAGGCTTGCTTCATGATCGTTCGGGCGACTATCTGACCTCGTTCATGGTCGCGTGTGGGATGACGTTCGCCGCCTCCGTTCTCACGGTAATCATCGCTGTCCTTCGGCGGATCATGGACTTCAGAACGAGGACGCATTCGTTGCCGCAGTGATGGATCACCTCCACGAGCAAGTCTTATTTCCCTCCCATCAGCCTCGGCGCTGGTGGTCATCAGGGCGTTCATCAGGAGTCCTCAACATGCTGCGACAATTCTAAGCCACGAGGAGCGAGCTAGAGTCTAACGAAGAGATTGCGGAGTAAAATCCCTCTGTTGCCGAACAGTGAATGACTCTTGTTAAAGTTCAAATGACAGGCAAATTCCAGTCCAACAGTAACTCCGAGAGCAAGTATGATTGGTCAAGTCCGTAACCACAACTGAATGAAAGAATGTAGAAGGCCTCGTTGACAATCGACTGAGTGCATGCTCCCGTGCTCCTTGAGGGCTTGCGGGGCGTTGTATAGGATGGACATGCAGTCACTTATTACAACATCCTCAAGTTCATAGATGAACTATCACAAAAATTAAGAATTCCCTTTCATGAATATATAGGAAATTAGGGTACTTAAAGGCATGACCAAACTGGCTCTTCGAAATGCAGTCTCAACCACACCCACTTTATTGACTGAGAAAGAAGATATGACCTTGTTGCACTACTGTAGCGGGAAAAATCAAGGGCATGTCTGTAAGGGCGCATGTATTACGTTGACAGGAGACCAAAATCTGTGTGATCTTGATTATCATGGGGATCCTTCGATTAATCAAAATGGTGAATGAAACAAGGCCCCTGTACAAGTCTTTCAGACATTAATGTCCGTTTGACATCATCTTGGTGCTAAACTCTGACGGTGGGCTTAGATGAAGCTCATTTTAATTGCATGGTTGCACAGTTTTAGCGACTGAGGCTCACTATGGGATAAATACGGGTCCCTCGTGCGCTATGTGTGCATGTACATGGATTTCTATGAGGGTATGGGTACTTGTATAATGTGAAGATAATCATGTAGTCTGCGTAGCATGGTCAGTGATAAAGAAATGAGAACACACCTTTCAGTCACTGTGTGCAGACGAGTATGACAAGTGTTGTATTCACGGTATAAGAGTAACAAAGCTCATTTAAGACAGAAATGATGACGGAATTTAATAAGACGGAAGGAGCATTTTGATAAGACAACAAGCTAACCTCAAGTAAAACATGCGTAGGGCAAAGCGTAACGGATGCATGTATCTCTCGAGAACGACCTCAAACTCGAGGTTCGCTGTGCCCAGCATGTTCGTATGACATTAATGAGACCGGATAGATTGACGCTTTATTAACACATCAAAACACTTTCAGTATAATAACATGAGCTCATCCCGCGGCTGCCATAATTAAGTCAAAACATGTGGTTTGATTTGAATGGCATTGATCGACTCTAGAGGGCCAAAGGTGGGGAAAATATTATTACATTGATTTCCTCATTCGGTTCGATAGGTAATAATGTTTCGTATAAGGTCAGTGTTTCTGTTGTCACGCCATAGAGAGACTCGGGAATGTTGTCAGTTTCTAACAATATCAGCTAGCACAGTAATGTTGTCAAACAGTTGCCATGGTTGCTTATATTACTGTGACTTTGATAATGATGTCTTGGTTGTCGAGTACATCACTGTGTTTGCTATGGGGACCAGCATTGATTCTGTTACGCGCGAGTCATTGTTATAAGCGTTTGTTCCAAGATACACTCAGTCAAGTGTTTGTTGCAAATTTGATGATGAGATTGTGACGTTCAAAAAAAAAAAAAATCCTGCACTATTTCCTTTATTCCGTCGTCGACCAAATTAAATTTCAGTGAAGTAGATCAAATGTGTTTGACAAGGATATAAGGATGTGAACCTATAAACGTAAATAAATTACGTGGTTGCTCAGGTTGTGCGTGGAAAAGAGCCCTCGAAATGTAATGAGGCGTAATAATGATCAGCTGTCGTGTCGCTTGGTTTAACAAACCAATTGAGTCATCTCAGAAATCATTTTGTTGTTCAAATCAGTTCAATCATATGGTTGAGATTAATATAAAGGACTAAAACGAGCGAATAATAGGCGTATTATACATCGGCCATGCACGCGTCTGAGAGCGTTCATTTTATTAACCTCTCCTGGCGTACACGAAGTGTAAATATCTTTTTGTACGCGATCAAAATGTGCATGATTCATGAATAGATCAGTAGTGCCATGGTGAATTCAGATCAAACACAACAAATTGCCGGATGGGATGTCCGAATGACTTGGAATGGACATTAATGTTTTTACTTTAGAATAGGACTTGTCCTTACCGGTATTTAAGTTTTTAAATGCCATCGTAGATCACAAACTGTTCATGGGAAACGTGTCTCTTATTTTCGTATAGTGAGGGACCAAGTTTATGTCACGTTTCATAATCTGTCAAATATCGTCTTCTAAAATTGGCAATTTCTGTCTGTGATTACATGTAAATCTATATGCCCCCCCCCCCCCAAAAAAAAAAAAAAAAAACATGTGTAGCAGTCGTATATCATCGTCAACAATGTGTTTGTCTCCAAATTAGCTATGTGACAGAAAGATGGTGTGTGTGAATTTCTATGAATGTTGCAAGTGATTCACTTCTTCATTATTTTTGAAAGTAAAGGGACTGGAATGAAGAAGGAAACTAATTTCATTTTATTAAATGTATTGCGATCACATGTTGTTGATGTCACACTCTTTGTACAAGTCTGCATGTTCCACGTGTCTTGTCAAATTGACGCTTTATTGGCTATATTATACGTACAATGGTATATAGCGTGTACGATGATTGTGAGCAGAACACTGCCGTTCATTACGTTCGTGTAGGACTATTCTTTGCTCAGATCCATTATAGCAGAGTAGACTTAATTCAGGATAATGATAGAAGTTTCATCAAAATAAAAAGTTATGGAATCATCAGCATTTGTATAGTTTGCACAAGTTGATAATATCGGTGGCAATAGTGTACCTGTACTCTTTCACTGTATAAACACAGTAATGCTATAAAGATCATATTTTGGTGGACAATATTATAGCCACAGCAACCCTTTCCTAATTCATTCCATGTATTTCATTATTTCTTCTTTTTATGCCTCCGCCACGAAGTGGTGCCGGAGGCATTATGTTTTCGGGTTGTCCGTCCGTCCGTAAGTACGCCACGTCCGTCCGCATTCGTTTACGCGATAACTTGAGTAATATTGACTGGAATTTTACCAAACTTGGTCCAAGTATAAAGTATGATGGGGCAATTACTTGATTAGATTTTGGGTGAAATCGGAACTCAAGACTGGATCGAGCAAATTTCACCAAACTTTGTCCGAGGATGATGTATGATGGGACAATTACTTGATTAGTTTTTTAGAGAAATCGGACAGAGGTCAAAGGTCAAAGATCAAAGTCAAATCCTAAAATTTATCTGTTTACGTGATAACTCAAAACTGGATGAAGCAGCTTTCACCAAACTTGGTCCAAGGATGATGTATGATGGGGCAATTAGTTGAGTAGATTTTAGTGACATTGGCAAGAGGTCAAAGGGCGAAAGGTCAAGGTCAAATGCTAAAAATGTTGCTATTTCCCCTATATCTATGCAAAGCCCGAAGGTATTTTGTTGAAACTTAGTGTAGACATGTACTACTGCGTAAAGATTCTCCAGAGAGAGTTTCATATCATAAGGTCAAAGGTCAAAAGGTCAAAGGTTAGGTGAAAATGCTACAATTTCACTTTTCTCGCAAATGGTTCAATGTACACTGTATTTTCATGGAACTTGGTACATACACATGTACTGACTGGCAGGGATTATCTAGGGACCTTGGCGATCATGGGTCAATAGTCAAGGGGTCAATGGTCAAGGTCAACTCCTCAAAATTTTACTATTTCCCTCATAAAGGCCTACTAGTATATGCAATGTTTGCATTATTAGTTTTAAAACTTAATATATACATGTATTACCTAATGGAGATTTGCTGGGAAATTTCCAGCCAGAAGGTCAAAGGTCAAAGGGACTAAGGCCAGGTTTAAATGCAAAGAAAAAAATCTATTTTGTACTGTAATTACACTCTTTCTTTCTTCATACCTTGAGAATTACTCATTGCATGAAATTATAAAAGGGTCGGTCAAAAGTCAAGTAAAAATCCTCAATTCCCCAAATATGTGTACCTGCACTCTTAGACAATTATAGCAAACCCAGTTCAAGGAAAGTGAACATTCAAGATATTTCTGACAAACCTGTCATTTCAGTATTTTGCCAGTTATGTGAAACTGTCATCACACATTGTGAAGACATTGTACTATACACCTATTGGGAGAATCATGCATTATGGCGGAGGCATCAGTCGCCATAGCGGCACTTCTAGTTTTTTGCATATTTTTGGATATCACGACCGTATCTAAGTTGCATATGACTGACGTTTGTAACTTAGACCACAATTTCTCATATACACATGTCATTTGCAAATTCTATAATAATTTTGTCTGAAGTAGTTATAGTGAAATTTCTACCGTTTATGCTTATTTTCATTTTTCTTTTAAATTTCATGTTATCTACAAAAGTTATCTTGAACGTGTATATAGTGGTATTACTCCTCAGGGGTCATTAGAAACCGGATGACTACACGACTTACCATGTTTGAAAATTAACAAACAAGCGAATCCGTGGTAATAGTACCGTTTCTGTTATACAGTTTGTAGGCTTTAGTGCCAGCTACAAACTCTTACGATATTAGGCTCATTATTAATCATCATCATCATTACCATCCTCCTCCTCCTCCTCATCCTCATCATCATCATGGAAGTGATCATTGTTGTAAATTGTCGTCAATTTATCATCGAATAATTATTGTTGTCATAATTTTTATCACCTTTATTTTCATTAACATCTTGATTGCTCTTATTTTCATCAACATCTTGATTTTTATTATTTTCATTATTATTGTTATTGTTATTGTCATTATCATTATAATTATCACTTTACTAGCCATAACCATAGCAGTCATCATCTTCATAACCATCGTCATCATCATCATCATCATCGTCATCGTCGCCGTCACTATTGTTACCCCCATTGTCATTATTCACCGATAATCATTACACTCATTGTCATTACATAAACAAAGCGATCATTGTGTCAATGTTAATGTAATGATGCATTGAAATAAAATATCTATATCGGTTTCAGTATGGAAGTGAGACGAAAACAAGCTTTCCAACACAACACCTTCCGGGTTGTATTGGAATCGGTGTGCAAGTTTAGTGCTTCGTTGTCATTGATCAATATATTAAAGTGAAGTGAATTAAGGTATAAACCCGTACGATTATTCATTTCAAAAGTGAGCCCAAACATAGATAACAATGATAACATAAGCTTGTCCATACCATGGTTCATCCAAGGCCTATACTCGACCTTTGATAGTAAATTGTGCGTGAAATGCATATCCCAACATGAGCTTGAAAAGCAAAGCAGTATAGATGAACGAATGGTTAATTTAAGACGCTCTGGTGGGCTGGTATCAAAATGAGCTTTAATTCAGTATGCGAAACAAGAATCCTTGTTTCATTGTTTCAAGAGAGTTTCACCGTATTATTAAATACTTGTAGATGCTATTGCTATAAAGGACTGTCATTGTAATGTTACGATGGTTACTTGGAGAGTGGAGACATTACATGTATTTGCAAGTCGCTGTTTTCTCACCAAGGCACTCGGAAGTTCGTGGTTGCTAAAAGCATGATGAGATCTCCTTACAGTGGTAATGGTGGGGGGGGGGGGGATGGGGGCAAGCGAACGAAAGACGAAAGAAATAAAATGCCTCAAAGTTAACCTGAATGATGTTTGGTGTTTTTTTTTTTCTGTCGCCTTTAGGTCGGTATGCATCACGCGTAACTGAAATCAGAAAATCAAACGTACTGTTTTTTTCTGTGTTGTTTAAGTTTTGATTGATAATTGTCTTTCGAAGTGGAAGAGTAATGCTTATAAGATGTCCCCGATGCTTGTACGAAGAGCACATATTTGATTGACTGAAATTGTAATGTAATTATCTCATTTTCTATTTATTGATTGCAATATGTTTGAAATGTAAATTATCGTTTGTACATATATTTATTTCTAACTATGATTGTAAATCAGTCTGGATCAAGTTTGGAAAATATGACGTTTGTAATGATTCTCAAACTCTTTTGATACCCTTGATGTAATTTATTATGGATCTGTGAAAGATCAAAAAAAAAAAAGAATTAATCAAACATTATTTTTTGACCTCATGATATTCATGTAAATTAAATTTCTGACTTCCAATGTCAGTGCTTCCTAGATGTCATTGTCTTGTCATTTCGTTGTTGTCTCTTGCCGTTTTTTTCCTTGTTTTTGTTTGGTTTTGGCTGTAGTTTTGGCTGTGGTTTTGTTGGTTTGTTACTCTTTCGGGCAATCATAGGGAAAGAACAATGACGGGGTCATCCGGTAGAGCAGTAGCAACTCTCAACAAGCAAAATAGTTTCTTCACAGAAATAGTCTCAAAGTTATGTGTTTAGTCGATGACTTAGCAACTGAAACCTCTTTCTCCGACATAAAAATCGTCAGATTATTATAACCGATTTTATGCACAATTTAGTTCTTTTCTCCAATAATTTCATATCAAAGAAGAAACTTTAGTGAAGGTTTTGTTTGTAGGTCCTAATACAATACTCTTGGAGAGTGGTGAGGCGATTATATCAAAACTCTTACGAATATTATGGACTATTCATATTTGCGACTGATATCACTAAACTTTGACAGGGAATGAGGTATGGTAAAGAAATTCGTATCATGGGCGAACTTGAAAAGACCACACGTCTGTCCTCACATCTTTGTTTCTGTATAACTATGTCTAATCATAGCATATCGAATCAAAATTCAACAAAAATAGACGGAACGTAAAAGGATATCAATAGCAAGGTATCAAGACTTCATTCTAGTGCATATACAACACGTCACGATGACTTTATCGGGACAGGGGTGGGGTATAGGGCCTAGTAAATTTTCCTTCATTATCGACATCCGTTACAGAAATTATACATGTCATTATGTCTCTGGAGGATTAAATCCTTGTCATTTATAGAATAGTATACACAAAAACGTGCATTGATATGGGCAGGTATACAATAACACATTAAAGAGTGAGAGTTTTTTTGAAGAAACACGTCTATATCTTTACAAAGCACAACCTCCCCATCACTATAATGTTCTTACAGCGTATCTGCACGTAAGTCATGTTTGTTCTGCTTGTGGCCTCTCAGAGCACGTGGCACTGGTCCCACAGGTCTCTGTATGGAAAGCATGGAGATCCTGTTATGAATTCCAATGTATACTCAGAGATAATAATAAACTCTTTGGACATACGGTATTCCTTGTGCAGCATAGCGCCCTCATGCGATTGATTCTTCTTTCTCTCTTTTTAACACCACATAATACAGTACAGTTTGTTGGTTACGGCACATTTTGATAAATTGCACATTTTGGTAAATTACCAAAATGTACAGTTACCAAAGTGTGCCGTAACATGTTACGGCACATTTTGGTAACTGCACATTTTGGTAAATTTACCAAAATGTGTAGGACATTGACAGCACATTTTGGTAACTTTCAGCTCCTCCACAATCATCACAAAAACAAATTAAAACTGTATCGCCACCCATGACCCAGTATTATGGAAGTGCCCATGGCAGCACGGGGACTCAATACATTGACATATCTGTGCCAGAAAAATGCCCCCCCCCCCCCCCCCCCCTTCACAAAATTACTAGCACTGAACACTAGTCCTGCCTGGAACAATTATTGATCACTTTATTTGAATTCTTACTCCTGGAATGCTAAATCTCCTACCAATGCACTTGACCCCGACACTTTATACTTACAACTTTGGGACCCTACCCCCTAAGAATGATCCTCATAAAGTTTGATTGTCTGAAATCCGCCCACTGGTTCTGAAGAAGATGAAAATGTTTCCCCCCCCCCCCCCCCCCCGTCTCCAAGGGGGATACCCTATAATAGGTATTCCCATAAACAAATTATATTCTTCGGCAGTAAAGATATCCTCGCACAACATATCTTGCGTGTAATGCTTTTTGGCCTGGAGCACAAATTTCCTACTTATTTTCCCTGGGGGGGGGGGGGAGGGCTTCCCATTGGGGCCATAATATGCCCAACAGGAACAACCTTACAACCCAACCCCCTAAGGATGATCCCCACCAAGTTTGATTGAAATTCGCCCATTGGTTCTGAAGAAGAAGATGAAAATATGTTTTTTCCCCCTTGGCCCCTACCCCTCAAACTTTCACCGCCATCTAGGGGCCCAACTAAGGGTGCCCCTAAAAACGAAAAGCGATCGCAATGTTAGCTAAAAAAAAAAAAAAAGTGTCTTGCCTGTGTTTACTGCAGGACTATATCATCTTAACTCCTTGCGTATCAACTCTCAAGCCCATCCATGGATTTTTAGTTCAGTTACCAAAATGTGCAAGTTGTCCAAATTAATGTGCAGGCAAATCCCCTATTAACTGCACAGTGTTGATCCCGTCAGGTATAGGTGCACACCGTACACTATCGGCACATTTGGGTAACAAATTTCTTGTACCAAAATGTGCAATTACCAAAATGTGCCGTAACATAGTTACGGCACATTTTTGTAAATTGCTTATTTTGGTAATTTACCAAAATGTGCACTTTACCAAAATGTACCGTAACACAGTTCTTTCAGCTATGCTGATCAACCGTCTTGAGATTCATATCAGTTAAACACACGATAGATTAATCATGCGCACGCAGTTCAGTTCCTTTTCCAACTAAATGGCAGTATCAGTGGAACTCCCCGATCATAACATTTAGATGATTAGGACCTATTAAATTTTCAAATGGCCGTTTCTGCCTGTGGGGCCCGACCTGTTTAGAGATCTTTGAAAAGAGTTTAACTTTGTGTTCCTATATGTGTAGTGCAGTTTCCCAATGTGTTCAAGTTACGATTAATGAATAGAGATAAAATCGAACGAAGACGAAGAGAATTTTCGAAGAAGTTAGATGTTTCATAAATATCAAACTTTGCATCTAAGATCGTCACCAAACGTCATCAAAAAGTTTCGCGCACACGTTTTCACGTAACGGTGACACTTGGAGCAAACGTCAAACGTGGAAGAGGTGATATCATGCATGATATGAGACAGATCCAGCTCTAGAGAGGGCTAGGGGAAAATGTGTAGACCTACTATGCATTGTCAGCAATAAAGGATGGCTTGAATGGGATATTTCAATTATACAGTTTTGCAAATCGTTGAGGAGACAAAAATTGTCTAGTGTATCCTTAATATTACAACCGTATACCACTATCTCCGTAAAGTTGGATAAAAATATATATTATGATACACAAAATATTACATTATTATATGACATTGTTCATATACAAACCAGTGGGAGAGTTGCAAACTGGTGATGACGTCGTCACCAACTATTTCCTTTAGTATATGAGCATTTTGATGGTTCATGCTCATAAAATCATGTGCTAAGTTTGAAACATAACACGTATAGCCTCCATATAGCCTTTCCTATTCTGCGGTCCCAATTCTCATAAAACCGATGCCATTCTGTTCATCTGATTTCACTCAATTCAATAAGTCACATGGAAAATGATATGTTATATTGTTCTTTGAATAATTCAAAACATCGAAAACAAACACACAGATCTACGCTCATTCAACGGTGGGCTGCCGCAGCTGCGGCAGCCACAGAACTCTTGTGTAAGAGTTCTGTGGCGGCAGCCAGCAATGAGACGACTTTTTCAAACTCGTCAAGAGAGTGCGTTGTTCAAGATGAGAATCAAGATGCATGGGAAGGTAAGTTGGACAATAGTAAGCCGACAATATGGAGGTTTTCTGAGCCAATTGACACTCAAACTAAGCACACAAAGGGTTAATGTTTAAACTATTTGGAGCCAGTAGTCGTGTCTCAAACAAAGGCATGCACCAAGGACAGTCATGGCAAAAGCCGCTTTCTTTCTCTGAGCACGTTTACAACACAACAACCACTTCTTGCGAGGAATACAACTTAATCATTAGGCCCTATTCTAATTTTCTTCCCCCCCCCCCAAAAAAAAGATTTAGCATTATACGCCGAACAGATTAATAGGTCGATCACTATAAGTGGTGATGTCACCTTCTATACAAGATATGGACTCCTGCTATACAGTATAAGACTGTTCCGCGAACAAAAGTGGCAAATTTAAGACTGAGAACTTTGAAATGTAATGTCAGATTTTTAAAGAAAATTTCGACATTATAACCTGAGTGCTCTTTATTTACGTCTTGAATATTAATATAGATTTGCACTTTAATAGGGAGAAATGTGATATATCTCTCCTCCTTGGAGGAAAGAATGACAAAAAAGTAATTCATTTATGTGATAAGTTTTTAAAGACTTTTATATTTCATTCAATTGTAATCTTTTAGTAGCTATAGAGTTGAATTTTGCCACACACGAATGCCTGACGAAGCAAGTCGGTGCAGCACTAAGCTGTACAGTATGACCCATCAAATTTACATTTCGTTAACTATGATTAATTTTCTTCTAAATGAATAGGGATGAATCAATGATAGTCTTGGACGTTAGCAAGGTATAATCTGTGAGAATACTGAAAAGATTGATTCGGTATATGAATACAGGGCCGGCGGAGCGTTAAAAAAAAAAAAAAGAAAGGGGGGGGGGGAGGCAAACTTTGGGGTTTGATGAGCTAACAAGCGAAAAAAAAAAAAAACACCCCCGCGATCACACTTCAAGATCTCTATCTATTTCTTTTTAGTGATACTTACGTACTTCCGGGTTAAAAAAAGTGGGGGCCCCAAAGTGATGACACCTTATGTATTCCTTTGTATGGTGCAAAAAAAGTGTGAGCACCCCCCCCCCCCCCCCCCCCCCGGTTCCGCCGGCCATGGAATATAGGATGGAATATACTAGTAGGCCTACCCTTTATTTTCGTTACCTGTACGAGTATTATTTTGATCTTCCAAATCACGCGTTGTCCGTCCCAGCTGCGAGTTCTTTGTTTTCAGCGGGACGCCACCTTGAGCTCGGGTCATGCTCTTTTTATACGACTACTAGTACTCGTACATGATGTTTCCAGCGGCAGCGGCCGACCTGCAGCCGATACACACACGCACTTGGAGGTCACTGTTGTTGCTCCCTATGCTTACTTCTGTTTTGCTCGGTGTTAGTGTCTGTGTGCTGTGAGTGTGCGTCACTTATGTGCACTGTGATTTGTAGCAAGACTACTAGGCGATGAAAACATCGAGAGATAACAACATGGCCGATCACCTTGCGACCAGTGTAAATGCGACGGTGACATAATCTTTTTCGGATAACGCTGCCGATCATTTGGGAATATTTGTGGAATTTTATCCAAAGGTGGACGCGAGGATAACTGTTTGATCCAGTATGGGGCAGAAAGTGAGTTCTGGGCCAAGAACGGTGTATGCAGCGCCTGTTGGCGGAGATACAGCCGGCGGATCCCCCGCCAGCGGTGCGTATATCGCAATGGGTAACACAAATGGACACCACAACGGTGCGAGAATTTATGCCAGTTCCTCCTCATCGAACGGACAAAGGAATCGCGCCCGATCCTTGGGGAGCACGAGTACGCATACGAATGGGCAGGCGATGAATATACCAGGGGGTTCTGGCGCAAGTAGAAGTCCAGATTCCGACCACAGCTCGTCAGAGAACAGTGCCCCGAGCTCTGGAGTGGGTGGGAGTAGTAGTAGCGGTAGCAGCAGCGGGAGAAGTAGAGGAAGAAGCTTCCCGTTTCATGCCCAGAGTCTGCCCACTCATTTATTTGCTCCGTCTTTATTACAAGGTCAGCACCACTAAATTAATCAATTCATTCCAACCAACCGGTAACCTGCAGTTTTATTTGTCTTTTACTTGTTTACTTGTTGGACATCACATTTTGTATTATTGTCTGCAGAAGCTCTGGATAGATCATGAACAATCTAGCTTATGGCCTAGAGAGTGTAGACGTTCTAGACAGGAGCAAAATGTTAACGACGTTAGTCATAATATTATGAATAAAACATGAGATAGGAATTGAATAGTACTAATTAGACCCTAGTAGTGATCTAGAAGTAGCAACAACATCACGAACATAGAAAGAATGGTGACATAATTTACATGTACAGCTGTACAGTGTACACTCTCATGATAATTGCTTTGAGTGCCGAGTCTGTGGTGTGGTGTCGAGTGCATTTATCTAGTCTAGGCCCTACCCTTTCTTTGTATTTGATTTATATCACACTGTAATTTATATAAACTTTGCTAATTCCACAATTCAGCTTGATTGTTGATAAAATACTATTTTTTTTTTCAAGTTAACACCATCTTTGCAGAATCTCAAGATATCCTTCCTCTCTGGCTCTGCCTCCTTTATTACTCCTGAATACAAGATTCTTGGCATAATCTTGCAGATGAAAGTGGGTGTGTGTGTGTGTGTGTGTGCGTTGCGAGGGAAGTGCAGTGCCCAGGGCCCTTTTTACATACATGTACGTAAGAATAGATGCAAGTAGAAAATAAAAAACCAAAGAATCCGAAGGGATTAGAACATGAAAAAGGTGACATGAGGAAATTTTACTTTGATTCTTTTCTGACAGCTGGCCAACTCACATGGATACTGTATATTCATGCACGTACATGTAGGAACCCTACATGTACAATACATATCCACCTGACCTTTTTTTTTTTTTTAGGCAAAGTGTCTTTCAGACAATGCATTATTTTGCTTTAGTGGTTGGAAGGACCATTCATTTGTTCCAAGTAGTATTTTGTAACTCCTGAACATTTATGTTGTCACATACAATGTATGCATACATGCATGCATACACTGTACACTGTACATGTACACAATATGTAGACTGACCCCCTTCACCCCATCTCCTGGTAGGTCTGCTACAACAAGACACATTTCTCAAGTGTACGAGGTTGCTGGTACCATGCTTTACACCATTTCCTCATTTAGAGGGTAGTCAATGTGTAGGCCTACAAACATGTAGTAAATACTGTATTGCAGCTTACACACAGTATTTTGTCGTCTGGCTATCATGTCTACATTGTATCTGCTCACATCTCGTGATTCAAATGGAACCCATTTTCCATACTACATTTAGATTGCCACAAATATTTCCTCTCTGCTGGCCCTCCAAAAATGATCTGAAAAAGAATCTTAGAGACAGAATAGGCAAGTACATATACTTGTACCAAAAATTATATATTATCCAAGGGTCTAGGGCAATTACCCCCTGGGCAATTACCCCCACCCTTCCCCTGGCCCTAATCCTAATCCTAATCCTAATCCTGAACCTAACCCTAACCCTAACCCAAACTCCTAACCCTAAACCTAACCCTAACCATAATCTTTACTCTTACCTTACCACTAAGGTAAGGCCGGGGGGGGGGGGGGGGGGGGGTAATTGCCCTCCGGGGGTAATTGCCCGGATACTCGATTATCCAATATTGATGTTCCCTTGCTGCCCCCGGCCACAATCCTGTGTTTTATTCACATGCGGTTTATGAAATGTAATATCCATTATATTAATGGCTTTCTGCTTTTTATTTCCCCACTATGCTTTGCATTGCCTGTCATATCTGGCCCGAGAGCAATGTCTCATTTGCATTCATGTTACAAATGTACATACATTGTAGGCATAAGACTACTTTACCTGTACCAATATGACTCTGCTCATCCCAAGGTCACTAGATTGATCCGTGCTAGCAAGGCACCCAGGACATTTAAAGGTAGGGGATACCTTTTACAGACCTCCCAAAATGCAGCAAAACATTAAATATGAACCTCAGGGGACTTGTTTAGGCCACTGCTGAGAAATTTGGAAGTCAACAGTTATCTACAATTTGAATAATGCACAAAACTCAACTACTCAGTAGGTCTGTGTGTCAGCCACACTTAAGCCTTTTTGTTGCAGTCTTCTGTATTTTTTTATCTATAAACACAAATCTAAAAGTATAAGAGCTGATGTAATAACATATAGAGTGTGTGGCAAGAATGTATATAGAAATGTTTGTAAGTTTTGATGACACTTTCTTCACAAAATATACATGATGGACACACATGCACTGCATGGGTCTGCAAAGGTAGCCTAGTAATGTACATTGTACTGGAATTTACGGTGAGCCCCGAAAAAAATTCAATTCAAAATCTAACGGTCAATAAAACTGTACTAAATGTTACCTTCCACTTTCAATACTTTATGGGAGTTTCTAAAATGATACTCTCTTCAACATACCACTGTATTTTACTCTTCATTTAAGGCATGCAAATGGGATTCCCTACCTTTAAGCCACATTGTATAGTAGAGTGTATACACAACCTGCACTTTGATCATTCTGTGTGCAAAATGAGTACATTGCCAACCTGGGACAAGAGATAAGGACCGACTGTCCTTTGTACACTACACTTTAGTTTCAAAATGCAAAGGCATGAGTGACCTTCCTGTGCAGTGTACTGTACAGGTTTTGGTTTATGAAAGTCTTGCTTCTGCCACAAAGTTTGCAGTGTCGTACACACACACTTCCTGAAAAACAAATAGATCTTACGAAATCTTAAAGTTGACTGATAGTCTGTTGATTCTGAACGAATAGTGTACGCTCAGTACTTGTACATATCATAAGTTACTCACAACCCAGAACTGTCTTTAGAAGACCATTCACACCAAATCCGGATACATGTACAGGTGTATTTCATTTTGTTGATCCCCCCCCCCCACATATCCGTGCATACACATGTATGTATACATATTTAGTATTAACAAACGCAAACAGAAAAAATGACCAGAAATGAATAGTATTTATTGGTGGAAAATTGAGGAAAGAAAATGGGATTCCATCGGGATTGGAACCTGAGACCTCGGGATTGATAGCCCGGTGCTCTACCGACTGAGCTACAGTATAGAACACACTCTATTCATCCAGATCTGTGCACCTCATCTGTTGTTTACTCTTGGTCATGTTCAATCTTTTATTGTTTGTGTACATTTGTACATTGTTATGTCCAGCAAAATGGGAACGATGGAGTGCACCTACAGCGTTCAATTGTATACATTGCATCAAGCTGCTGGCATTCTACGTACCGTAACCCATGACAAAACATCCGCAACAACTTCTTTACTGTTACTGCATTGTTTGCATATGGTCCGAACCGTTAACTTCAGTTACAGTGTATTGCTTTTATTTTGCCTGGAGAATATGAGTGTACATTGTACAATAATTGTGTAACTCTTATACTGATTTACAGAATACATTATATAGATGATAACTGGCGGGGGAGGGAGCATACCGAATGTTCCACCCGAAGGGTTTGAAATGCTATTGAGGGAGGTTATAAGTCCTGAGACGAAGTCAAAGGACTTATATAGCCTCCTGAAATACACATGTAGCATTTCAAACCCTGAGGGTGGAACGTTCGGTACATGTAGTGTACATGTTCCCGACAACAATAGTCATCATCTGTTATATTATATGGGTTTAGTCAGATACAGTTGTACGTCAAATACGTTATACGTCGGCGTCAACAACCGAACCACCATCATACCAGCACAATGCACTCGATCCCTCGCTCGTGCAGAGCCAAATTCACTGTGCACGCGCGTTCCTAGGCCTTCTTTCATTTGTTACGTGAAAATGTTTTCCCATGGGAGAACATTACAAGAATGTTCGCCCATGGGCAAACATAACGAATGTACCTCCATCACGTGACTGTGTTTAGCCAGTCACTAACCGGTATTTGACTAACCCATGTAATATTGTACAATGTAAAAGTGTACAACGTAGGGTCCCATATTTTATGTACAATGTCTCACTCTCAGGAGACTTGCGCCCTCCATTTACATTGATACAATGCACAAGAAAGGAGGATTATTCAACCTTTGTATAATTTGACCACGCTGATCACTTTTCCCAAATGCACCTGCTTGTGGTTTATGCAAAGCTTGGATCTGTTTTAACACTGTAGGTGCCCACAGTGATACAGTACTGTAAAAGTGGAAATTTTCGCGGTGTTCAAATTTTCACGCATTTCGCGCAACCAGAAACTAGCGCGAAAATAAAAGCACGCGAATATTTTTGCTTGCCATATGTGCCTGTGCGTGATGTCTTGATTCCGCGGAAATAAAAACACATGAAACTCTTCCGGCCCGGCCAAGCGCGAAAAATTAGTCACGCGAAAATATCCACTTTTACAGTATATTATTTGCTATAGTACCGTATGTATTTAGTGATAGTTGATACACAGTGCTCATTTATGTATTCGTCATACCTGGCACAGTATGCCATATAAGATATTTGATGACAAAAATTTTCATGCAGAACATCAAAATATATTGAAGGGAACTTAAAGACAAATGTTACAAAATGACTGGAATGTTGAAATGAAAGTCTCCTGTGGACTTCTTTGACTCTCTGGTATTTGTTCTTTTAAAAAATATTGTACAATGTACATTTGTATATTGCACTTGGCAATGTATTGTAGTTGAGTGGTAAACTTGTATCAAAGTGCTATATTTATGACTCAACTCTAGGCAGAGATGATACCTCCAGACACCACTAACTGAACTGCACCTCTCTCGCTAGCTCTTCTTTTGTGCTTGTGACAAGTATTTGTTTGTCTGTCTTTGAGCAAGATGTGTGTATTGTGGTTTGCATTTCAGTTGTAGTGTCAATTCAGTGACCTGTTCCAAAAAGTAGAGTAAGTGGAAAATGCACTGACAGCACGTAGTCGGCATGAGTCAGGAGATTTTAAAGGGCAAATACAATTAATACAAGGTTTGTATGTGAGGGTCATTTCTTCTGTATCACTTGGTCGACAATGATGCGTATCACACGAGTGATCTTACATGTACTATACAGTATGTAGAGTTCAGACAAAAACATGTTGCAAGAACATAATTTTGCTCCTGCTTTTCTATCATTTGAAAACAGTTGAAATCACCTCATTTAATACACAAAGAAGAATGGATATATACATACACAGCTGTACATTTTCACAAGTTTCACAAGCTTGAAAAACTTGATACTAGGACTGTGTACACTTGTACAAACAGTGTACATTGTGTATATTTTCTTCCAAACAAATGAAGGTTCACGGAAGAAAGAAAGAATGGTTCTAAAAAAAAAGAGGAAAAATTGTGTATTTCTTTAATGATGTTTTTTGGTTTTTTGGTCTTGCTTTCAAACAAGACCATGGTCAACACACTATAACTGTACATGCTATTGTGGTAGTGTACAGTGCACTGTACTGTACATACAGATTGTACGTACATGTACAACGTACAGTGTACACTGTAGGTCCTACAGTGTACTGAAGTATTCAAACTGTTCAAGCTTGTAATTGCAAACCATATCCATGTAGTTGTACTTGTTTATGACATTTGCATGTTCATGCAGAGCTTTTAAAAAACAGTTTACTCCCTGTTGAAATTAATTTTGATTTAACAGACTGATATCAAGCAAGCACAATATTAGAAGTTTCACCATAATCAAAAGAAAACATGATACAAATGTTATGGTGTTAGAGTTTTGTGTATTGACAGTCATCACATTCACTATCTAGGCCTACTGGTAGGTAAAATAGACAAGCAATGATGTCATTGCTTTAAACTCTTCAATTTGTTTTTAATTTTCTGTAAAATATTTCTGCAGGTGATTAATCAAGTACATGTACTTGTATAATCCCCTTCCCCTCTTAAGTTGTTACAAATGTAGAACAATATAATGGATATCGTAACTTCTCAAATGCCATCATGTCCTACACTTTTGTACTTTTATTGAAGCAACATGGAGAACAGAAGCTCACTAATCAAACTTGAACTATGCAACTCTTCATTCTGTAGGTGTACATTTGTATTACAAATGCAAATGTGATTGTATGCCTTTCCAAGAAAAGTACTCCACGTGCCGCCTTGGCATGATCATTTACAATTATGGGATGTCCCCACATCACACCCACACACATGTACTGTACAGTTGTACCATGTTAACTGTATCTACATGTACAAATGTACAACTTGTACATCTACTGTTCTGTGTAGGTTTGCACTCATGCATCAAACAGATTATTGATAAAAATAAGCCCCCCCCCCCTTTTCCAGGTGAATGCTTTTTGAAGTGGTATCAGTGAGTTTGTTTTTCTATCTCATATATTGTGAGGATGATACAAAAATTGTAATTCACAAGTTCTGATGGGTGGAAAAGATATCAAATTTTGGTAGAAAACTACAGTGTGCACATACACGTTTGTATGTTAACTATGCAATTACAATTGTAATTTGTACCTCTTTCTTGTTGCGCTGTATGGAGAACAGAATAAATTTCTGTGCATGCTGAGGGGTCTGGGTAATTTATGACTTGGATAATTAAAAAGCAAAGGTCTGCAAGCCAGATCGCTGCCTTGTGTGCATGATCCAAACAGATTATTATAATTGATAGACATTGAACACTTGATAGTTCATACATGTACATGCGATGTAGCTAACACATCAATTATATACATAATATACATGTATGCGCAAAAGAACCTTTGAAATACAATCAGAGCAAAAGGGGCGTGCTAATGACCCACCAATTCAACTACATGTAACATTACAGCCCTGGGTAAAAAACGAAAGGGTGAGCTGACACAGTGTCCTTGTAAACTGGCTATTTACTTCTGACCTCCTACAATACGGTATATCCATTCGCTGTCAGTGATGTCCACTAAAATGGTTAGAGATCAAGACATTACTGTGCTCTGTGTGATGAGCAGGACACTGATATACAGCAATAGAATTGGACTTGGCATCTATACTGTAGACAGTCAATATTATACACGATGTAATCGCCAAACTAGGGAACAATAGAGGCCTCTCTTCCTCCTCCCCCTCTTCCCCCCCCCCCATATCCCACAAGATCCACACTCTTTGCTCCAATCCATTAATGCTGATTGATTGTGCTGAAATAGCTGATGAAAGTCACGCTATTAGAGGTTAGACAGCGACGTCATTGCATAGCCAAGCAACGATGATGCAGAGGGAGCTGACGCACGGCTGTGACTCGTGGGTCAGATTGCAAAGGCATCGAGAGTATTCCTCGAAGTGTGCTACGACTTACTGTAACTCCTGTCTTTCTCCTTATTCGTTTTCTTGGTACACTGCAGGTTCGGGGAGATGCACACTGTGTCACTCTATTCATTCTAAATTGATATTCTTGAAAGATGTGTACATGTACAATGCATGTGTAGTCTGTGTTTAACTCCAGCGAGTGTAGCGCCTGCCAAATTTTATGTTCATGTACAGTGTATTATAGAGATCTATGTACATGTACCTCATTGAAAAGATTCTTGTGTAAATCTGTTGGCATTCTATACTTTGGGACTGGAATAATACATTCAACCATATTTTGCAAAGGAAAATCTTTTCTGCTGCACATAAATTTTATGAATCACACTGTTCAAAAGGCACACTCAAGGGGTATAAAAAATTGTAAATTTTCAGAATTGAAATGAGAATTTTGCCCAAAAGACAGTATCTATACATGATGTTCTTCTATTTGTTTGTCTTTTTTTTTTTTTTGTATTCTAGCTTGTTTGTGACAAATCTGTTTTTATCGTAAAATGAACATCATCTCTCTCGTAACTGCACTTTTGAAAGCATACAGTACTTGCACCGTACAATTTGTATGTGTGGCCTTGAAGGGTCATACGACTTCCTTAAAAATAAAGAGTACAATCATGCATGATTGCCCCTGTGTATTCCATGGATGTGTGTAGGTACACTGCCTTACTGTACAGGTCACATGGCGTCACATGATACTCATATGACCTCTTCTAGTCATGATATGATCATTACACAACTGTTCAATCCATTTGCGCGCCACTCTGGGCTTCAATTCCAGGCAAAGTACAGTTTGATATCTATACATAGGTAATTGGCCCTTGGGGGCTTCAGTGCCATTGTGACCATGGCATCTAAAGATGAATTCTTCAAAAAATGCAATACATCTTTCATCAAGTATGACAATGGATGAGCGTTGATAGTTCCTGCTTGTTCTATTAAAAATCACAACGTGCATGTTTTTCTTCTTTGTACACAGTAGTACAGCATGATTGTTTCAAATGCCAACATGTTCTCTTCTTCTTGTAAGAACCATTATCTTCATGACTTTGTTGAAAATACATAGTTCGTGCTTTGGACCCAGATGTACACATAATTCCATTTTTAATACTGCCACCTGAAAAGGAATTCCAGGCCATTGTGTTTTTATGGGTTGTCTGTCCATTTGGAAAGAAAATCAAAACGTTTGACCAAGGAGCTTCAACCGTAAGGGTTTGACGGTGGATTTTCTTTGTACGTAGTATGTGGGTCAAGTATGTTTAATACAATACATGAAGTAGAGACACATTAAATGGATTGTTGGCAAAAATCCTTTAAGATCAAAGGACAGAGGTCACTACAATAAATTTGTGGGAATGGTTTTCAGCCAAAACAGCATGGTCATGTACAGTTACATTGTAATACAGTAGGAATGAAAGGAATCAATAATTCATAGTGGCTTGGATGAAGGCTACATTATTGTATTACAGCAGCAGCATTGACTTCTCTCCAGACTATTATCGGCCGCAGATGTTAAGACAATGTGCTGCAAATTGCCTGCTGCTAACCTGATTGAAATCGTGCAGGCCTCTGTCTGCCAGTGTCATTGTGATGCTCAGCCTGCCTCTGGTACCCACTCTGCTG
Organism: Diadema setosum; assembly: GCA_033980235.1. Classification (NCBI taxonomy): domain Eukaryota; kingdom Metazoa; phylum Echinodermata; class Echinoidea; order Diadematoida; family Diadematidae; genus Diadema; species Diadema setosum. The sequence continues at coordinate 27,668,600 of CM067066.1, read as the reverse complement.
TAATATTGTGGTGCATGCACCCATGTACAGTGTACTACTAATGCAGAGTGCTGTGTGGTAGAGTCATTGAAGCTGGACTTACTGATTACTATTATAGGATATGGAAACTCTCATTTGTTGTTTGAAAGCTCATGGTAATAGACCCTAAGTTTGTTTGTTTGTTTTTTACTGAACATAACAGTCATTGCATCAAGTTGTGCCTCTACTCTGTATATTAGTATCAGACCAGAGAGAAACATTTTCACAGTGGTGTTTTGAAAAAGAGATGGGAAAATTATTAGAAAGTAATGTGCAGATGTTTGTATAAATTAATGTATTGAGGATGGTTCCTGAATATATACTCGGGCAGGTGTCTGGGGGAAATGTGTACAGTGTATTGTAGCAAAATCAGCTCGTCCTCAACAGGTTTAAAAAAATGATAATCCAGTGGCAATTGATATCCTTGTGAAATGTGTATAAAGAAAATCTTTGTAATCTTTTATCCTTTGGAAAAGGATACGTGTAACATTGTAGCATTGAGGTCATTGTGCAAATTTTGTTATTATAACCATTGATTCTGGTATTTATAAAGCAGTATATTAGTCTAAACATGATACTACAAAATTGTAAAATGTGCCAAAATGAGGCATTTCACCTGAAGTAAATCTTACCACCTTTCAGGCGCGGTGGAGCACCCCAATTTGCATCTCATTATCGCCCCGTTCTATTTGAATTTCCAACGGGCATCCATGGCTGCCCGAAACTGTGTGCATGAAAAAGTCAAATTTTTACCTTCTCCTTGTGCCGCTATGCATGCCGCTAGTAAACTCAAACTTCCCACACTATCTAAGTTTTTAAAAACCTTCCTTTTGATGAAAAAATTATGAAATTTGCTGCACTAGAACTTGAGATATTAAAGCGTTTTGAAAATCACCTCTCGCAAAACATGCTCTCTGTTTTTTTCCGACTGGACTATGGCCGGGTTCCAATGTGTCCGAAATTGGCAACATAAGTTCATCAGGCCTCAATCCATATATGGTGAAAGTTTTCGCTTGGTTCCACCTGTACTTTTTGAGAAATCAACTTGTTTCTACAGGGTTTGGAATAGAAAATTGTAGACAGCGAAACAATTGAAAATGACGTCATTTCTTTTCCCGTAATATTGGGCATGCGTGGTACGTGAGATTCAGGATTTCGTGCTCATTGTTGGTTTGCATGTGACGCAGTCAATTTTGCTGAGTGTCACACGGCGGTGACTGCTGAGCTGCTGCCGCGCACGCTGCAGGCAGCAAAGCGTTGTGTGTGCTGTGACATGCAACGCTACAATGACGCGATTATATATACATGGGACCGACCTGTACGCTTTGCGTTCGTGTCATTTTTGACATCACCTTCTGTTTTTTCTGTGCTCCACCGCGCCTGCTTTAGAGGTCAAATGTCATCTAATATCAACATATTTTCACATGTTACAGTCCTATCCTTTACAGTGATTTGAAGCAAACTTGGCAAATTGCTAATTTTTATTTGTTTCTGATGCCATTATACATGTATTTGTGATGTAGGCCCTATTTATTTTTTCTGTATCTCATTTCTCGTAGGCTGTCTCTGTGGGGTACTTCATCCTTTTAGACATCCCTCTTGCAAGACAGATTTACAACCTCATTTCTGCTGTTCAGACATCGCAATGTCACATTTTCTTAAAAGGGCACCAGGAGGAGCTCTGTCCTCACTATACCAAGAATCACAGCACTCTCATCTACTGTTTTCTTGCAAAAGCTATAAATAATCAGAGAATTTTCCGAAGCACAGTGTCACTCTATTAGTTTGCAGATGGGAGACATTGTTGTTGTACCCAGTGTGGAACAGCAATCTGTGCATTCTTCATGCAAGTGCAACATCACAGAAGGAAAACCAATTACTATATGTTGTATAAAGCTAAACATCAGATATGTACTACCGGAACTGAGCATTATCTTGGTGAATTTCAGGGACCAGGGGCTGTATGAATGTACAGTCAACCTGGCGGAAAGTCGAATCTGTTTGGACTAAAGAAATAGCTTTGACTTGGAAAAAATTCAACCCGTTAGGGATTAAAATCAGTGGAATATACACTTTATGTAAAGAGAAGAGGACTTGGAAAGACCTTCGACTTAGGCGATTATTTCACTTTAATAGGCGAGGTTGACTTGATACCATAAGCAAGGTTGACAGTAATAGTAACATTACTGTAGGTCCTGAAATTTGGGAGGGTTCAGCAGGAAGTGAGGATGCTGTGGTAGTTTTGCAGGGCAGGAAATGACTGGGTGGATGTCAACGTCTACTTTGTTATCATTATCATGGTAATAAAGATGACAGTTACATGTACAATGTAGCTGTATCAGTGTCCAGTGTGACTTGACAGTGACAATGTTGGTGCAGATAACACTAACATTTCTGGTGATGATGTTCAAATGGGTATACTGTATTTGTACAGTATAAACCAAAGAAACTTTGCGTTAATTAACATTAATGTTTCATTAATGCAAGCGGTTTCACCTGAATCGTTAGTAATGCAGACTAACGATCGGAAAAATTAATGTTTGTAGTAATGATAAGTAATGATCCCTAAAGCAAATTGACGATGTTTCGTTAACATTAACGAAGGGTAACGGAAGAACTCGCGCAAGATTTTGGTTTTGTAACGAGACCTGGTGAAAGGACGGACGATACAGTTTTGTAGCCTTTTGCATACATAGATACCACATGCTTATTTACAGCCTGTACCAAAATTTGCATACACTGTGTACAATGTACAATACATCTATAGACATAACATCCCATAAGAGTAGGGTATGGAATGGCAGACGTGTCTATGGGAACTGTCCCTTGGATGACTATAATATGCTGACCTTTGGCAGGAAGTCAAGTGCATGCCTTGGGGTATCATTGAAATGCACTGTGACATGAAGCAGGGAAGTCTGCCCTGTATTCAGTGCTGGTCTCGCTGGGGGAACCCCCCTTTTCTCTCTGCACTTCCTCTTTGATCTCTCCGCTCCGCCGCTCCCACTCGTCTCTGTGTCTCAGCTCTTCCTGCCCCATTCTCTCCATCCTTCTGTTTCTGTAGACACCCTTCATGTTCCTCCACCCTTCATGTTTTTTCCCCCTCCTTCTCCCTGCCTCGTCTTTCTCCCCTGCATCCCTGTGTGGAGGGCTTGTTTTTGGAAAAGTTGGCTTCCTCTTGACCTGCTTCTGGTTTCGTTTGTTTTGAAGAAGCATTTCTCTGTTGGAAAAACAATGTGTTTGCTGATCTTTGTAGTACGGATAAGGATAGGTCAAACTAGACTTAATGTTTAATGTATGAAAAGAGTGTCCCCAGTGGTCCAAGTAAACTTACCATGAAAAATTTGGTCTCTGACACCATTTTCTAGTCAAACCGATACCATTCTCTGCTTGTGTATGGGAATTTTTTAGACAGTTATGAAATTATGCACTATAGAAATAAGGGAAGTCCATGTACAGTGTACATTGTACCTTTCTTTCTTTCTTTCTTTTTCTTTCTGTTTTTTTTTTTTTTTTTTTTTAATGCTGGAATGCTGGCAGTGTTCTGAAATTGAAAACCTTCTGTTCAGCTTTTTATGAGATGTGAGCATCTTCTGATGAGTTTACACTGGATTTGCATCGATGGTGGAAGAACCTGTCCAAGTGTACTGTACAGTGTACATGTACAGGACCTCACCTTGTACTGCAAAGTCTGGCTCTGCACAATGCTTGGTTAATATCATGTGAACATGTACTTCAAACCTAGAACCAGTGTACTCAGCACAGGGGGAGGCATGTTAAAAGGACCCAAATCACACGAAAGATTCTTCTCTGCCAGAAACCTGTACTACATGTGCAAAATGTAGCCCTATCTGGAGGCAAGGAGTGAATTGACACAACCAGGCTCAGAGAGCAAACAGTCAGCGAGGTCACAGGTTCTTCATGTTTGCCTAACAGACAATGAGTTCATGAGGTAATGGTGATTGACCCAAACTTCTTGTATATAGTAGGACTATGTACATTGGACTGTATACCTCCATGCTTTAAAAGCGCAATAGGAAAACATTACAAAAATGGCAATGAGTGTCCAGTATTTTATTGCCAAATACATTTTTAGTGGCTTGCCTGGTATTGCATGATTTTTGCTCTTCTCTTTCAATGGCCATCAACAGTGATACAATTTATTGTCTGAAATAAATCTAAATGTTTAGGCCTACAGTATAAGCTGACAGATGCAGTCGTATAATGAATTTAGTGCCATTTGGTGCCACCCTTTGCACACACTGCTCAGTTTCGAAAGCAATTATTCATGCTGTTTGCCAGACCCCTCTGCCACTTGAGTTGAGCTTGTTTCAGGGTTTGGGTCGCATATTAGCAGCTCCTTGGTCACATCCAGATGATGCTATGGAGCTACAGTTGTACTTGAAGCTCCATGATGATACTGTATGATGTGTGTGTGTTTACCATGTCATGCCTGCTACCTGTGCTGTCTACAATAAAGCATAGTGTACTGTTGACAGGCAGGGTAGTCCATACATGTTGTACAATGTACCTTGATATTATATCATGCTACGTAGAAAATAATAATAATAATAGCTGGTTTTTATATAGCGCATTTCTCACTTGTTAAGTATCTCAATACGCTTTACAGACTATTATTACCTCGGTCACTGGATACATTATTTCCAACCAGCACTAACAGCACTAACCACCACTAACAGAAAATACTCATGACATACTCATGACACACTAGGCCCGTTCACAAACAACGAAAATCGAAATTTCAATCGCGATCCAAATTTCGATTTTTTTTTCGACCTTTCATACACAGGGAAAAATCGCACTTCGTAGCAAGGAAAGAACGATCAGTGGCCAAACTGCGCATGCGCGAATCTTGCATGACCGAAGACTGACCCCGCAGTCCCAATAGAGTTTGGCACGCGCTACGAACGATGGGACTAAAAATACCGATTTCCGAATCTCGATCGCGCTCACACACACGACGCTTGGCAAAATAATCGCGATTATTCTGAAAAATCGCACTAATAGTGCGAGTTGGATCGCGATAAGGATCGCGGTAATTAGTGAGATTTTTCTGTCCACACTGGAAAAAATTTCGAAATTTTGATCGCGATAAGAAAATCGATTTTTAAATCGCACTTTTTCCCTTGTGTGTGAACGGGCCTTGTATGTGAGTGTACAGTATTACCCCATTTAGAGTTCCCTGTCTAGGAGGACCTCAGGAGGACTTCCGGAGGACATGCCAGATGAAAAAGAACATTTTTTTTTTCATACTAACTCGGTGGGGGGGGGGGGGGTATGCGAGACCCCTGTTTAGAGTCCCCCAGTCGTCTTGGGCAGGCGTTTCTCCTCAAGAGAGGTGGCAGTTTCTCATGCACGCATACAGTGTATCATGCGCACTCTGCCACAGACAACTCAGGTCACCAAAAGTGTGCACCTTGTTCATGCCGCGACTGTTCAGAGTCCGCTCATCTAGCACGACCTTTATTGCAGACTTATGCCAGACTCACCCCAGACTTTGTGCTTCGTGCTTTGTGCTGTTAAGAGTCCTAATCGGTCGGAGGTAAACATGGCATGACTCTAAGAGGTTGTGCCATATTTTGGGTATTTGTACACATGTACAGCAATGTAGGCATAGCCTCCTGTACCTCTGTCCCAGGGTCCATGCCCTGAAAACTTTACTTTTGGTTCTACAACAGATATTCTCTGGTGAATAAACTTACAGTTGCCACGACACCATTGAACACTGGATCACTGCTCATGAGCTGATCCCAAAAAAGAAGTGTTTTGGGCAAATTTTTTAGTGCAATTAGAATCAATTCAGTGCAGTGCAATTCAGTTAGAATGTTGCCCATCTTGTAGGAGGCTCTATGTGTGGATGTTTTAATGCAATTAGAATGTTGCGCATGTTCTAGGATGCTGCATAGTCATTTTAACTTTTTGCTGTGGCATGATAAAATGCCGAGTTGACCACCCAGATGTATGTATGTACATTTATGTTGCAGGGTACTTTATAACTTTCCCTATACAAAAGACAGTTTCTGCAATTTGTCAGACTATATGGGTCAATTACACACATACAAACACCTATGCACAGGCACGCACACAGTTCATGCTATCAGGTACTGTAAAAGGCATAATTTGCAGTGGTTTTATTTCAACGAAGTTTGCGAGTCATTTGATATTATGACATTGACCACACATCAAAATATTGCCCCCCAACACACAACATGCAATGCACCAACCATGTACCCAAGTTCAATGTCACTATAAACTCTGCTAGCCGAAAAGGGATGATTCCAATTTCTCATTCCATCCTAGTTGCTCTTTAATCACAAATTGAACCACCAGCAAAATTTTCTCACGTGCCCTGAATTGCAAAACATTATGCTTACAAAATATTTGGCACAGTACTGTATGTCATATCAAGAGCAGTGCCAATTACAAAGGTGAAGTGCATGGCGCATGGGCGTAAATCCCGGGGGGGATGGGGGGGATATATCCCCCCCTGAAATGGAGGAGGGGGGGATGGCCTGTACAATCATCCCCCCCTGAATTTTGAGGAAAAAAATGGAGGAAGCAGAAATGTGATTGTATCAATTTTGGCATATTGCATGACGTTTGTACGCCGGCCTTCAGACAGGTAACAAAGCTGAACAGTATTCTATCTTGTAGGAAAACGTGTGTGGGCTCGCTCGCTTCGTTCGCTCGCGAAGAAAGTAAAATCGACATGCTGGAAGGTGTGGCTCAGACGTTGACAACGTCAAATAGTATAGGCCTACATGTAAACATGCTATGACGCGAGTAACTGGGGACCATCTGCAAAATATGTACGAAAAGAAAAGAAAAAAAAAACAATAACAAAAACTATAGCCATAATTGAACCCCCTCCATTTCCTGAATCATTCCTGAGAAACGACAGTGACTGATGACTCAGTCAGGATACATCTATAGGCATACCCAGGGAAGATCATTGGCGTCGAGTCTATGGGGGGGGGGGGGGGGGGGCAAAGGGGCATTTGCCCCACCCCTACGGAAGTGTTTAAGCAGACAAATCATTTATCCCCCAAGCAATTCCCGAGATGAGGACAAATCCCGAACTTTCTTAATGGAAAATTGTCCAAATATCGCCAGAACTATGCACCAGATCGTTGCATTGCAATCATAAACATGCAAAAGTTGCGCTATACAGGATCCCTTTCGATAGACTTTGTACACTTTTGACATTGACGTATATTTCCCTAATTTATCAAAGGGTGTGTAGCAGATCTTTCACTTAACAAAAGCACCCTCATTATGCAGAGGCGTCGATGGGGGGGGGGATGGTTCCCCCATAAAAGTGGGACAAACAAAAGCGAAAAATATAGTTACAAACGGCAGTTTTTTGAGTGTAAAATGTAAAAATTTTAAAGCTCGCTCGCTCCGCTCGCTCGCATTTAACCGCTATGCCGTTCTCCTAATGTTGCTGCCACTGACTGACAGCAGTTGCACCCGGTGCGCCCCCTTGATTTCCAAAGCGGAAAAAAAAAAACAGCCACAAACGACAGTTTGGGGGACTGTAAAATGTCAAAATTTTTAAGTTCACTCGCTTCGCTCGCTCGCATTTGATCATTATTCCATTCTATTGATTTTGCTGCCAGTAATTGCCAGCAGTTTTCGCCCGGTGTGCCCCCCCCCCTTAATTTCCAAAGCGAAAAAAAAGAATACAACGACAGACGGCAGTCTTTGAACTGTAAAATGTCAAAATTTTGAAGCTCGCTCGCTTCGCTCGCTCGCATTTGACCATTATTCCATTCTATTGATTTTGCTGCCAGTAATTGTCAGCAGTTTTCGCCCGGTGCGCCCCCCTTAATTTCCAAAGCAAAAAAAAAAAAATATATATATATATATTTTATATATATATACAGCCATAAAGGACAGTTTTGGGGACTGTAAAATATCAAAATTTTCAAGCTCACTCGCTTCGCTCGCTCGCATTAAATCATTATTCCATTCTCCTGATGTTACTGCCAGTAATTGCCGACAGTTGCGCCCGGTGTGCCCCCCTTAATTTCCAAAGCGAAAAAAAAAAAATACAGCGATAATTGCCAGCAGTTTTTGCCCGGTGCGCCCCCCCCCCTTAATTTCCAAAGCGAAAAAATATAGCTACAAACGGCAGTTTTTGGGACCGTAAAATGTCAAAAATTTTAAGCTCACGCGCTTCGCTCGCTCGCATTTAATCATTATGCCATTCTCCTGATGTTGCTGTCAGTATAATTGCCAGCAATTTTCGCCCGGTGCGCCCCCCTTAATTTCCAAAGCGAAAAATTACAGCCACAAAGGACAGTTTTGGGGACTGTAAAAATTTTGAAGCTCGCTCGCTCCGCTCGCTCGCATTCATTATTATGCTATTCTCCTGATGCTGCTGCCAGTAATTGCCAGTATAGTTTTCGCCCTGTGCGCCCCCTTAATTTCCAAAGCGAAAAAAAAAAGCCACGAACGACAGTTTTTGGGACCGTAAAATGTCAAAAATTTTAAGCTCACGCGCTTCGCTCGCTCGCATTTAATCATTATGCCATTCTCCTGATGTTGCTGCCAGTAGTTGCCAGCAATTTTCGCCCGGTGCGCCCCCCTTAATTTCCAAAGCGAAAAATTACAGCCACAAAGGACAGTTTTGGGGACTGTAAAATATCAAAATTTTCAAGCTCACTCCCTCACCCCCCTTAATTTCCAAAGCGAAAAATATAGCTACAAACGGCAGTTTTTGGACTGTAAAATGTCAAAATTTTGAAGCTCGCTCGCTCCGCTCGCTCGCATTCATTATTATGCTATTCTCCTGATGCTGCTGCCAGTAATTGCCAGTATAGTTTTCGCCCTGTGCGCCCCCTTAATTTCCAAAGCGAAAAAAAAAAAAAAAACCACGAACGACAGTTTTTGGGACCGTAAAATGTCAAAAATTTTAAGCTCACGCGCTTCGCTCGCTCGCATTTAATCATTATGCCATTCTCCTGATGTTGCTGCCAGTAGTTGCCAGCAATTTTCGCCCAGTGCGCCCCCCTTAATTTCCAAAGCGAAAAATTACAGCCACAAAGGACAGTTTTGGGGACTGTAAAATATCAAAATTTTCAAGCTCACTCGCTTCGCTCGCTCGCATTAAACCATTATTCCATTCTCCTGATGTTGCTGCCAGTAATTGCCGGCAGTTGCGCCCGGTGTGCCCCCCTTAATTTCCAAAGAGAAAAAAAAAAAATGCAGCGATAATTGCCAGCAGTTTTTGCCCGGTGCGCCCCCCTTAATTTCCAAAGCGAAAAATAAAGCTACAAACGGCAGTTTTTGGACTGTAAAATGTCAAAATTTTGAAGCTCGTTCGCTCCGCTCGCTCGCATTCATTATTATGCCATTCTCCTGATGCTGCTGCCAGTAATTGCCAGTAGTTTTCGCCCTGTGCGCCCCCTTAATTTCCAAAGCGAAAAAAAAAGCCACGAACGACAGTTTTTGGGACCGTAAGATGTCAAAAATTTTAAGCTCACGCGCTTCGCTCGCTCGCATTTAATCATTATGCCATTCTCCTGCTGCTGCTGCCAGTAATTGCCAGTAGTTTTCGCCCTGTGCGCCCCCTTAATTTCCAAAGCGAAAAAAAAAAGCCACGAACGACAGTTTTTGGGACCGTAAGATGTCAAAAATTTTAAGCTCACGCGCTTCGATCGCTCGCATTTAATCGTTATGCCATTCTCCTGATGTTGCTGCCAGCAATTGCCGGCAGTTGCGCCCGGTGTGCCCCCCTTAATTTCCAAAGCGAAAAAAAAAAATACAGCCACAAACGGCAGTCTTTGGACTGTAAAATGTCAAAATTTTGAAGCTCGTTCGCTCCGCTCGCTCGCATTCATTATTATGCCATTCTCCTGATGCTGCTGCCAGTAATTGCCAGTAGTTTTCGCCCTGTGCGCCCCCTTAATTTCCAAAGCGAAAAAAAAAGCCACGAACGACAGTTTTTGGGACCGTAAGATGTCAAAAATTTTAAGCTCACGCGCTTCGATCGCTCGCATTTAATCGTTATGCCATTCTCCTGATGTTGCTGCCAGCAATTGCCGGCAGTTGCGCCCGGTGTGCCCCCCTTAATTTCCAAAGCGAAAAAAAAAAATACAGCCACAAACGGCAGTCTTTGGACTGTAAAATGTCAAAATTTTGAAGCTCGCTCGCTCCGCTCGCTCGCATTTAACCGCTATGCCATTCTCCTGATGTTGCTGCCAGTGATTGACAGCAGTTGCGCCCGGTGCGGTCCCCCTTAATTTCCAAAGCGAAAAAGTATAGCTACAAACGGCATTTTTTAGCCTGTAAAATGTCAAAATTTTCAAGCTCGCTCGCATTTAATCGCTATGCCATTCTCCTGATGTTGCTGCCAGTGATTGACAGCAGTTGCGCCTGGTGTGCTCCTCCCTTAATTTCCAAAGCGAAGAATATAGCTACAAATGGCAGTTTTTGGACTGTAAAATGTCAAAATTTCCCCCCTACCATACCCTCCCCCCATCCTCGCTTGCTTCGCTCCCTCACATAACCGCTCCTCCTTAGATCAAATCCTGTCTACGCCGGTGATAGGCCCCACTATTTAGTAGAACTTCATAGTGATGTCGCATATGCGGAGCAAGAGCTGAAATACCACGATTTAGTCATTCAATAATATATTGTGAATATTTCATTTTCATATTGTTTTTTTTTTAAAGAAAAGAAAACACATTTTTTACCAAAAGTGTGCACCAGATCGCTAAATTTCTGGGCTGAAAATGCAAAATCTTCCTCGTGTGGGAGAAGGCTACCACCCCCCATACACAACCTCCCCCCGTTCGGTCGTTCCGCTCCCTCTCACATATATTAAAAAAAAAAAATGTTTTCATACTTTTAAGGTCTGATTTTCCGCCGAAAGTCATCTGATAAGCAAAAAAAAAAAAAAAAAAAAAAAAAAAAGGCAGCAAGAACTTCGTCTTCATATTTTTGCTGCCACTTTCCTCCCACATTATATTTCATGCAAAAGAGTGGGACATCCGATCCCTGTATAAAGTGTGTGTGTGTGGGGGGGGGGGACCAAGATTCTCTCCCCCCCCCCCCCTTTCCAAGCTGCGCCGGTCCGGTGGGCTTGTAATCGTGGTGATGGTGACCATCCCCCCCACTCCTCAGGACGGATTTACGCCGTTGGCATGGCGACATGGGGGCAGCTGAGCTTACAGTATTTCCTTTCCAGTTGTACTTTAAAGGTGGATATATTTCGCACTAGTAATTTTTTTTTTGGTGCTCTGCCGATTAAGATGAGCTTTATGTGTTTTTAATTTCGCGGTATCAGGATATTACGTAGTTATGCACTTGTCAATGTAATGACTCACCCCACTACCCCCGGACATGGGTGCGTCATTTCCTCGTTTGGTCCGTCAAATTTGTGACCCAGGTGTTCATCATTTTACCAGCTTTGTCCGTCAAATTTTTGACCGAGGGGTGCGTCAAAATCCCATCATTGTCAGTCCAGATTTTGACCGAGGGGTGCGTCATGGTACGTCACTTGGCTATGGAAAATAACATGCATTATTTTGAACCGAGGGGTGCGTCATGGTATGTCACTTGGCTATGGAAAACTGCATGCATTTTTGCACGCTACCAGTATCGGATACACGTTCCGCGAGTGAAATTACAGTTGTACAGTGAGCGCTTTCCCGTGGCAAGTGAACATCAAAGTCGCGAAGCGTTTTGGAATAAGAGGGAAAAATGCTTGCCAGAATCTGGCAAGCAAACAATTTTAAATCCACCCTTTCTCCTTACATTTTTCCTCCAACAAACCCATGAAATCATGCATACTCAATCTCAAACCAGGGACTGTTCAGCGATGTAACAACTTGTACATAGTTCAATATTACTGTTGAACACTTAGTGCCTATTGCATATTGCGATGCAACACCAACGCACATTGCTATCGAAGAAAGTTCGTTTATATTCCAATACAATGTGCGTCTAAATGATGTTCTGTGGTGACAAAGGCGAATTTTCGACAGTAAAAGAAGCGGCAGCAGAAGAAACTGCCTGCCGCATGCCATTTTCTACTCGCGGGATAGCCCGACCAGCAGACGCGCGACGCTGTTAGCTGTGCGAATCTCTACGTACAGCGACTGGGCTGTATGTAGTTACTCGCGGGAATGCCGTGGCGTGGTGTGTGCCTGCGCTGCAGCAGTATGCATCCACCGGACTAGCAATGGCCGCGCACACACAGCGCATCTGCACACATGTGATTGTCATGTATGGATTGCATGCACAGAATACATACTACTGTACGGAATATTGTAGCAGCAGCGTGATGTACGGTGAATGACGGTACGGTGCTTACAGGGCCATGGTAAGGGAAACTTGCCGAAACTTTTACAAATTATGTTTACGAACCAAAAAGAAAATGAAATTGCTTGAATAAAACGTATGCAAAAATTGTTTTAGTATTTACAGGGGTGCGTCAAATGTACCGAGGATGTCCGTCAAAAAAGTGACCGAGGTGTGAGGTTTTTTTTTTCTTCTGTCCGCCATACTTTATAGACAGAAAATACAAATGACATCAGATCCTGTGATGGTTTGTGTTTAAGAGCTCAGAGAGAAAATCCACTCCAAATATAAATTAACTCCAAAAGAAAGAGAAAAAAAAAATCCCTACTGTATAGAATGTTCCAAAAATGTAAAAAAAATCAGATAAGAAATGAAGATTTTGCACTTTTGAAATTTCACATTTTTTTTTCTCAGAAAACATTTCTTGACCAGTCCAAATGAATATATATGAGCAAGTTGATGAAATCATGCCCTCACAATTGTTTTCATGTAACTATGAGCCCTATGTATGAAATTACAATTACAACTTAAAACAAACATGCTCACTTCTACCTCCGAAATGTTCCGTACCTTGAAATGGATTGACATGGAAAAAAGATGGGAGTTTCAGGAAAGCAAACTATTGTTTGATATCATCAATGACAGCGCACCCTCTTACTTGTGTGACATAATCACATTGTCCACCCGCACTCATGGATATAGAACACGAAGTTCGGAGAATTTGGGTGTTATCATTCCAAGAGTAAGAACAGAATGTGGTAAACGATCCCTTTCAGTTGACGGTGCTCTGCTATGGAATAGCCTGCCACCCCAAGCGCGAAATGCCCAAAGTAAGAACGCTTTTTGTTCACAGTATTTGAAATGGTGTTCTGGGTAATAAGTTTATCTTTTTTTTTTTTTTTTGCTGGATGTTGATTTATCTTGCAGTGGAGGGTAGTAGAAGAAGCAGATTGTATGTTGTTTGATATTGTATGATGATTAATGTTGAGTATAATTGATTTTCGTTGTTAGAAATGAATGTTGAATTTTGAAGTACAGAATAGTATAATGTATAAGTGAATTAAGAGTTTAGTGTAGATAATAGTTTTTGATTTGGTAAATTGATAGAAAGAGTTTAATTGTTGTATTTTTTTTTCAGGCACGTATATTTTGATATATATGATATACATTGTACTTATATTTATTATAGGGGGTGCATTTTTCTTTATAAACTCATACAGTAAGTTGGATTTTTTTTTCCAACCCGGTTGCAAACCATTACATTTAGTCTCATTCTTTATTTTCCCATTGTCATGAACAGTTCTGTTCTGTTTGATGTACAAACCCTGTAAGACCTATTGAGTTATGTTATGTTGTGATTGTTACCTTGTGTTTACAGGGCCCCATGGAAAACAGTACTTGATTACTGACGGGGCTACCCTGTATAAATAAAATGAACTAATAATAATAATAATTACAAAAATTGTTATTTTTAGTTAATACACGTAGGAGCACATTCCCATACCAGAATATATCAGAGGTAACATGTGTTCTTTTCTTTCTTTTTTTTTTGGGGGGGGGGGGGTGGGGGTGGGGTGGTTTTTAAGGCAAGTTTTCAGTTTGTACAACACTTGTGTTGGTCTTTTATCATGATAACAAGGAATGCATGTTGGTGATGGCATGTGTAGCAACTGGTCCCATTTGCATACCACATCACTGTATTCATACAATGTCTCTATAATGAATAAGGTCCCTTCCCCCCCCCCCCTTTTATGAAAAATTGAATTTCTTGGGACAACTACATTGATACAATGTACTATTAGACGTGACGTATACAGTAAAATGCTAAATTGGTTTGTAATAGCGGTGGATATTTCAGAACCGCGAGACAAGTTCACTGTAACTCATATTGTCAGTGATTGCTGATTCCCCCATATATGATGCAGTATTGCAAAGTAGCATTATAGTGAGAAAAGGTTGTCATGCATTTTGGTGCCCTTTGTAACATGACTGGTAACTTTTCATTTGCAGTTCATGCGTGAAGGGAGTTGCCTTTCCTATAAAGCTTGTGTGCGCACAGGTTGTTGGACTGCACAGAGTCGCCTACACTGAAATCTCTGCTGGGTGTGGGAACAAAAGTACCAAATCTGCAATTAGCGCCAGACAGACCCTGAAAAGGTTACCCAACCCTGGCCGGAGCCTCGCTTTGTTTGTCAATGTGGGTCTGGACAGAAAAACAAACACACACAAAATATATTCTGTTCACATATTGCCCTGTTTTATGAAGACACTAAAAGGTGTTCTGTATCAATGAGGGAAAAAAAGGTACAAATTTCTTGTGACATGCTGGGGGGGGGGGGGGGGGGGGTAGGAGGTTAAGACATCCTTACGAGTTTCCAATAATTGGATGACAGAGGAAGGACATTTTTTTTCTTATAGTCATGTGATTAAGATATCCACTCAGAGGTGCCAGTAAGGTATACATTGTACTGCAATGTGTATGGGACTATTCAGTATTCGGAGCTGTCTGTATTCGTCCTCCCTTCCAATCCATGCATTTGTTTCCTGCTCTCTTGCAATTAGTTGCATGTATTGGTGCCTCTACACTCCCACTTGTCGAATTTGTGATGTCAGATTATTGGCTATGTTAAAACTCATACTCACAATTCCCCCCCCCCAAAAAAAAAACAAACAAACAAACAAAAAACAAAACAAAACACACACACCAAAACACATACGCAACAAACAAGTAAATACCTGAATGTACAGTGTACGCATAGCCAGAGCAGGGAGGTGGGCCAGAGGTAAGAGTTTTATCCAGTGACAGCAATAAGGTATCAACATACAGCTGCACAGTATATTTTTGACACATCAATGGGCATGTACAAGTATGATTGAGAAAAAGAACACAAAACTTTCATCACTTGATACGACATTCCAGGGTTAAGCAAGCTGTTTGGATGATCTGCAATTCACAGGATCATCCTGTATTTTAGACTTTTTTTCTCCTTTGCCCCTTTGAATCTCCCAAGGACATTACCTCGGTAATTGTCCCTAAGTTCTCCATGTAAATTTTTATACATTGATCTGTATTAATGTTGCCCCCATTGACATCACATTACTTATGCCAAATTCAACTCAAATGGAGTGGGTCCAGTTACAGGCATTGAGCCTGTGGAATCAGAGAATGATGTGTAATTGTGCACCATGAGCAATGATTTACAAACAAAGAAATATTTAAAGGGTGCCCCAAACCTAAGTTTTGGCCACCCTTTAGGAAAGAGTTTTAGGAAAGAGTGAGTGTACTGTACTTGTACGTGGCTTCATGTTATTTTCCATATATACATGTACACAAATAGTATTTCATACTCAAAAGCCATGAAAAGCCATAATAGTCATATGACCATGATCCTCAAACAATGTTATACAAATAATGCACAAGTGTGAATGTGCTGCATCTCCACTAACGTCACGAACTTAAACCTGTGCATTATTTGGTTTATAAAAAGGGTCAAAGAACTATCTTTAGTATAATATCAGTCTATCAGATGATAAGACTTTATATTTCAATACAACTGGGCCACTCTTCAATCGGCTTTACAGACGATCACACCTTGTGCAGTGGTGCTGCACGCGCACGTATGTACAGTAGTACGTATGTATCAAAGAGATTACACTACATCTCTTTGATACGTAGACAGTACAATGGTTTTGAGTTCGTGCCGCTCGCGCAGAAGTCATCTGCCATAGGATAACACGCTGTGCTGTTATGACTTTTCGTTGCACACTTTTTGCACGGCCTTGCATGTTCGTAAGAAAATCAAGAGCGCACACATGACTCATTTCAGCACTTCTGATTGGCTACATTCTTGAACCCATTTTATAAAACAAATAAGTTAATATCATTTAGATAGTCATTACATTTATGACTGTCTAATCATACTTCAGATTTATTGTATAATTGTGATTGCTTTCTTTGCAAGGCAAATTCATCTTGCAGTGTCGCAAAAGCTAGCCTCAAGTACAACAAAACTGAAGAGTCGCAATATGAATGTGTCAATACCAAAAAGGCTTTGAACTAATAAAAACTTAATTAAGAATAAACTGATCAAGAATATTATTTTCAAATGTGTGTGTGTGTTTGTTTTTTGCTGTCCATTTCCTGAACTGGCATGAATGTTGTTGTTGTGTCTTAAAGAAAGAAGAGAGAGGAAAAAATGGGCCCTATAAAGCAAATAATTTGCCCCAAAATGTGTGAATGTTTTATTCGTGTGGCAGCCCATCCTGGTACTTCTACTTCAAACCAATATAACATGTGAAGCACAATTGAAAAGCTGCCAGTACCCCTAGACTTCAGGATTTATAGCTGTCCATTGTGCTGAACTTACACTAACTTAACTTGGGCTTGAATGTTTCATTCTTGTGGCAGTCCATCCTGTTATTCACACCAGCAAAAAATGTGAAGCACAAGGAATGAAAAGCTTCCATTACCCGTAGACTTCAGGATTTATGTACACCTGTGTGCCACGCAGGGTGCATTGTACCCTGTATTTTTGTGCTATACAATACTATACAAAATTGTAGGCTTATTATCAATTATATATGTACAATGTACGTGACTTCAAGAGAGTACCAGCAACTTGCCTTTTTTTTCCCTTATGTAAAGCAGATTAGTGCCATCTTTTTTCCACTCGTCAGAAAGAATTTTCTATTACCCCTTTGTGTTCAGATGTAATGGATTGTAGAGTGTGACTAGCAAAACGTGCAAACTGAAAGGAAGGAGATACTTGACCCTGATCTATAAAGGTCTGAACGCTACCATTCTTTTTGTCTGTTTTTGTCTCATCTGCATAACGGAACCCAGATATATTTCTATCGTCATTGCAGACAGCGGCAGTGTAGTCGTCGGCATCATTAACAATTTGGCATACTCTCTATTAAACTTTCCACAGCTTTGAGCTATGGCCACCAAACTCACACAACTGGTACATACATGTATCCTAAATATTCTAATCATGTTCAAATGACCTCCCTGTTCAAATACAGGCAGTCTAAGAAGGTCAAAGGTCAAAAAGTCAAACATCTCCTAATATTAAGCACTGTATCTCACAGTATTGTGATGTACTCTCAATAACTTTCCACAAATTTGAGCTACGTGTACGGTTCGTGTATGACCACCAAGCTCACGCCACAAGTACATTACGTAAAGATGCAGATCAAGTTTGAATATGGTTGAAGTTCAAGAAGTTCAAAGGTCAAATGGTCAGTGAACTTTATCTGATAAGCGCTGTACACATACATTTGTAGTATTGTGGTGTACTCTCGATGACTATCCACAGATTTGAGCTACATGTATGACCACCAAACTCACACCACAGATACATCACCTAATGATGCAGGTCAAGACCAAATATGGACTGTATGGGTGAAGTCTGTTAAGTTCAAAAGTCAAATGATCAATGAACTTTACATGAGAAGCACTGTACACATACAAGTATTGTAGTGTACATTCAATAACTTTCCACAGCTTTGAGTTATGACCACCAAATTCACACTGCAGGTACAGTACATCATCTAAAGATGCCAGTCAAATTCAAATGTGTACACGTAGGTGAAGTCTGGCAAAGTCAAGGGTCAAAACATCAATGAACTTATCATATCCTGATATAAGTGCCATATATTGTAACATGCTCTCAACAACTTTCCGTACCTTTAGGCTATGACCACAAAACTCAAACTACAGGTACACTGTTCATCACTTAAAGATGCTGGTCAAGTTTCAATTTTGGATACATGCAGGTCCAAGGTCAAAAGGTCAGTGAACTGACTTAAAAAAACACTGTAAACATAAATTGCCATTGTATGCAGGCGAGACATTTCTTGGCATTTGCCTTGCGTAATACTCCTTTCATGAAAGTCGTCTATAGAGCATGGTTTAGAATAAATTGCAACATTACACTGTATTGCCATTCACATACCATGGGCCAGTCGATAGGGTTGGGACAGCTTTAGTGACGTACAGGTACCAGTATACCAGGCGTCTTTTAAACCAAGCAAATATCTGCCAGTAATGACTTCAGAAAGAAAATGGTATCCCACCAAGTTTTACTGCTCAAGCATCATAGATATTGCAATTTCAGACTACAAGGTTTTTTGCCAATGCTATTTAAATGTGATGTCCATGTAAAGGAGGTAAAAAATTTAATTTGCAGTGCAGCATATCCATGAAAGATTTTAGATGTGAATATATATGCATCCCTTTAGCAAGGGGGTTAAGTTCATACTGACACAGCAAAACTTAAAGGGAAGGTAAACCCAAAGAACAATGTGGATTGAGTGAAAGCAGCAACATCAGTAGAACACATCGGTGAAAGTTTGAGGAAAACCGGACAATCGATGCAAAAGTTATGAATTTTTTAAGTTTTGGTGTTGGAACCGCTGGATGAGGAGACTACTAGAGGATATGACGTATAAGTGGACAACAATACAAAGAAAATATAAAGGAAATTCAACAAAAATTCACTTTTCTAGAATTATGAAAAAACAATGGACCAAACGCTTTCAGAAAGCAGGGGGAATAATTGCTACCCTTAACATATATCAATATCAAGTTGATGGAATTTGTAATTTTCATGAAAAATGGATTTTTGCCGAATTTTCTTTATATTTTCTTGGTATTGTTGTCCACTCATACGTCATAACCTCTAGTAGTCTCCTCATCCAGCGGTTCCAACATCAAAACTTTAAAAATTCATAACTTTTGCATCGATTGTCCGATTTTCTTCAAACTTTCACTGATGTGTTCTACTAATGTTGCTGCTTTCACTCAATCCACATTGTTCTTGGGGTTTATCTTCCCTTTAACCACATTTGAAATGATATTCATTGTGAAATGAATTAGTTGATACCTCTGTTACATGGACATCATGCAGTTTGTTGACTCAACCCAAAGGACTGAGTGACCCTTATGCCAGGCCCCTGAGCAACGTACTTGAGGAGGCTATGAGGACGGGCTTAATTGGTTGATGTATATGAGGTGAAATACCGGTCTGCATGCCTGCTGTACAAAATGATCAAATTAGAATCGTGCGGCAATGTGAATGGTATCCCCCATGTGTAGAGTTTGCTCTTGCCTCGCCTGAAATGATGGGTTTTATTTCAGGAGCAGCTACTACACCACCATCTCTGAATTTATGACACTTTCTTGATGGTTTCCCTTCAATCTTTTTGTTGTGATCTTAAAGGGATAGTACAGTTTCGGTTGAGATGAGGCTTCAGGTTTACAACCTCTTTTGAGATGATAATTTGTTTTTGAGGTAAGGAGAAATCTCTTACAAAATATGAAAGAATGTATAATTCTAAGAGGAATTCAAAGTCTATTTGATGAAAATTGGTATTGAAATTGCTGAGATATATATGCAGAAACAAAGAGATTCTAAGAAAAGGTGGGACCCATCTTTTATTAGGACCACTTTTTTTTAGTTTGTTTTAGATATCTCAGTCATTCGAAAACCAATTTTCATCAAATGAACTTGAAGTACCTCTTAGAATTGTGTGCCCTATGTTTAAAGGGCAAGATATTCAGAAACCACTCTATGAGATGTCAAAGAGCATGCAGTTCTAAGGGGTATCAAAAGTTTATTTGATGAAAATCGGTTTTGAAATGGCTGAGATATCCAAAAACAAGGTGAAACAAAGAGATCCTAATAAAGTTGTGGCATGTCACCTTTTATTATTATCACTTTTTTGGATATCTCAGCCATTTGAAAACCAATTTTCATCATATAAACATTGAATCCTTCTTAAAATTACATGCTCTTTCATATTTCATAAGAGGCTTTTCATTATCTCACTTAGGAATGTTCAAAACATGAATCCCCACCTCAACCAGTACTGTACATTCCCTTTAATATTTCATAAGTGGTTTCTTTAATATTACATGTATGTCACAACAAGTTATGACCTGAACCCCCCTCCAAACCAAAACTATACCACTCCTTTAAAGGTTGTATATCCCTTCAGCAAATGTCACAAAATTGTGCATGGTTGAAGAAGAGTGTTTCCCAACTTCATGTATGAAATCTTATGATGGTATAAATCTCAGAGTTTTCAGAAAAGAAACTAAAAATTAACCCATATCACTCAATAGGCCTACATAGTGTATCGAAGCAATGGTTTGAGCATAGTTTCATTCAACTTATCATGTATCATTGTGTCATACATTGTGTATAATGTAGCAGGTTTATGCGCAAACTACCAGATGAATGCATTAAACAGTTTAATAAGCACAATGTGCAAAGCCTTTGCAAAGTTCATACAGCACAATGGAGAGACTCATTTATTCATGAGCTTCTTTTGAAACATGACTGTGCGCAATGTGTGGTGCTGCCATACAATTATCATATACATAATTTCTTTCAAAGAGTGTGTAGGCAGGTTCTTTTGTACAGATGCTTGCTTAATACACAATTGTACATAATATTCCTTTACGCTTGTTTTGCTTGTTTGTTTCTCGCCTGTATTTTAATCAAACACAGTATGTGAAAGAGCTGGAAGGATGATGAAAGTGTACAAATGTACTTCTTAAATGTTGCAAACCAGGTTTTTGTGTACACTATGGAATGGGAATTCAAGGTAACACCCTTGTACCCTGTAGACGTGGCCCCAGGATAATGATAACCTCCGTAAAGATTATCAATTGATGTTATTTGTACACTTCACCCAGAGTTATGGAATTAGCAGCTCATACACTATCTTTACAGGTATACAAATAGCTTTGTGTACATCTGTATTGTTCATTAAAGCAGTATGTATAGAGGGATATATGCAAAACGAATGAGGAAATCCTCCCAAGGACACACTTAACAGTAGTGGGACGTGTACAAGGTCTTGTCTTGATGCACCTTTCTATCATACATAGGCAGTGCTACTGTTTGTGCATTATGCAGCCAGTTTCCTTGTCCCTGTCGAGGGTTATTAGAATCATTCCAGGACTGCTGCAATACTTGTTAGTTCAAGATTCTATCAAATGCACATCGCAGATTTTCTGAGCTGAGATTCTGGAGATTGTATGGATGGTTTTCAGTCCACTTTGGTTGAGTCTATCATCAATACAGTCAATCCATCAATGATCAGCTGTGTGTCTTGATCAACATGTTGAGGATGATTTGTTTTCCCCACTGCCAGCCAGTGCTGTACCAATGCACCTGTAAACCTGGCTTATTCGTCTTCAAAAAGAAGTAACTTACATGTACATGTACATTGTAGTACAAACATCCGTCAACAACAACAACAACAACAACAACAACAACAACAACAACAACAACAACAACAACAACCTTTTAATGTTAATGAATGAGTAGGCATTTTCTCAACAATAACATAGAGTGTATGGTACACTGTACCATGACTTAATTTACACCCTGAGAACATTCCTTCATGCCGCTTTAAAACTTTTCCTGATCATTGCACGTGATGCAATATGTGCATTTTGTACAAGTGAAGAAATTTACTTTCCATATGACTGTGTAGTGGTTGGGAAGTGGTTTAAAGATTGCATTGGAGTGGAATATTTATAAGGGCGTCTTTTTCCAGCTGCAAGTGACGACAGGAAAATGATCTGTCTGAGCAGTCAAGTGTGTATGTCTCAGAGAGCAGATCCTGGACTATCTTTATTGTTGGAAATGTTTGAATACAATTTATAAGAGAAGATCAGGCATAACAGAAGTCCCTCTGCAAGCATTTTACTAGCAGTTCAATCTATTTTGATACTTTATAATGGAAAAGAGATTATCTCTAGAGAAAGCATGGTTTTAGCAGTTTCTGAGCAATGTGAAAATAATTATTGTACATGTGTGTGCTTTACATTGCATATTGCATTGCATGGTGATGTGCACATGATGATTTATGTATTTGCATCTATTGCTATTGTTTATGAGAGGTGTTATGATGATGATCACAATGATGATAATATTTAGTGTAGATTATGATGTAATGATAAGCATCATTACCATCACCATCTTTTATGATGATATTGATTATAATGTTGATAATAATAATGTTAATAATAAAGATGGTAATAATAAAGCAATAATTGTGGTAGGGTCGTTTTTGTTTACAGCATTATTATTGTATAGAACAGTAAGCAAATGGTGTACAGTTTACAGTAACATGGTGGAATGATTTTATTCTTTCTATGTTCTTTTATTTCATTTTCTTGTCTGCAGGTATCAAGTGTCCAGTGTGTTCCAAGTTTGTTGGTGCCGACAATATAGAGCTACATCTCCTTGCCTGCCTCACAAAGCCAAGGATTGTATATAATGGTAAGGTTCTGGTGCTGAGTACTTCTCACACCATATTGTGCCTCTAAAGTTACTACAGCATTGGGGGGGGGGGGGGGGGGGATGTTGTAGGGAGGGGGCAGTGCCCTGTGGTGACATACATGTATTATGCCATCTATTCAGCAATCTGATTTTTCACAAATCAAGACTTCAGACATCATGAGTGGTTAAATTCACAACTGATGAGTACGGTACTGAACGGAGAAATGTATGCATGCATGTCACATTGATGTCGGGATCAGAGTTAATATTTTTGCGTGTCTTTAAATTCACGAAATCAAAACCTTGTGAAATATTTGGCGTGTGCAGTATTAGTGTTTAGATCAGAAAGGGACAGGGGAGAAACATCATACAAATGTGTCTTTGTTATTGTTATTAAATGTACATATCATACTGCAATCTAGAACTAATGAAATGATCCTTCAGGAAAGTCAAAATACTAACTTGCCTTTGATAGAGTCCCAATGATCACAAGTAGACTCACTACTTGTCCCGTTTTAAATGCTTATTAGCCAGCTATCATGGCTTGAAGTCCCTTCCGGAGGACTATAAAGCAGTGTGGAAAAAGTGCCATGCCTAAGGGCCGAGTGGCAGCTGTTCGTGAACTTGAACCAGACCTCTTGAATTGAATCCATGGCCCACTACAACTCCTTTGACTGTCAGTGTGATTGAAAGTCAATGTATAAGAATATATGCATAAATTGATGTATTCATCCAGAGCAGTACATTGTATGCCAGCTACTTCCCCCAAGGTGTAATTCATTTTTTTCTCACTCCCAAATTTCAGTAATTGAGTACCTGTTGGAAAGCAGTGACACACTTTGATTTTATTATTACATATGTTGTACCCCAGCTTCCAAGCTCTGTAAAAAGTGACCATTTCCCACCTTTGTTGGTATGAAACAGATTGTAAATGCCAGTTTTGAGTAAAGACTACAAATGAGTGTTCCCGTAGCCTTTCTACAAAGACCCTCACATCGTTGTTAGCATTGACCATCAAGTGTGATTCAAGAGCTGAAGCTGAGCATGTTAGTGTGAGGGCCTTTTGACACCTGCAAATCTGTGTGTATCATAAACTTGTAGAGAGGTTAATTGGCTGGCTATTCTTTCTGAATAATTTAGTTAGTCACTTCAAGTGATGAAATTGCTGGACTAGGAGTCGAAGCTTAGCGTGTCAGTGTGAGGTTCGTTTGACATGAGCCAATGTGCTTGTGTCATAAACTGGGAGAGGGGTTAATTTGCTGGACACTCTTTACTGAATAATTTAGTCATTCACCTCAACTGATGGAATTGCAGGATTTGCCCAGAGGTCATCAGTGAAAAAAAAATAATGACATGTGTAGGCTTCTTTGTTTGCTGATTTGATGTGATTTTCACTATGATATGAAAAGCCATTAGCAAAATTTGGTACTGTAAAACCAGAAATACTCTCCTGCATTTTAATTTTGCAAATTTCA
This sequence comes from Diadema setosum, assembly GCA_033980235.1. Lineage (NCBI taxonomy): Eukaryota > Metazoa > Echinodermata > Echinoidea > Diadematoida > Diadematidae > Diadema > Diadema setosum. Next base: position 27,644,476 of record CM067066.1, on the reverse strand, counting down.
CGAGAGCCAAGATTCATGAAATTAAAATGCATGCAAAAATTTTTGTCTATACTGCTTGTACATGCATTGAATATCAGCGACAATTCGTGAAAATTTCATGCCGCAAAAAAAGGCAGTCAGTTCCAATTCGCGAAAATTTTGTGCCACAAAGATATCTCGTTTTACAGCAATTGAAAGTTTAAGTTTGCAATTTTGGACGGGTTTCCAAAAGCCCTCTTGCTTGGCTTGCCTCTTGCTGGTAGCTTGATTCTAGTCTTGTGTGACACCGCTCTGCTCATCCTTGTCACACAATTATTACAGGGTGAGGGCCTTGGACAGAGGCTAAGCACTGTTCTCCCCCCCCCTCCCCCCCCCCCCACACACACTTTCATACCACTACACTTTTATTTAAAGGTTCTAAAATGGTTCTAAAATTCTTAGTTCTACAATGAGAGTCAGGGATAGAAACAGTCAATGTCAAAATGTTATTCAGTGTAATTGATGTTAGGTATTTTTAAGTATACAAAATATGAACCAAAGTTATAATAAGATTCTTTCTAGAATAAACTGTCTATGGGTTAATATGGTTTATTGAGAAAAATTGTGATATCTCCTGATATTTAAGGCTTTATTTTGAAATGTTTACATGGTAAGACGTTGTGTGATACAATTGACCTGCAATGATGTAAACATACATGCATCAGATGTGATAACTCGAACATTTTTTAGATCACTGCTCCCAATTGTAAACAATACCTGTAAGACCTTTGGGAAGGCTACCTAAGCTGTGTGTCCAAAGGCCTGTATTCTATCCATGAGCTGCTTCCTTTCTCTTTATCTGAATAGATTTTAGCAGGCGCGCCGGAAGCAGTTTTGGATTGGGGGGGGGCAAACATTGGAGGGGGCTCAAGATTAGACCATGCATATGTTACACAATATACACATACACACACACACACACACACACACACACACACGCACACACATCTATTTTATATATATATATATATATATATATATATATATATATATATATATATACATATATATATATATATATACATGTATATATAATATATGTAAAGTGGCGTACGGTGGGTCGAAACATGGGGGGCACCATAAAGTAATTTTAGACGGTCTGTATGCTTACAAGTGCGTGTGTGTGTGAGCAATAATGGGACTACAATACATTACGGAATGTGATACATTCAACAACACAGTCATTGAGGAACATTGTAAGTTTTCCTTACATGGATTATGGAATGACGGTGTGAAACGATCAACAAATTATATACTGTCAGCAACATAAGGTGAATGGCATAACAATAAAATGCGAGCGAGCGAAGCGAGCGAGCTTGAAAATTTTGATATTCTAAAGTTCCAAAACTGGAGTTTTAATTGCAGCTATATATTTCGCTTTGGAAATAAATGGGGGCGCATCGGGCGCAACTGCTGGCAATTATTGGCAGCAACATCAGGAGAATGGCATAACGATTCAATGCAAGCGAGCGAAGCGAGCAAGCTTGAAAATGTTGACATTCTACAGTCCCAAAACTGGGGTTTGTAGCTATATCTTTCACTTTGGAAATTAATGGGGCGGCGCATCGGGCGCAACTGCTGGCAATTGCTGGCAGCAACATTAGGAGAATGGCATAACGATTGAATGCGAGCGAGCAAAGCGAGCGAGCTTGAGAATTTTGACATTTTACAGTTCAAAAACTACCGTTTGTAGTTATATCTTTCGCTTTGGAAATTAAGGGGGGCATCGGGCGCAACTGCTGGCAATTACTGGCAGCAACGTTAGGAGAGTGGCATAACGATTGAATGCGAGCGAGCGAAGCGAGCGAGCTTGAAAATTTTGACATGTTACAGTCCAAAAACTCCCGTTTAGTAGCTATATCTTTCGCTTTGGAAATTAAGGGGGGGGGGCATCGGGCGCAACTGCTGGCAATTACTGGCAGCAACGTTAGGAGAATGGCATAACGATTGAATGCGAGCGAGCAAAGCGAGCGAGCTTGAGAATTTTGACATTTTACAGTTCAAAAACTACCGTTTGTAGTTATATCTTTCGCTTTGGAAATTAAGGGGGGGGGGGCATCGGGCGCAACTGCTGGCAATTACTGGCGGCAATGTTAGGAGAGTGGCATAACGATTGAATGCGAGCGAGCGAAGCGAGCGAGCTTGAAAATGTTGACATGTTACAGTCCAAAAACTCCCGTTTGTAACTATACCTTTCGCTTTGGAAATTAAAGGGGGGGGGGGCATCGGGCGCAACTGCTGGCAATTACTGGCAGCAACATTAGGAGAGTGGCATAACGATTCAATGCGAGCGAGCGAAGCGAGCGAGCTTGAAAACTTTGACATTTTACAGTCCCAAAACTCCCGTTTGTAGCTATATTCATTTTTCGCTTTGGAAATTAAGGGGTGGGGGCATCGGGCGCAACTACTGGCAATTACTGTCAGCAACATTAGGAGAATGGCATAACGATTCAATGCGAGCGAGCGAAGCGAGCGAGCTTGAAAATTTTGACATTCTAGAGTCCAACAACTGCCGTCGTAGCTATGTTTTTCGCTTTAGAAATTAAGGGGGAGGCGCATCGTGCTCAACTGCTGGATGCGAGCAAGAGAAGCGAGCGAGCTTGAAAATTTTGACATTTTACAGTCCAAAAGCTGCCGTTTGTAGCCATAATTTTTCTCTTTTATTCATATATATACATATTTATTTTACTTTCTTTGTTTATTCATTTATTTTTATTTTTATTATTACTATTTTTTTTTTGGGGGGGGGGGCTTTTTGGGGGGGCAAAAATGCGTTTTGCCCCCCCACTTTTTGGATTGGGGGGCGGCCGCCCCCCCCTGCCCCCCCACTTCCGGCGCCTATGGATTTTAGTATAACTGTCTTGAGGAAGTAATGGAAGAGAAAAGGCTCCAAGGCTGTAGGCTAGGCCAGTAGAACTCTGGAACAGGTCACATGGATTAATTAGATTTGGAGGTCTCAACTATCAGTGATTTGAAATCAACAAATGATAAGTCATGATGCAGTGAAATTGAGTCTGTGCATTTACTACCAAATGGATGATTTAGAAATTATGATTCTAGTTTTGTAAAGTCTTAGAAGAGACTTGATGGCTGTCTAATTTTGTGATGGGTGCTGTTGTAGGCTCAATTGCTTTAAACTGATCAGTGTGCTGTTTTCATTGTATGAAGGGTGTCTAACCTCCAGAATTTCAGTGATAGTGAGCTGCTATCTGGAATGTGAAAGTGTAGTGTAAAAAATTCCATGTATTTACTACACTACCACATGTTTTAGTGTAGTAATGATTTGCCATGCATTTGGACACTTGCTGGGGACCCTCTTCCAAGAAAAGTGAGCAAACCGTGTATTTTATGATATGATATGATAATTTATGATATGATATGATATGATACATGATATGAATCAAACCTTACAATGTGATTTCATAGAACAGGTAGCCCAAAATTGACAGTCATCATTTTATCTCAATCTTCTGTGATTATGTGTAATATAAATATTGATATTGATTTCCTTCTCTTCCATGACAACAATAGCCAGACTGCCCATGTATTTGCAGAGCATTTAATGGATTCATGTACGTCATATGAGAGGGTCGTGCATGAGTGAATGCACTCGTCTAGATCTTGTGCAAGCTGTTTGGGATTCAAAGTTCAATATCCCCATGTCTTGTGTAAACAGCAATTATCTGACAGTTCTCATGGCATTACGTACTTCTAATCTTACACTGGTGCGGCAAGCACACATGCTGTAGGTTTATTTTGTGCTCTCTTTATTTTCAGCATACGTGTATGAATGCATTATCATCATCAATAACATTTTTTTTTTTAATTACATGCGATGGTTTCCACAAGCAAGTAAATATTGAGCTGAAAATTGATTCCCAAATAAGCCATAATCATGATGTGCTTGATACCCCCATGAAAGCTACATAAGCCCTTGATAGTGGCTGACATTTGTCAGTATGGTGAGGGCTTAAGGAGCTACTCTGATAAGGTTAAGAAAGAGATATTCATGGTACTTGATCATCCTTTCTTGCTTATAAATGATAAACACAGTCTATTGTTAAGATGGCAAACAAACCAGCAAAAAGAATAGCATAAAAAAACAACAGACAAACCAAAAAACATTCATATTTTCATATATTTCTGAAGTAGGTAGTGTGCCTACTATGAAAGTATTCTGTCATATTTCATGCTTGCGATCTGTATTTTTTTTAAATATAAAAAGGACAATACTTACAAAAGTTTTCACAAGCTTTAGCCTTTGTTTGAGACCTGTGCAACCTAGCAACCACTTGTGAATACAAAGTGAAATCAAGTTCTTGAAAAGAAATTGACAGAGGATATTCATATCATTTGCAATCCTTTTGGTAGGCTTCTTGGGCCAAAATAATAAAGAATCTCAAAGACAGTATTGTCTACAGTAATGGGTATGTAGGCTGCACTGAAGGAAGTATGAGGTCAAGTTAATTTTGTGTTTTGTTTTTGTTTAATTTTTATTTTCTTGCCGATATGTGAATGGCGGCTGTAAAATCGATTTGGCATTGTGATCCTAAAACCAACTAGAGAAACATTCTGAGAGCACAGACCTCCGCCAAGCAGGTTTTTTCCACCACTAGGCCTCTGATCTTGTTCTTCCATAGAGATATCCACTCATACATTGTACATGCATGCTGAAAATAGCCCACTCTCCCGTGTAGAAGCCTTTTGTTACATCATCAACTTTCAGCTGCGTGGTGCCTCGCCCTAGCCCTAGCAGAAATTAGAGTACATGCTTGAGTGCGCGCATGCAAACCTCAAATACAGCTGTACGCGCAGCTTGAACTCCCAAGTTCATTGACCGTACCTGCCAAAATAGAAAATCCTTCATAAAAAAAATCCATAAAAATTTGCGGATGACTACCAACATTTAATAATCTGTTACTTGTGTCATTTTTAACCTTCCATGTAGGTGATCCAAATCTGAGCACAACTTTTTGAGTTATTTTGCACATGGACAAACAAAGAAACCAATACCAATGAAAACATACTGGAATCTCCTCTCTTGGTGGAGGTAATAATTATAGTGTATGAATGGTCCTAATAGGGGTTTGCTTCCAGTTCATTTTTTTTTTTTTATCTTTTCAAAAATTAACATGTGTCATCACAAACTGAGGTTGGCTGACTTATATACAGGAGCTGTAGTGCCTAGTCACTTGGGGCCCTGAACTGAAGTAATCCTACTGCACTGTTCAACTCAGATTTCATGTGAGTTTGATGGTCACTATCTCTGTGACCCCAGTGATGAAAATGATTTCATTTCATTTTCATTTCATTTATTTCATTTCCAACAACATTTTCGTACACAAAATAACACAACATCAATGCAATGTAGTAACAAAGAAAAATACGTGAAGTTGACAATACTACGCATCACAAAAGCAAAGTAAACAATGAAAATTGAATTGAAACTAAAGTTGCAGGAAATGGAGGAGACATGCTAAAAAGCTAAGCTTGTATTTTGCAGTCTCCTCGTGGACAATGATCATAATAATGTTATTACATTGTGATAGTGATGTCAGTGATGATGATAATATAAAAGATATTTTATTGTAATAATTGAAATAGTAACATTCATACACTGTAGGAACAGTAATGACTGATTAAAGAGGTCCTGAACTGTTAAGGTTTGCATGTTTTTTGCTTTGTGTGATTACCTACTGTATGTAGCTGCAGTTGTTCTTATTGTCAAAACTCTATTAATTGCAGTAAGTTTAGTGAATGATAATACTGTCCTGTCATGACATGCACTGTCAAAACTCCTTCTTTATACCTCATCTGGAGAGGTTTGTTTTGAATTATGGTGTCTAGTAGTATCAAAACTAAGATGGGGCAGAATACAACAAATGCCATTTAGTAGATACAAATGTGTGGTAGTCCAGGGTCTATTCTAGTGCCCTGGGCAAAACAGATCCTACACTTTAGTATCAATACTGTACATGTACATGTATGCACAATGACCAGGCTGTTGTCATGGAAGGTCAACTTGCGATTTAAGGCTTTTTTTTTTTTTTTTTTTTGGCTACTGCCCCATTTGTGGCTTTAATGCCTCATGAAGAGATTAATGGCAGCAGTGCAGAGAACAGAAGTCAAAGGGAAACTCTGTGTTACGCAGAAGCAAACTTCTGATTGGCGCGGTTCAGGTTCTATTGTGCCCCATCCGCCTTGGAGGGTTCAAGATAAAGGGAGGAATAACTCTCGAAATTAAAGGGAAATGCTACTCAATGTTCAAGTTGACTTTGGTTTGAAGAGTGAAGAGGATTAAATGGAACAGTTTGAGTTTCAATGAAACAAAACAATGTCAAAGTTTTGGAATTTTGGTGTTGGTTATGTTTGTGTTGTTAAGATTGTGTTGTCATACATTATGTACATGTGTAGCTTGTGACCACAACTCATATTGATTTGTATCATGGAAATGTCATAAGATTATTATTATTATTCTTATTACTTTTTTTTTTTTGCAGGGGGCTGGGGAAGTCAGTAATTCATTAACTGTGAACTGTGAACTGTGAACTGTACAAAGTTATAATTTCAGTATCAATTCATCAATCCTTTGATCCCCATTATAATTTAATACAAAGAATACAAATTGTATATTTTTGCAGTGAATTTCTGTAAAAATCTTGATTTCAGTGAAAATTTGGCTGACAGTAAATGCGAGTCGTGTGAGGCTTTACAACATCAGTGCAATTGTATAATGATTTGTGTACTTATGGGACTGTGTTTGTTATCACTATTTAAAGGGATGTTACAGTATTGGTAGAGGTGAGAATTGGGCTTTTGACTTTTTGCGAGATATCAAGAAGTCGTTTATTAAATAGTACAGAGCGTACCTTTCGAAGAGGAATTCAAAGTTTATTTGATGAAAATCTGTTTTGAAATGGCCGAGATATCCAAAAATAAAGTAAAACAAAGCAATGGTAATAAAAATTGGGTCCCACATTTTATTACAATTGCTCTGTTTTGGGTATCTCAGCCATTTTAAGACCAATTTTCATCAAAAGAACGTTGAATTCCTTTTGGAATTACATGCTCTTTCATAGTTCATAAGAGGTTTCTCGTAATCTCACCCCAAAGTGTTACATAATACAAACCCGAGGTTAGGTCTCAACCAAAACTATATGATCCCTTTAATGAAAATGATTTTATGTAAACCTGCACAGTTCTGTTTATGTGTGGTTTTACTCCAGTCCTCAATGTGCAATGGAGGTATTTACTCTTTGAGTGAAATTATGTTTCGTAATTCCACTGTGAAGGGTGCCAGAACAGCATTATGTTTTGGGGTTGTCCCGTCCGTCAGCCAGTTTGTCCAAGATTTCACTACTGCAATTTCTGAGAAAAGCAAAATAGTTCAGTGGGTTTTTCTCTGTACCTGGCTGTAGTGTCGCCAGTTTGAAAATCAAGTATAGATTTAGCAGTTTAGTAGAGGCTTATGAAAATTCTCCTATCATATAGGAACAACAAAGTTTGTTTGTTTGTTTCATTTTCCATCAGAGAAGATGAATGGATATCCCATATTCAACTGCACTAGCTGGTCTTCCATGGGGTCCAGTTGGATTTGAGGCAGACCACTTCACCAGTTTATGTACACCCTGCTCTTTGCAATGAATATATATGAAATAGGATCTTTTCAAATGTGCATGAATTGTGACTCTCTCACACACAGGACCCCCAGTTTATGTCCTATCACAGGGGCAGAGTATTTTGCCTCTTACTAGAGGTGATGGTATAATTACGTACAATGTACATCATTGCTCAGCTAGAACTCGGGAATGACACCCATGCCATTTGAATTGGGAGGCAGATGCATTACTGACTGAGCCGAATCGCCTCCCGGAAATGACGAGAATGTTGTACTCTACCTCATGAAATACTACCAATGAATATTTAAAACTCTACAAGAGTTGATACACACACCAAACAAGAGACATCTGGTTTCCGGGGCTTGGATTAGTGAGAGTAATTATGATCATTGCCATGGTAACATGTATGATCATTGCCATGGTAACATGTATGATCATTGCCATGGTAACATGATTGTCCTTTCCTCTCTTTTTTCATTACCCTCTGCAGAAGACGTACTGACCATGGACTCAGGGGAGTGCGTAATATGCCTAGAAGATATGCTGCAGGGAGATACCATTGCAAGACTACCATGCCTTTGCATTTATCACAAAAGGTAATGCTCACCCATCAAGGGGTACAAGACCGCTACCCTCTTGAATTCAGTTTAGATTTGAGGGAAAGGTTTGATGTGATTTTGAGCCCCTATCTTTATGAAGTACACATCTACATGTACTTACTAGACAGAGACAAGTTTGCATTACAATTGTAGTTACCCCAAAATGAAAATGGAGGGGGAACAATCAAACATACTCTGGCATGTATTTCCACATCGCTTTTTGTAAAGTGGATCATATTCCCTGTAAATGATGAGAAATCACAATTTCACCTCTCACATGTGACTGAAAACATGAACAGGACTGATCTCTGATACAGGGGTACATTGTATGTGATTCAGTACATTGACAGGTCATTTAGTTGATCATATAATTTGTGTGCAGCATTTACTCTTGTTTTCATAGCTATCAATGTGCACACTTCTTATGATTTCCATTATGATGCATGTTGGTTAGGTCAGGGAGGTGGGCCACCTCTCTGGTTAGGCGCTTCACTTGTTTTCAAAGCAGCATAACACATAAATTTGCTGGTTGGAACAATTTATGGAATATAGGATGTTCAAACAAAGGATGTTCAAACAAAGAATGAACCTGTGTATAGACCAATGGTCTGTCAATTAACACTTTGCAGGCATCCATTTCCATATTTTGTACTGGAGGCATTGACAACTTTTTTTTTTCTCTCTCTCTTAATAATTGCTACATTATACCAGGCTTGCAGTCAGGTGGATGTGCAAGCAAGCACCATTTATAAGGATCACATGTATAATCATTACATGATGAATGCTTATCGCAGTGAATTTAAAAAGAAAAGTCAACATGCCTGATTATGCAAATTACCTTTTTCTGCTCATGCACAATTGGAACTGTGAACTGGCTTGTCATTGGATGTGTACCATTGTCCAAAGCTGTGTTTTGAAGATGAAGCTACCCCTATTCCATGCTTCCAGTACATGTAGATTCCTTTAAGAGCAAAATCAATGAAAGGACAAAGTAGATGTTTCATTCATATTTTTGTGTATAATAGAAAACGTAGATTGTTGACATTTTGAAGTGTTCACATATATGCGATTCCGCGGAATCGAGACAAGTACTGGAACATATGGCATGCAAAAATATTTGCGTGCTTTTATTTTCGCGCTAGCTTCTCATTGCGCGAAATGCGCGAAAATTGCAACACTGCGAAAATTTCTGCTTTTACAGTATGCTTCCTGTAAAGTTAACTACAACTTTGATAAATTTGATGCCAAAGATGTGGTTCACTTCTGACTTCATAGAAACAGAAAACAGAACTGAATTTAGTGAAAGAAAGTGTGCGGGTGGTAGGACACTTTGCTCTCTTGGATGAGGAAGTACTTTTCTTGTAGTTTACAATGTTATATGGCTGGTACAGTACATCTATGATCCTGCTCTACTACTTTCAGTTTCATTGATTTGCATCACCCTGTGGTGAGACCACAACATTTATGTTTTCATCTCCCAAGTGTATACTTGTAAAACCAGAAACATTCACTGCGGAAACTTTCTTGAATTGGAGCCGACAGCCTTTTTCGCAGCATTAAACTTTCGCGAATTTCACAACCGGCATTCATGCATAGTGTAAAGACAGAACCTCTTTACTTTCTTGAAAGCTCCTCACAAAATTTATGAAAGTTTCGTGCAAGTGAAAATTTCTTGTGTTTCAACATTTCCATCAAACATGGAAATGTCGATATCAGCTGTCCATGATTAAATGGCTTCTTCAATTGGCTTGCAAGTTTTGGGCTGTTACATTTTAATTGGGTAATAGTTCAATATTCCTGCTGCCAACACTTGTATATATATGTTTATTTCTTCCTTTTCTTGCAGCTGTATTGACAGTTGGTTTGAGAGGAATCGGTCGTGCCCCGAACACCCGAATGACTAGCAGGAAAAGGAGTGTGTGTGTGACTGGCATCTAGTGCAGTAAGGTAAGCCTGTCGACTGACGAGGTCCATTTCCTTTTACAGGCACTCTTCAAGGGCACTACTTAAAAGGCTGCTGTGTGTTCCTTGTCATATGTCAAAGCAAACTGGTCAGCAAACTTTTACTCTTCTTTCACAATCAGATATTTTGAAGAAGTCTTGATGTCTGAAACGTGCTGTACAGAAACCAAATCATTGTTGTTGTTGTTATTATTATTATCATCATTATTATAATTGTACAGTTGTACTGTGTATGACCCATGGAAACCAAATGTCCATTTACCTGTATGGACCAATTAAGACTCTTATTCTGAATATGTTGATCTGTTCAGGTTTTGCTCAGTGTACATGTAGGTATATATAGGGTGTCAACAGTCAGCGGCATTTTTAAAAAGGCAAATTTTGTTTTACAAGATCGGCTTAAAAATGTAACAAGCGTGTTAATACTTATACTTTTACTGTAGCATTTTGATTTTGGCAACCAGCATAATTGATAAATTCATGGATACAAAACATTTGAATTCTTCCTTTTTTTCCATTTTCATGCAGATTATCATCATCAACTCATCATTTCAACAGAGGCCTTTTCTGAAGTATCTCAAGCTATCTTCCAAGACGTCTTTAATAGCACTGAGTAGGAGTAGCCCAGTCGGAGTCTCGTCAGAGGAATGCTCTCTCTTTGGAATATTTCACTGTCAGTGGGGGAGATACTGGCACCCGTTCTCCTGTGGAAGAGGGGCGTGCTTGCCTTCTTACTAATAATCATGTGACACGTGCAGCAAGGATCAGGTGACACATGCAGCACGGATCAGGTGACCCAAGTTCTATGTGGCAGTGCTTTGTAAGTGCGTGCACATCCAAACCCTGCCCAGCGTTGATGTATGTATTTGGCAGGATCGATAGAGCCACAGTTTTTGGAGCGAGTGGAGCGTTTAGCAAAGAGTTTTCCCCCTTCCGTGCTCGCCAATTGGCAAAACCTCTGTCGATACCCGGACCACGTGCATTGTCGCAGTCGCCTGATGATGAGGAGAACTTGTGTGAGATAATGAGTGAATCTTACCGCGGAGCTGTAGTGCAATGTTTTCTTCTTTTCTTTTTCTTTGATGAGAGGAAGCCCAAATCAGAGCAAGCAAGCACCATAATGTATGGAAGGCAGCGACATTTGGTGACACAATACTGTGTGTGTTCATTTTTACTTTTTGTCTTCAATATGGTAAAGAATGGGAGCAGCAATTTTTTTAGCTTAGTGTCTTACTGCAGTTTTTATGTTGTGCACCAAGTGAGAATATAATTATGTGTGTCATTAAGATGAAACGCCATGTGTCAAGCGTCCATCATAATCATGCGGAGGAATATTTTCTTGCATTGCCATGGTGATGGTCAGCACTCTTTATGCCATTTGTGGGGAAATCTAACATGTGTGTGTGTGTGTGTGTGTGTGAAAGCAGCATCTGTTGGAATCTACCAATCATAATAGAGCTATTAGCAGCAGGAGCAGGGAGACGGATTATGAGAGTGGAGTTTGCCGACATCAGAAGCAATGTGTGGGACACCCCTGTGAATCCGTGTGCGTCCAAGTAACAACGAGAGAACTGAGGACAGTGAAGGTGTTCCTCCGCAATGTTGCATCCATCCTTAAATTGCTTGTTAGTTAAGTACATTATTAACTCTGCACATGTGTGTTTGTTATTCCCAATATGAAGGATTTCCTTCTTTTTTTTTTTGGTCATAGACGTACAATGCCATCATAAGAATAACGTACTTAGAAGAAAATTTTTCGATTTTGGTAAAGAGTTCTAATATCTCACCATGTTTGCCAGAATCTCAATGTATAGACAATGATCACGCTGTATGGTACACTATTGAAAAAGTAGTTTAAGTGCATTTGGAATTCCTTTAAGGGGTATTCAACCTTAGTGGCACCTTGTTTCTTGCTACATCTGTAGGTGCTTAAGATATCGCTGATTTCCCTTTTTCCTGTACGTTACATCACCAGACATGGTCTGGGGACCTGCCATGAAAATAGTTCAGCAGTGCATTCAGCTCAATATCCAATGCTGGTAGTAGCCTCCTCAGTCCAGGCTCTTTGTAAGCTTGAACAGGCATGAGCTAGACTCATCAGTCCAGATGCTTTGTCTGTCCGTGAACTTAAATCTAAACTTCAGTGCAAGGGGTACTGTCCACCATCACATGGACATATGCTTGTAATGCGTGCCATGGATATATGAGTAAAATGTGTAATTGGAGAATGCCATGAATTACTACATCCACAATATTTTCTGAGTACTGCTTTCTTGCACAAATGATTGTACCATACACTGGGAATTTACATTGTCATGGCTCAACATGTATGGATCTGTGGTAAATAACATTGATTTGTTTGTGTGTTTGTTTGTTTGTTTTAAATCTTAAAAAAAAAATATATATACATCTGTCCACTTTGAGTAAGAAAAAAGATGAACATAATACATTCTTTATTGGTGCAATAAGTACAGTGTGGTGCATGCAGAGTTGAGACTGCTCAAATGCAGGAGTTTGTTTGGGGATGACAGACCAAAGCTTTGCCTGAAGTGGGATCCTTGTAAGTCTTGGCACCTGAGCAATAATGTGTTCTTGGAAGAAAGTGTTAACATACAGAATTTATGGCACAGAAATATAGCCAGGCAAAAATGTTCTCAAATTTTGTGTAAATGATTAAATTTACATTGGATGATTCTTTTTCTCAAAAAGTGCAGGGAATGAGAAATGAGAAATGAGAAATTATATTGGAAGAAAACTCACAAACTGTGTACAAGACCTTGCATTTCAAATACTACATGTTACATTGTACTATTAAAGCACTGGCCTGATGAGACAGTATGGGATGTATAGGCCATACTGCAGATGTCATCATTGTGTATCCAAATCTATCCTGTTTGTTCAGTACATTTTTGATTTATAACATCCTATTACTGTGGCAACTTGGTAGCAGTGAATCTGATTAATGAAAGTTTGTGACATCACAAATTTTATCTTTGGTGTCTTTAGGAACAATTCCTTTCCTCACTTTTTTCCCCTTCATATAGTTTACTGAGTAAACAAAATGTCTGGCAAAATTGGGAAAAAAAATCCACATCCCAAGGCCCTTGATCTCTGCAGGGAGCTGGAAGTATAGTGTCTACTTTTTTAAATAGCATTGTGAGCCTATATATTGATCACTCTTTTATCCATTGGGCCTTTAGGTAATTTAACTGCAGAAACTATCATATTGTCCTCATCAAATTGGCCACTCAGAATTTTACTGCGTATTGAATACTGGAGAAGACTAGATGGAACTGGTTTAAACTTGAGCAGTTCAGAAAAAAAACAACAATTGGCATCATGAGAGAAAAATGTGGACAGTATTTTTTTTTTTCTAATTTTGCCGATTTAACAATTTAAATGTATTTGAAAATATTGCAACTGAAATGAAAAAAAAAATGGTGAATGACTAAACTAGAGATCAAATTAAGAGGAAGTTGTATTCAGACCTACAGATGTATATTACCAATAATAAATGCTAAGAGATGAAGCTAGCATCAAGCCACAAAAATGTGATTTAGGAGACTAGGTGGGATAAATTTCATCCGCCACTTCATATTCAAGTCGCCTGTAATGAGTGAAATCAAACGAGAAAATGACAGGCATGTCCTCGAAATCAGAGACATAAGGAGAGACGTATGAAATTTTAACGATTCCGATGTTTTCACTGAGCAGCGATATTGAATGGAACCACATATGCAAATAAGATGAGGTGATCATACCATCTCATCTCAACTCTCTTGCTTGATTTTACACAAATGTGTTTAAAAGCTGACTTTTGTTGTCTATACATTAGATTGCAACATCATCATAATTGTTTTCGATCAAGTACTTTTTCCTTGTTGCTTAATGGGGAAAATAAAATTTTGATAAGACAATGCTCTCGATGTGAAATTGCCCCTTTAATATATTCTCTTTCGTATGCTTTAGGCAATGTGAAATAGTGGTTCTGGTTGCAAAAGGGGATGTGATCACTTGTATTAATGTGCGTTCTACGTTCATTCCGTGCGGGTAATCATTGACTCATTGCGGCAGAATGGACCGAGTGAAGGTCTGTTTGGAACCGACCTACATTGTACGTAGCCGCATTAGCAATGTCTATGCATGCATGATGAGCCTGATCGTGCGGAGCGTGATTTCCATAGAGTCGGTTGCCATGGTAGCGCATTGTCCATTGTATGTTGATGTAGTAATATAATCATGTGACGTTCAAAAAAGGGGGATACGGTTGTTAACATGACATTGTAGTGTAACCGATATGCTAGCATCATCAGTAACTGTTCATTTCAGTGAATACAACACATGCTGTATCAGTGCAAACATATCCTACTTTGTGACGGTGTGGACTAGTTTTGATTTAACATCCCTCAGCTAGGACATGCATGTACATGTCTTTTGATGAAGCAAAGGGTAGATAACAGGCCTGGCGTGATCAGTATTCTATGTAAATGAAGGATAGTCCTAAAAAGGAAGAGAAAATGAAAGCAAGCAAACACAACAAACACCAATATGTGAGTCAAGCTGTATGGGGTGAGAGTATTAAAGAGTATAAAGCTCCCGACTGCATCCATTTAGGGGATGATCTACATGCTAACATGAATGTGTTCCCACAACATGCTCACAGCTGGGCAAACACCGCGATGATCCGTGTACATGGTTGTGCGCCAGCGGCACTGCGTGCCACTGACGCCTTTGCAAAAAGCCAACGGTTCCCAATTAATTACCCATGTCAGCGTGTGTGTGATTGTGTGTGTATGCCATGTACTGTGGGCATCCAGAGGGGGCCTTTTCCTTTTTACCGAGGTCACTTTCTACCCCTGCATTGTTGCGAGATTGGTAACTGGTTGTAAGTGGTTGGTCCAGAGACATTCCTGGCCACGATGGACGGTTCAAATTGGAAAATCAATTCCAATTTTTGTCCCAGCAGGCTAGGCATTAAACTGCTGCTAATGCATACATGTGCCACAGCAAGTGAGAAAAGAGCCGACATTATACACACATGTATATGGTAGATCTAGTGTCACGGTATTACTGCAATCATACTCTGTCAACCCTGTCATTGTTTCTTGTATGTCAAAATATACTGTTTTTCCAAGGAAACTCAACAAAAATCTCACGGATTGTGCTTGGTCATTATTGTGTTCCCCCCTAAAAAGTGAAAAAGAACAAAAAGAAAGAGACTTACTGCATATGGTGTGGGATGTATAGAGTGTGTTTAATGTAGGGACTGATTCATGTTGACATTCAGTTCAGCCGGTGGGTCCTCTTCAACATTCATACATATGTACATGGCAGAGACTGGGATTGAAGGGATTTTAACATTAACATTCAGATTTAACAAGCCAAGGAGCATATTGATTTTACATGCCATATACTGTTTGAGTGTAAATGGGCCAAAATCAATGCAGTTATCGGAACAGTTGGTGCATATTTTTCTCTCTACTGATTTTTTTGTTTCTTTTTCTTTCATGCAATACCCTTGAAAAGTGATTGAGGCAGAATATATGAGGCCTGTTTTACCTTTCCCCAGAGGATGTGTTGCCTTAAATACCAATCCAGCCGTGATGAATTTGATTTCTGGTGGAAGAAAGAGCTCAGAGGCCGATCAGTCAAACGGTGAATTGTCAACTCCTTGGCACAGTGGCTGCATCTCCGCGAGCAGATGTCGTCTCTTAAAAAGAAGGAAAAAAAATCCAGTGGGTGTACATTACGTGCACCATGCCATGCATCAAATATTTCCACACACCTATTTTCGGGGGTCCTCTAGCGGTCGCTCCATTAAGTCGTCAGCGGAGGGAATGGTTTTGTTGTGAGCAGCCATCCGACAGGACAGAGCGTAGGATTAGAATCATTTGCGATCTTATCTGCGACCGTATCTTTGCTATCTTCTTTTTCTCTTCTTCTCGAACTTGTTTTGCAGTCTTGACCTTCACCTCTTTTGCCTCCGCTACTACAACTCTATCCTTAACCATGACCTTGGTTGCATCTTTTCTACTTATATCTAAAACTCTGATCATACGGTATTGCCCCCTTCTCTGCATTATGATTGTCAGTGTCAAACTCTTCATCTTCTGTTATCTTTAGTAATGTTTTGAGTTTGACACATGCAACATCATCTCTTATGTTTGGGGGGGGGGGGTCCAATCTGCTGGGTCATGGTGGTCTGTGGGATCTGGACCAGTGCTGGTGGTCTCTGCATCTGGTTTGTCTGGTGACTCTTTGATGATTTCCATCACTTCATCTTTTTTAGTCAGGTCCTCTGCTGGACCTCTCTTCATCGCATCTTCTCCTTCTCTGCGGAGACTTTTGTCTTCCAGAATCTTCAGATGATGAAGAGGAAAAACTTGATCTTTCCTCCCTCTCTTCCCACTCCCCTTTTGTCCTCAAGCACTGATGATATATAATAAAGGAAGAAAAAGAAAGTAAGCATTTGAACAAGAAAAATTCAGCATTAGGGATAGTTGACCATTTTATCAAAATCATTTTTTTGAAACTCTGAGATCAGTGAGGACATTCAGTGACACCCTGTCCCTCTCCTAACTTGTCCTGCCCCGAGAGTATCTGTTTTTGTGGAAGGAAGAGATAGAGAGAGAGAGGGGATTAATGAGCGTATGAGAGAAGAGGGGAGGAGTAAGGAGAGGAGAGGTAAAAGAAGTGTGCTAAAAGAACCCTTCAGAGGTTTAGGATTGATAGAAAGAAGAAAACATCTCCACCGACATGGTTCATGTCCTGTCCATCTGATGAAGAACGGCTTTGTGGCCCAGATGAAGTCAGTCAGCACTTTCAAAATACCCTTCTCTTTGCTCCCCTCCGGATCACCCCACCCCTTTAAACCCTCTCCATGCACAGCCTCATCCAAATTCAGGCACTGTCTGAAATGGAAATTTTGCCTTTAAATTGGGAATTAGGCAATTAATTATATCACAATGCTCAGGCCTAATGCCCAATCAAAATTATGAATGGAGAAATTCTGCTACTTCTTTTTATAACCGAATCTCTGAGATCTAATGTATTTATTGAAACAAACATCCAGATTTTTTTTTTTTTTTTTGGTTGCATGCCAAATTTAAATCTTGTAGCAAATTTGAAGCCCAAACCTCTGAAAGTTTCATACCTTTCACAGTGAATGTGATATCTACACATTTTAAGTTCTGTCAAGCAACATTTTTATCTTTTTTTTTTCAGTAGAAGGTAGTGTGTTTCTTCCTCTTTTTCACTTTAGCTAAAATATGGCGTGGGAGGATTCGACGCAGAATATGAGGTATATGTTTCCACTGTACTCTTGCTCACTATTCCAAAGGCTAAGTGATATTCCATTTTCAAAAGTGTCATTTTTCTCTCCTGGCTGTAAGGGGAAAAAATTATCAGGGTGGGGTAGGAAAGGGGATGGGGGAGTTATCCTGTGAAACAAATCAAGCGAGTTGATATAATGTGCAAGAAGTCCTCTTTCTTTGTGTGCTATTTTTTTTTTCCCCTCACAGGGTGGAGAAGGAGATAGCAGCCTGATTCTGTATCCAGGGAAATGAAATTCAATTTGAGCTATCGGTGTGGAAATGTTGCACATCTTGTGTGGTGGAAAAGCAGTCATGTTTTTTTGTTCTTGTTTTTTTTTTTTCTGTGTGTACGTGCATACTTGCCATGCTGCTTTCTGGTCGTCGAGCAAATATCCGTGTGCAACATATGGCTTCCGAGTGATATGCATTTCGAGACGTAATGTGGAGCGTTTGACAATGCCTGCCTCGTAGATTAACATGGAAACTGCACTTAATGGGAGAAGTGATATGGATAAATTATTAATCACCCCCTAACCCCACCCCCCCTTCAGTGAAGGTGATTGTAGAGACACGAGAGGGTAAATTTTCCAAGCATATTGTGATGATATTCATTCCATTACCCCGCCACTTCCACTGGGCTCATATTCCATTGATACAACGTTCGTTCTGCGGTGCATCGCAGCCATCTTTGGTAAATTTCCCATAATTAGCCCTCATTTGACGGGGAAAAGGAGGGTGAGGGGGGGGGGGGTTGGCGGGCATTGGTGATGAAATTGAAGAGCATTGCCCCTATTGTTCTGCAGCGCCCCCTGAGTGACACGTGCTTGTGCACGGCAAGCCTCGTGCTCCGTCATCCCTGAACCTCAACATATCATTAAGGCATCAACTCTGTTGGTATAACGCACATCATCGCCAGCAATTTTGCGGCTATTTTGCACGTACAAGTCCCAGCATGCCACTCGCAGGAGATGAGCAGATATTAGGAAGTGTCAAAAACCACCTCCTCCCCTCCCCACCGTCAGAAAACAAAGATGTCACTTCTTTGAAACCTGTGTGATCACCAACTTCTAAGTGAAAATAGGAGGAATGCTACCAATAGTGTGATGAAGTGCAAGTTGTCGGAAGACCTATTCGGCTCCCCTAGTGAATATACTACAACTTGTGCTTATAGGGAATATAATGCAGCAGCACCACTATAGCTCTTCATTCAGGAAGCTCTCTCCCCCTCCACCCCCCCCCCCCCCCCCTTTGCTTGAGTATTAAGGCCTACATGGTGCTATAGTTTGGACATATTTCTCGCCAAGTTGGCCACAAGTCATCGTGCCATTCTTTGCTTCCTTCCTTTTCCGAACACTAAGAGTTCGCAAAGGAGGCTGGGGTGGAAGCAATGAGCTGACTTCTGACTAATGTGTTGCGTAGCTAAAATAAATGTCTCTGCTGTTACATTAATGGTCTGTACTTTGTTCTGCTGATCTCTCTTCCATGGTTGTGATAGAAATTAGTGGTTCCTGTTGTCCCGTATCTGTTCTTCGAACAGGTTACTGTGGATTGCATTTACCCCCCCCCCCAACCAACCCAACTGAAAGCAGTGAAAGTAGCTTACCATAATTATACTCTGATGAACCAGTCAGGGGACTATCACTGTCCTTTTTAAGTCATCACCTAAAAGAAAAATATATGCACTGGAAAGTATATCTCGATATTTGAATGGTTAAACATTTTCCCTGCTTTGAGCATGTACGGGGTTTATCAAAAGTGTGTAAAGTGTCCCAAATCTAATGTAGGGTTTCTCCCACAGAGAAAATGCAGGAGGCAGAAATGTAGGAATTCTTTTATTGTGTCCGAACCTGGAAATCATGGTTTGCATAGGAAATGTATTGGTGTGTCAATTCCTAGGAGAACTTTACTGCTTTATCATTTTGTCATCAGCTGGATGAACTCATTAATTCTGCACAAAGTCAGGAAAAAGTTGCAAATTTAAGAGAGAAATAGAAACTGTTTTCTGCTTAATTGTGTGACCAATTCAATAATCATTTGTAAATTTGGCAATTCAGACACAAATTGAAATTCAGCAACTGAAGTAAACCATTGTATATAATATGAGTAGCATAGGGTTTAAAATGGTAGAAAATGTTTTAAAACACAAGGAATTATAAATGTCATTATTCAAATATGCAGCACCAAACCTTAGATATGTAGAATCTGGGACTTTTAAGAGTTAAAGGCTCTCTACCACATTTGCGCCACAATGGGAACAATTTGATTGTGGTGTATGTGGGTAGCAGCACTTCTGCAGCGGAGAGGGAATTGAAATGGAAGCTGCCAAAAGCAGCAGCAGGGGGGAAAAGTGGAAATTAATTCCGAGTCTGTTGCGTCTAGCCCCAGCAGTCGGCTCTCACCCGGTATACATGTGAACTAATTGCATGGAGACAAGGCGTTAATGTTTAATGAAAACAGCCGACCTGTCTCACAGTCGGCCTTGTCCCCCCCCCCCCCCCTTCCCCCCTTTACTCCCTACTCGCCAGACGGTGGTGGGGGAGGGGGTAACCCACCTCTCGGAGCTGTGCTAATGGCTGTGGCGTTACCCTGGGCAACCGATGGCGCATGCCAGAATGCCTATGAAAAAAGGCAGCCAACAATGTTATCATTGCGACTGTCAAACTAGATCAAGAGGGGGAATTTATTCATGAGCCTCGGTGTCACTGGTAGCCATGAGCTTTCAGAGGACACCTTGTGTAAAATGTGTAGGGGGGGAAAGCCATGGCTGGATCGTCCACATGAATTCGCCCTTGAAAGCTCGCAATGCAGCCTGAATCCATATGATGTTTTTTAATTTGCCTGTAAAAGCAGGTGAGAAATTTGTGTCTTTACCATACAGCTGAATCACATTTCTTGAAAGTAGGTTTCTGTAACATTTCAAGGCATTTTTAGCGCAGGTATTGGCAGCGTGTGAGGTGGCTATTGCTTTCCTTGAGCTTTCCTCACACTCTCTAAAATTGTTCCATTCCTCCAGTAGACTGGACCTAATCATGCATGTGATTTCAACAGAGTGCACTTTGAGAAGGGAAGACTCGAAAAGGCAGAGAACAGAAAACTTAAGGATGGTTCTGAAGTCACAGCTTCGACAAAGATACGAGTTCCATTGTGGGGCTGATATCTCATTTTTAGAATGGCATTGCTAAAAGTATATAAATATTTAATATGTGAGTGATGGGGAGAGAGAGAGAGAGAGAGGGAGAAAATAAAGACCTTGGAGAGATGTTGAAGGAGGTGGAATGTGGGAATGACTGTGTAGGGGCCATGCAGGGAGACCATGTCGTGTGAGTATGCTGACTGTTCCTCTAGTGATCGTGCCAGCAGCACCTTCTGCGGATATTAAGACCATCAAATTTACAATTGCAATGCTGTCAGATATGGGTGGGTAGGGAGGTGTGGGGGGGGGGGGGGATTGAGAATGGATTTCTTTCCTCTTCTTAGCTTGGAAAGTGATATGCATGTTGCCATGCTATAAAACATGCTATCCGGAGATAATAGAGCCACCGCATGCAGTAAGTCCTTTGTCTGTACGACAGCAGGCATGCAGTACACCTTTGTGCTCACGCCCCCAAGATTGTTGGCAGCAGGAAATGGTCGACCATGTTGTCTGATGATATTTCTGTCTGTCCTCTTACCTGTCTGCAGACCTCCGCCCCTTTCTCTCCCCGACTCCCCCTTCCAACCCCCCCCCCCCTCCATCCAGGAGCTTGTGCAGTATGATATTGCTATTGTATAGGCCTACTTCCAAGAGCCCCAGTTTTGTCATTCTTGGCCCAAAAATCCAACTATGAGGTGTTATGAAACTGTTCATCAGATTTGGTACAGAGGTAGATCAAGTTCAGAGGTCAAAGAATTTCAAGTGTGGGGGAGGGTGTGTGTGTGGGGGGGGGGTGTTAGTTAAAAGTCTTTTTCACTTTTTGACTATGAAAAGACTAAAACAAAAAAAAGAATGTTGTCTCAGCAAAACTTTTGAATTTGCATACTTGCAGCTTACTAGCAGACACTATTTATCATCATAAGTTGGGTGATATCAGGGAGGTGAGACTCACCTCCCTGGTAATATGCAGTGTGCTGCGTGGCCAACTCATCTTTCAGATGGTCCAAGAAAGCAAGTGTGACACCAAGAAGAAGACCTGTGACCTATCGGGTCATGGCATCAAAGGTCACGGGGTCAAGGTCAGCGGAAGAGGGGAGGGAGAGCGGAAGGTGATGGTCACTTCAAACTGTTCTGGTAGTAACTCTATTGGCAGTAAGAATCATTAAGTATAATGTGGATGATGATAAAGAGAAATTGGCAGTTTGTTAGGCTTGACAGTTCTAGCATTGAAATCATTTTCAGAGAGAAAAATAAGAACACAGCGGAGTATCAAGGAATCATGTCGATCATTATTTTACTTGCTAATTTGGCAAAAAGAAGGTGATTGTTCTTTGTTGACCATGGAACCCCTGTCATGAGTCTAATTTCCAAGGAAATAGTAGTGATTTACTTACCATTAGAACTCGACAAGAGTATTTTTTGGGTCTTATGTCAGTGCTCAAGATCTAACAAAATATCAGAGTAGAGTTTAAAGTTCTATCATAATTTTTAATCTATAACAGGAATTGGCTGTATGCTTCACATGTTGCTTGTATTTATGTGGCAGATCCCTGGATCTGATGCTCTCGTGCTGTGTAATTTGAAACTTGACATCAGCGTAAGTTATGCCATCACGGAGGAGAGTTATGACGTTAATGTGTACCGAACTGTGTGTGAATGAGAGGTTAATAAACAACTTTGAGGTCATGTGACCCGCATTATCGTTTGACCTGAGTGATCATGTGACATGTATGTCTGAAATTATGCCATGTGACAGTGTCAAAGTGTGACGTGGTTAGGCACGTCATTCTGCTGACGGTAAAACGTCTTTATGATCGAATGTGCTCTGTCGTAGGTAGTTTTGCTAAACTCTGTACGCATTTTTTTGCCATGAAAGTGCTAAAACACAACACTTAATATGTGAATCACTTTTTGATGTTTATGTGAATGCATGCAATACATGTTTTAGTGAAGACGTTACATGGAAATACAATGTGCATGGGCCTTCCATGCTTTTTTTCAGTACTCTCCACTTTCCTTCCTATTTTATATGGTTTGTACAAAGAGAATTATCAAAGAAGGCTTGATTTTTGTGTGAAGGGCTGACTTTATAACATCACAAACCCAAAGGCTATGATTATTCATCGACATGCTGTAGGTAAAAGTTGATGTGTGAGTCTCATATTTTTTGTGCGAGGTTGGTTGATGAAATGATGGGCAATTTGGTGCCTAATTGAAATTCATCATCTCCAACAGTCTTGTTGAGTTTAACAGGTAAACTGTAACCTTCTGTTGAGAAGGTGTACCCAGAAAGGGAATGGGAGGGGGTGGGGTGAGGGGGGATTAGGGGGATTTAGCAAGATTAGAGGTCGTAATGTGTCATCCCTATACACAACTTCAAATTTGCATCTCCTAGTTTTGTCAGAGATAATCCAAACAGAGAGGTATTCAGGCCGACATTGTGTCAGTTAACTCTTTATGTGCCGCATACGTATGCTCGACTCGGCTGACGGCTTGCCAAGTTTGCACATTTTGCTGTAATGCACAAACCCTCCCAAACAGATTAATAAATCACCAAATACCACTACAGTACAATGAAAGCTTTACTCCTGACTCCATTCCTCGCACAGATAGCATTGCATGGTGATTGAATAGTGGTGTTCCATGGGCGTTTTTCAAGTAAATTCTCATTTTCTGCCGCTCTTATGTCTCAAGAAGTCATTTCCTTCCAGATCTGGATAATAACACAGCTACTGGCCATTTGCAAGAAATATTACGATAGTTTTGCCATGAATGTTACATCACAGCAAAGCTTGGAATTTTCTCTGCAATTTTGCTCACCAGCATGTGTAGAATGATATAGCGTTTTTATAAAATGTTTTTACATGGCTTTGAAGAACAGAATGTTTTCCAAAAGTGCTCATGTGTGGCGGTCCCATAGTAGTGTGGCACACAGGGAGTTTACACCGTGGCACACGAAGAGTTAAGACAGTCATAATTACCACCCTCATGAGGTTATCAGTTTCATCTTGGCAGCTTTTCCATCAGACTCTAATGGAATGATAGTTAATATTTGAAGATTAAACTGTCTTCATGGCCTGATGGACTTTCATCAGCAGAGAAAAATCAAATTTAAACAAGAATAGAATGAAAGTTTCATCAACATCCGAAAGAACATTGAGTGTTTTGTTTTTTTCGTTTTGTTTTTCTCAGGTTATTACTATATGTTCTCCCTAATCACAGTGTACTATTTAGTCTGTTTTTCTTTTGTGAATATGAAAATCATGATTATTGTTGCACAATCTTGTCAAGCAGGTTGGGGAGCAGCCACTTTGTGTTGATATAATTATTGTAATGATGACGAGAATGTTTACAGTGATGATGATAATTGTTATTATTATCATTATTGCCATTATGTAACAATGACAATAATAAGAATAATTATATTTGGATGTCCAATGCTTACTTCCTATGTTTGTGCTGGTCACATTCATGCCCATCAAGCCTATGTTATTTCTAATATCTGGTATGATTTTGTATTTTTATTTTTTTATGACCAATGAACAGGTTCCACTCACTCTACTGTGGTCCTTTAGACTCCACTCTACATGTTCATATTAGTTTGATATAACATTTTAAATGACTGTGTAGTAAACATCATTTTTGCTAATAATCTAGCAACCATTACTATAATGATGCATGATCAGAGAATTTGAAGAGATGTAGAATGGTTTCATTCTTAATTGATTTCAAAAAAGGGACATAGGAGAGATCTATGTAACAATGACCTCATTCATTACTGTCAGGTAATTTGCATACGTTTATTGACAATGACCGATATCACTGAAAATGTGCAAAATTCCATACTTTAAGATTTATTTATTTATTTGGTTTTTTTTTTGGGGGGTGGGGGGTGGGGGTGGATTTCTATAGAATTATCACCAAGTCTGTATTCTTGATTACATTACCGGTATCTCTTTTTGCATTGACTCGGAAGGTTTCTCTGAAATTAACCACATTATTGCCAGACAACCAGGTAGAGTACATTTATGTCCTCAGCTTGACTAAATGGGACTCTGGCTATTATATGAGGAATAATGCAACCAACCTCTCTTTAGCACAGACATTTTCATTGTAGTTTTTTTTTTTTTCTGATTACGAGTGTATTCACCTCAGGAGGAGCTAATGGAATCCCCTCTGCCCCCCTACTCTCCCCCATCCCGAGCAATCTGAATCCTAACCCAACATAGTTGTCACTGTGTGATGATATCCAGGGCTCAACAATTAAAGTGGTGGTCTGGTGGCCCAGGGCCACTGAAAATTGATTGCGGGCTACCAAACTTCCAGAAGGGTCATCTTTTGGTGGTCCAATGGGGCAGCTAAGAATTCTAAATGGATTATTATGTTTCCCATTATTTGGGGACACAATTTTATTTGTGGGCCCCTAGAATGTCAAAATTTAGAGATTTTTGTTGCCTGAAAAGGCCACCTAAGGAAAAAGTTTGTAGTGAGCTTTGCAATAGCAGTTTTATGTATTTCTTTTGAATAGGATTCAAAATCTCACACAAATTTTACAAATTACCGGAAAGTGATAAAGAGGAGATTTTTATTGCTTTGTAGTAGTTGTGGTGATGACGGAGGTGGGAGACAAAGAAAATAATTTGTCTTCAAATGACCTCTTGGGTAGTCCCAAGTTCAAAAGGTTTGTCGTGAAAATGCCTGTGTTTGTGGGCTGATCATGAGCACAAGGTCACATACGGTGTAGAATCATGCCATTAATAACACCTAGCACACCTTTAAGGGTTACTAATTATAACCTTGTAGGTTCTTTTTTGCCACAATCTAAGTGTATAGTCACTCATTCTCACGATGTTATAAAGTCAGCACTTGTTATTCTTGAGAAGTATGGTGTTTTAGAATTTAAATGCTAAGTATATACATGTATATACATGTACCTATATAATATAAATAGAACATTATATATATATATATATATATTGAAGCCATCACTTACATTGATGGCAGCTCCCAATTTGACATGTACATAGTGCTGAATATGAGAGATGCTTGGAATGTGTATAGCTAGGTAGTATTTTGAATTCTCGGCATGATCATTGACATGTTTGTTGTTTTGCCTAGGCTTTGTCACTCATCGGAGATCTCATAAAACTCACTGATTAATGCAAATATTTTTTTTTGTGTGTGTGTGTCACTCTTGTATATACAGATTTATGAAAATTATGTAAATTTTGTGATAATTTCATTTTGTCCTTTTTTTTTCTTCTTCTTCTTCAGATACAAGAAGTGAAAGCCTGGTAAATTTCTATTGATATTTTGTAAGAAAAATATTGTATATTTGATGAAGATAACGTAAATATATTCAAAATCCACAAGGAATGACAAACCTTGTACATGCCTGTGGGTTTTGTCCATGAACACAGTCAATACATGTGGCAAAAAGAGTTCAAGAGTTAAGTCTGATGCTTGTCCATTTCTATGTGCTGTATGAGTGTATATTTATGTGTGTGTGTGTGTGTGTGTGTGTGTGTGTCTATCTGTCTGTAGGTATGTGTAATAACTATACTGATTGAACTTTTAATAGTGCAATGGCTTCTTTTGCATTAGCTTCTTATATCAATACCAGCTTATTATACATACCCTTATATGTCATGACTCCCCAACTAGGTGTACATGCACAAGAGATATATCTAGAGATCCTATTCTGTATCATAAAAAGTGCTATACAGAGTGCCCCTTCCATATATTGCATGCTGGAAGAAAGTACTGGTCATGTGCCAACCCGACACATACATATATTTTTGTACTTTGACAGACTAGAAAAGACAAACATTAAAGCTCCTATACAGAAAAGAAATTCAACCCTGTACCGAGTGTCCCACATTTAGTCGCGCATACTGTATGTAGTTTATGAGGCCCATTCTCCATCTGGTGTGTATGTTTCCCAGTGAATTGCATATTAGTCTTTCCATCTCCGTTTGAGCTGTCCATTAGCCTTACCACAAGACTCTGTCACTTACGAGTTTCTTTCACTGCGGTTAAAATGCCATAGACTGCAATCTGCTATGTTATGCAGTAACTCCGAACAATCCATCATAAGCTTGTACCAGGAAGTAACCATGTTCACACAAATCTCAAGTGTTCCGCAAGTGTCAATTTAAAGGTCAGAGTTAATGTCAGAGTTAAGAGTAAGGTCACCACAGGGGCTTAACGATTATCTGCAATGTGAATTACGGTAGTACTCAAGTAGTAAAGATTTTTTTTTCTTCAAAATTTCAGAAATATTGTAGCCGTTTTACTAGCAGTGTATATTGCATGCCACAAGAACAGAAAAGAGATAACGGGATTATATTATTATTATCATGGGGGGGGGGGGGGGGGGGGTCATCATCTTTGTAGGCACAAGATTTGGAATGCGTGGTGACTGGACACCATTTGTTCAGTAAGGTTCACTGAGTCATCACACCAAAACGCACCTGCTTCTGTGGCAGTAATTTTTGTAGCCCATGGTGAAACAAGCGGTCAGGTACCCCTACGTGGTAAACCCACTGTCCAGTCAACCAGTTGAAACTTAAAGTGCACCTGAAATTCTACAGTGTGACCATTTAAGGGGCAAGTTCATTATAAATATACATGCAGATTTAGAGAATGCAGCAATCTTAGTAGAACTCATCAGTGAAAATTTGAGGAAAATTGGACAATCTGTTATTAAACAGTTCTGAATTTTTGAAGCTTCAGTGCTGCTATCACTGGATGAGAAGACTACTACAGCTTGTGATGTCAGATGTATGGAATGAAAGAAAATATAAAGAAAATTTGATACATTTTGACTTTTCTTGCATAATAGAAGAGTACATGTCTTGCCCCTTTTAGAAGGCAGGGGGAATGATATTACCCTAAAGGGATGGTACAGTTTTGGTTGATATTGGGCTTCAGGTTTCCAACTTTGTTTGATTATGACTTTTTTTTTTATGATGATGATGATGATGATGATGACAAACCTGTTATGAAATATTAAAGAGCATGTAATTCTATAAATAATTCAAAGTTTATTTGAATGTAGGAAGAGAAAAGGAGACAGAAATGATTCTCTGACAGGGGTGATGTGTTTGGTCCTCAAATTTTGTGACAATCTGTGACATAGCATTTAAACAATTTAATCATGGGATGTTCGGTGATATAAAGTATAATTGAATTGAATTGAAAATATTTTTATATGACCGATTGTCATAGTTATTATCTCATTTCATGGCATCACGAAAATGATATCGTATCCATCTGGCCTATCTTTTCCATAGAAAAGTAGATTGGTTGTGTTCTATACATGCCTTAGAAGTCAGATATATACATGTAATGCACTCACGTTTAGGTGAACATTCTGTATGTGCATCTATTAGAAGGAAATTGTTTTGTTGTGTGTGGGAGGGGGGGGGGGTGTGATTGCCTCATTACAACTGACTGGTATTGCAAAGTTTAACTGAAAGTTGTTATAACATACAACTCAATCAGAAAATCAGCTCTGAGAGTTAAGAGCGAGAAACGAGAACATTGCATTCATAAGCAAGGAAAAAAAAGATAAGAGAAGATGATATCCTCACTTGACATGCAGGGTGGGGGTGGGGGAGAAATTCATAATGTATCTGGGACTATGCCACTACATACAGGCTGCCAATTTACATTGAATTATGAGTTGATGAAGGGGAACAGCACAGCGGGGTATTCTTGCAGAGATATGTCTTTCAAGAGGCGGAGCAATCTTCCGGCAAGCTCCTGAAATCTACACTCCAAATGCATGCATCGCCCCTGCATTACGGCATTCCCCCCGTAACGACATACCGAGCATGAACCACGGGCCAGCATTAAATTGGGTTGAAATCAATCAGCCATTACTGGGCGAGCATCAGCAACATTTCTCCAAGAAATTGACACACTTACAGACATCACATATCTGGGCTGGATGGGTCTCTGAAACAACAGTCTCCCCGATCTGTGTCTGGGGATTTAGCTGCAGAAACATCACATTGAGGAGTATGAGTTCGCTGCCTGTTTCTCAACCTACTGTTTATAACACTCGCTAAAGCATTTCTTTCCTTCCAACATTGAACTTATTACGAAAAAAAAAGAAACATTGGTGAAGATATTTAATCACAGCTATACTGTTAAGGGACAAGTTCACCTTCATATACATATGGATTGAGTGAATGCAAGAATATTAATAGAATACATCAGTGAAAGTTTGAGAAAAATTGGATGATCCATTCCAAAGTTATGAATTTTTAAAGTTTCTGCTCAGTCAATGCTGGATGAGAAGACTATTACAGTGTATGATGTCACATGCGTGGAACGATATCCAAAAAATATAAAGAGAATTCCACAAAACTTCCACAAAAAGGTACACATTCCCTTGACTTGTTAATAATGTATGTTAAAGGGATGGTATAGTATTGGTTGAGGTGAGGATTCAGCTTTGAACCTTTTTGTGAGATACTTAGAAACTACTTTATGAAATGTTAAAGAGCATACAATTCTAAGAGGAATTCAAACATTATTTGATGAAAATTGGTCTTGGAATAGCTGAGATATCCGAAAACAAGGCAAGACAAGCGATCCTAATGAAAGGTTGGACCCACCTTCTATTAGGATCGCATTGTTTGGGATATCTCAGCTATTTCAAAACCAATTTTCATCAAATAAACAAATTTTATTTTATTTTGGCAATTACAAACCTTTGAAATAACAAACCTTCAGAATAATGAAATGCAACTACGATATTCCTTTTTGCCCATTGACCCTCCTTGATTTCATCTTGATATGTAGTTTTGTTTTTTTTTTCTCTCTCTCTTAATTGTTTTATGGCACCATGAATGAGACCAGATCAGAAAACGGTCTTGAAAATGATAAAACGTGTTTACAACTGATATGGACAATAGACAAAAATGCTGAATCCACATTATGCATTTGTTTTTTTTTTTTTCTTTTATTCCATGATGAGTTTCAGGATACTGTACTAGTGGAGATTTTTGCACATTTCGCATGACCAGATTCTTGCACGAAAATAAGAGCATGTGAGTATTTTTGCTTGTTATATATATATTACTGTTACTATTATATTTTTGCTATTAAATGTCTTGATTCTATTAAAAACAGGTGAAATCGATCTTTCTCAGCCCAGCTCAAAAAAAAAACCAAAACAAAACAAAAAAAAAACACATAACAAAAATAACCACTTTTACAGTAGTTGGGGGTAATGAGCCGAGAGTCAAGGTCAAAAGACAAGATTCTACTTTCAGGCAAACTTTTCAGAGGAACATTTGATACATGAATTAAACATTCTGAAACACTGAGCTATTATAATTTTGTAGTCAGGAAAACTTGATACCAAAGTCCAAGTTCATAAAAATTCTACAAACTTCAACGAGCAACTATCAACTTTGCAATAATTCTTGTGACAGAGGTAATCAGATTCCTGATTTTGTGTTAAAATAGTTCATTGCAGCTAAGTCATAAACTTCAGGCACCATTTATTGGAATCACAAACTTCTCCGTGCCCTTAGAATGTGATTCTTTTTTTTTTTTTTTTTTTTTTTTACATAATTGTCCCCAGCGATGTGTAACAAGGGTATTGTATGAACAACATACCTGGTACATGTCCTACAAAAGTTCATTTGCATTATGTGATGGAGCTACATTGTAATATGAGAACTTATCTCTATCCTCCTTGTACCAAGTTGTTTGTAATTATGGAAGAAGGCCATTAAAGGGGAAATCCAGTCCAAATATAAGTTAGTCTGATAAGAAAGAGTACAATATTAGGTGTTCAACGGTATAAATTTGATTGAAATTGGATGAAAAATTAGGAAGTTATGACATTTTGAAATTTTCGTTATTTTTTGGGGAACAGTTCTTGAACAGTGAATATGAATATGCAAATTGCAAAGTGAGCATGTCATTCCCTCACAACTTACCATATAGTTTGTACTTGAAATGTTGAAACTTCAAGTTTTTCATTCAAATGCAATTATGAGCGAGGTTCAAATCCTAATGTATCTAACTGATCACTATTCTGAAGTTATTCAACCAGGAATAACATCATGTTTCAGACTTGAATGACATAAACATTGAATTTTCGTCATTTTTTTTTGTACACGATCAATCATGGAAAATTGTGAGGTTATGACATGGTCAGTTCACTCATTTGCATATTCATATCCACTGTACAAGAATAGTTTTGCAGAAATTAGCAAAACTTCAAAATTTCATAACTTCCTCACTTTTCATCCGATTTCAGTCAAATTTTCACCATTGAACTCATAAGATTTTACTCTTTTTTATCAGACTAACTTATTTTGGACTGAATTTCTTCTTTAAATGCCCTTCTCGTTCTCAACTGACCATTTGTAAAAAAAAAAATATATTTTTGCAGTGTGGAACATATTTAATTCTTATTTGTGATGATTTCTGCAAGAGTGATTGCAGCCATTAAGTGTAGATTAACTCCACAGCCCATTGCAATTCAACATTCACCTGTGTGTACATCATACATCTTGGAACATTTTGTTTGTTCTCCTGTGTTAGCAAACCTGTCACATCAGAGACTTTAACATAGGCCTCCAATTAGATGATGTATTGACAGTCGGTTGAAAAAGCGTTTCCGTCCAGTTGATTGAACCGTATGTCACCGCCGCGCCGCAAACAATCTCGGTCCGCTTCAGGACAGTGCCAGTTTGCATTCCGGGCAGCTTGTTAACGGTGGCCAGTGTGTAAACATGTCGTGGGATCACACGTGACGTACAGGTGTAAACAGAGCTACGCTGCACTGCACATCTCCTGTCTCAAAACGTAGAGTTCTAGCACTACAAATCGACCTGCTGTGATCTGAACAGCAAATGGTTACAAGAAGGGGGGAACGTAAGAAAGAAATAAGGAACGGAGGAAAGAAAGAAGAGAAGAAGAGGGAGAGAAATCCTTCACAGGCTGCCTATGCTGGCTAGATGTGCATCCAATGTATACAACCATACAGATTGCAGCCGTCCACATATCGTGTCCTCCTGGAAATTGATAAGGTTCTGTTCACACGCATCACATGATCCATGTCGCATCAATTTTTCATCATTATTATGTGACTAGAGCCGTTATTTTTTTTTTCCGTGAAGATCGGTTCACAAAGATCTGTGAAGATCCATTGATGAAATGTATCATTAGTATAAAGGCGTTTGTGTTCCCCCCGATTCCCCCTAGAGGTAGACGTGATGCTGAATGCAGAACAGCAGCCTCTCGCAGCTTTGCAGCCTTTATTTGCAGTTTTACAGTCTGTTGCGAGTATGTGTAAGTTTAGTCAAGTTTTTTGGCAGAGTGTTAATTTTGTTGTTAAAGTATAAAAAATCAATGATTGTGCGAGCACATATTGCAGTGTGAAATGGTTGATGAGACCAGTGAGAGGTCTCCCTGATAAGATTTTGTTGTTGTTATTGTTGTTGCTTTACTCTGCTGCAAAATGTCGCTTTTTTGGCCTGGTATGTCTGCATACCCCCTACAGGTTAACACATGGTATTACTATTTGTTGTTGTTGTTGTTGTTGTAGAAAGTAGTTTGTCATTCCATTTACACATCCATGTGAGAATACTGGTTATAACTCAATTGATTTTTTGGGGGAGGGGGAGGGGGGAGCCTGTTTGGTCCAACTGCACACACATCCATTGTACATTGTATGTATTTCATAAAGCACCACATCCATGTGCATGCACCACAACTGTGATTGTGTGGTAAGCCATACAACAACAAATATTGTAGATTATGGGTAATTCAGTTTCATGAACTGCTTTGTGTTTGTACCAATAGACCTAAATGACTTAAAAACTTCTCCTGAAACCATCTTCCACATACATGGAGAGAAATTTGACAGGACAAAAAAAAAAATGCCTCTGCTGGTTTCAGAATTTGATGTGTATGTTTGGGTGTGTGTGCATGTGTGTGTGTTTCAAGTGGACAAAGTAAAGTAAAATCAGTATTTCATGTCTCAAATTTTTCAGAGCATTGACATTTCATACTCCATCGTGACACATGTCTACTACGCTCCTCAAAAGGATCATTTTGCCGAATTCATTTTTACGATGCATCCGAATTCGATCTGTCAGAAAGTTATTGAATTCCTGTCGAGAATTTGTCGAAGTTCTGATAATCTAGCCCATCCTTGGTCTGTACGGCAAGGAGCCTGCTATTGTGGATTCTTCTAAAACTGTGCAGTGTTCAGTGTAGGCGTATTGAAGATGAAAAAAAAAAGCTGAGAGAATTATGTATTAGTTTGCTTTTGATGTGTTAGCAGTTTTGTTGTTGTTGTGTTATCTTGGTATTTCACCTCATAGTTAGAAAAAATCACCCCCCCCCCACACACCCCACCCTGCACTCAGACGCATACGTTTACAAAGAATGCGTTGTCTCATGCCATAATGACTGCAAATTTTTGGCCGTTCATCCGTTACTTACTTGACAATGTGTGATTAATAGTACTTTGTATTTGATGGCATATCTTGCCTTTCCATGTCTGCGTATCCATTCATCCAAGAGATTTAGCAAGAAACAGCAACAAGAGATAAATAATGTTGCCCCTGGGTCGGAGATGATACCACGCAAACTTTTGTCACAAGTACCATGAAACCTGCTTCAGAGAACTTTGCACTGCTTTGGCGAGGAGGTCAATATTTACCGTCGGAATTGCTTGTCTGTCTCTCTTGATGCTATATTCATAGAATACCACAATTACGTATTACAATTTT
The DNA here is from genome assembly GCA_033980235.1 of Diadema setosum. NCBI lineage: Eukaryota > Metazoa > Echinodermata > Echinoidea > Diadematoida > Diadematidae > Diadema > Diadema setosum. The sequence continues at coordinate 27,611,062 of CM067066.1, read as the reverse complement.
GATAATTTACGAAGAAATGTGGATTGCCCATCAATCGTACATGTGCATGCCAATATTGTTACACAAATATGTACATTGTTATCAATTGTGTAGACCAAATCAAGAGCAGATATCTTCTATCAAAAGTGCAATGAAACAGGGGGGCATTTCATGAAGGAACTTGTCGGATAAAATATCTGACAAGTCAATTATATCCGACAAGTTATGAGAAATTTTTTAGTGTGATTGGCTGATTTCTGTGAACTTGTCGGATGTAATTGACTTGTCGGACATTTTATCCGACAAGTTCCTTCATGAAATGCCCCCCAGATCTCGTTACTTGCAAACTATCTGGTTCACTGCATGATGTACACATACTGTTACCGGTAATTGTCCCAAAGTGATATTTATGAAATTCTCTTTTTTACTTGTTTTTATCTTCATTTTTTTTTCTCTTTTATCTTTCCGTACTGGTGCTTAATTGATAAACTCTTTTTTATATTATTTTTATGAATAATTTTATCAAAGAGAGACTTTTTGAATTACAGACTTTCCATGTCATTGTGTGTTGCTCTATAGATGTATAGTAATTGCAGCTTTGATTTTCTTATAATGTGTGGCATTATCATTATGCGTAATGTTGCAAGTGACTGGTCAAAATCGCTCTTTTAGGCAAAAATAGGTTTACTTCCAACAGAGTGATACATTTCATGTTATGTTTTAGCAAATCTCAGTTTGTTTTTTTTCTCATCGTTGTTGATATCAATGTTTTGTACTCATGTTTTAACACACTGTATATCATCAAAATGAAAGAGAGAGAATAAATATGAACGAATGTGACGAGAATGTTATTTTGGCATCCGTAATTTTGTTGGAGATGGATGAGACTATTCAGATCTTGATTAAAAAGTGAACCTCTTTGTTATCCATATTCACGAGTTGATGGGTTGCTAACTTTTGCATATTTTTGCGAAAATGCACAACCACACTCAAACCGATCAATAAACTGTGATATGCCACAGTACATTGAAAGTGTCGCACATGATTCCATACCCCACATTAAGAGCTTGCACTGCTTGCTGACTAAATTGTGATGTTTTACAGGGATTTTTCACGTAGATGCCAATTTTCTCTCATTTTTGTGTCTCTTTAAAAAGTAACGCAGGTTTCATTCATAAATGCTTCAATTTCTCAGTTTGGAATTGGTCATCCCACAAGACCGACACCCACAAGTCATACAGCCCATGAATTCGACATTGAAAAAAGGTCCATGAGTCATACAGCCCATGAGTTCGACACTAGGCAAATAAGGCTCACAAGTTCGACACAGGTAAAAGCAGCCCACAAGTTCAACTGTACAACACGTGGCTTAATGTGTCAGTCTTGTGGGCCTTGTTTGCTTGTGGTGTCAAACTCATGGGCTGTATGACGCGTGGGTGTCGGTCTCGTGACATGTACCCTGGAATTCCCCCTCTGTCTTTGAAGAATGAAAACTGTCTCGATTGTAGCTTCAGAAAGCTATCATGTTTGTTCGCACATCATCGCAGATTCCTTTGCCAGAAATGCATGCATCGCTAGCTATTTTCAATATACAACACCAGCCATGGATGAGCGTACTCCACAAATTAATGACACCGTAAACGTGATACATGTATGCTCACTGTATGGCACCATCACATCATTAGCGAACATGCCAAGAGCAATACGTAACGATGAAACATGCCAGACTCTCGATGTCGCTTCTCTAAGGTAGGGGTGTTTAAAGGGATGGTACAGTTTCAGTTGAGATATGGCTACATTATTCCAACTTTTTTGATGATAATTTTTTTTAGATGAGAAATCTATTATGAAATATGAAAGAGCATATGATTCTAAGAGGAATTCAAAGTTTATTTGATGAAAATTGGCTTTGAAATGGCTCAGATATCCAAAACAGAGCAATCCTAATGAAAGTTGGGATCCACCTTTTTATAAGGATGGCTTTGTTTTACTTTTTTTTAATCTCAGACATTTCAAAACAGATTTCTATCAAATGAACTTTGAATTCCCCTTAGAATTGTATGCTCTTTAACATTTCATAAAGTCATTTCTAAGTATCTTGCAAAACGTTAAAGGCTGAATCCTCACCTCAACCAATACTGTACCCATCCCTTTAAACATACAGCAATGTTTAGGATGGAATAGGGATACGACAATACCTTTGATGAGAGAATATGAGCAATACATACCGTGACTACTAAAGAGAGAGAGAGAGAGAGAGATAGAGTAAAACGAATAGAGATAGAGAGGGAGACAGATAGACAGACTGGTGGAAAAAAAAGGTAGTTGGTTTGGGGGAAAAAAGGCAGAAGGACGGAGAAAGAGTTAAAAAGAGAAAGGTGAGCTGGAGCATAAAAGAGAGAGCGAGCTACATATGAAGAGTTTGTTCGCAAAAACCGACAAGTCCATTTTGAAGATTTTGAAGTATGGTCTCTGTCATAAAGTACAAAATGATACCTTTCATACCAATGATATATTGGTCACTACATAATAAAGGTACATTGTTGAAGTTACGGTCAAAAGAAGCAAAACATTTTCTTATTATTCTCTTTATTTTTCTTGACCTTTAATCGCAAATATCTCCATTTGGCAAATATGGACTTATCGGTTTTTGCGAACAAACTCTTCACATGAAGAGTGAGAGACAAACCAAAGGAAGGATACTAGATAATATATGAAGTGAGAGATGAAAATAGAGAGGAGAAGGAAAGAGAAAAGTGCAGGACAAACAGTTACAAGATAAAAGTGATCTAATATTTAAGAGTGATCAAAGAAGTCAATGGTGAATATAGGAGAGAGAGAGAGAGAGAGAGAATGATAATGCACAGACTGAAGACAAGATAGCCCGTGGTGGATCTCCAGGAGGTTAGGGGTTCACGCTCTCTTTTTTTAGGGGGGGGGGGGGGGGGTGGGGAGCTTTAACCCCTTTAAGCTTTTCCTTTTTTTTTTTTGTAAAACAGAGAAGTGGCAGCCAAAAATATGAAGACCTTTTTTTTTCCTTTTCTTGTTCCTTGTCAGCCAATTTTGGGAGAGGAGTGTCACCCAAAAATGTGAAGACCTTTTTTTCTTTTTTGCTTGTCATGACCCAACTTACCAACCCCCCCCCCCCCCCCCCCCCTTAGCAAAAAGCTAGATCCGCCCCTGATAGCAGGTATGGAAATTATATGTCAAGAGAGAGAGAAGAGGAGAGAATGAATGAAAGAAAAGGAGAGAGAAATTAGCACCAGGAGGAGTAAAGCCATCGCATGACGGCCAAGATTTCACAAGCTGACGGGGTAGAGGAAAAATTGCAGCTGTCAAATAAAACACACCGGTATACAAACACACATGACCATAACACTCTCGGGATAATGTCAAGCAGAGCGGGATGAATCAATCCGCTCCCACACACACTTCAGCAACACCAGTACCAGAGCATGTTGGGGGAGGGGGGGGGGGGGGAAGAAGCGCACGGCCACCACTGCATAACTCACTCTTCCAAGACACTCCTCCACCGACTCCCGTGGCCGATTAATGAGGCCATCCAAGAACCCGTCTCTGCCCACATTCCTCAATCACGCAGACGCTATAAAAAATTGGTCGCGACAGCCGCACAAGGGGAGTTTCCAATTTCCATACAATCTCATTTATTATGATGACATGCCTAATCTATATGGTACAGCAGGGGGAGCTTACAATACACTGAATACAAATATATGCTCTTGCTTTTTTGCTGCCTTGGCATTTAATTAAAAAAAAAAAAAGGTGGGGTAATAACTTAATGGAGAGAAAGTCCAACGTAGCAAATGGCAAGAAGAAAGAATCATCAGCAAAATACAAAAGGTGACAGAAACACTTTCACATCATAGTATCCTGACATGATTGTAAACGTGTCTTTTATGGGGCATGATTATACCACTCTGTACTTTCTTGTGGTTCACTGATTTTTGTTTTCAATATCACACTCGATATAATCCCCGCAATGCCATTGTGGTTAACAAAGTGTTTGTGGTTGTCAGTGTCCACGACAGGTTCAATTTACTTGAATCGCACTAAAGACCATTAACTCTCGATGGAATGGAGCGGGATCGAAAATGTGTTCAAGGATACACAAATGACCATTCATAGCTCACAGAGTGCAACTCGGTCTCTTATGAGCAAATCAGCTACATCAACCAGAGCATGAATGAAGTTGAGTATATTTGCGTGGGTGCTGAATCACCCCTTTGTGACTATAAAATGCCAGTGCCTGTGAAATGCCTCATGATGTCAATTTCCACTAATCTACTCAAGAATATCGACAAAGAGCAACTTTTATGGTGGCAATATAAAGAGTAATATCACTACCCCTGGCACCCCACAGATATGACAGAAAAAGTATTACATAATGAGCAAAGGACTATTTAAGCAGGAATAAGTCACTGGAGAATATCTTTCAGTTTTAAACATGTGTGACATATCCCACAGTATTATGGATTGCTCAACACAACAATTGCTGCAATTGTCATACATTTTTTTTTTTTTTGAGAGAGAAGGTAATTTTGATTCTTGTCAAGTGATGACAAACCCTGTGGTGTTGAAATACAAGAGACCTTTGACAAATATGATGACTCCTACTCCTGGTTATAACTGGGCACCTCTTCTCTTTCATACGCATGCCTTGCAAACTCATCTCCTTGCAAATTCACATGACATTACTTGTAACTGGGTCATTAGTAAGAGTAATGGCTGATGATCATTAGCAACTATTGTTTGCCAAAGGAAAATGTATGATACACTCAGTCATATGCTGTGTTCTCTGCTAATCACCTGACTACTTAGGATCTAGTCAGCATCTTATATGAAAACAAAATTTCAGCCTTGTACAGCAAGAAAAGAGAGAGGAAAAGAAAATGGGAAATTGCACACATTCTGCACATATCCATCTGTGTATTGTAAAGCCAACTATAAACGATAAACTTTGCTTGTGTGGAAACTATGTCTTCAATATTTACTCTTTCTCCCTCTGAAATTTATTCTTTAAATTAACAAGTATAAAGTGATTACACACTTAAAGCTCACCCTGTTGCAGAGTTTGTATCACAAGGTCGGGTAAAGAACCTGCAAAAATATTAGTAAGCATGGCAGTGACAACTCTTGCAAGACCCATTTCAGACTGGTCCTGTTTTAAACAGAGGGTGAATGCGTCCATATTTTGAGAATACTGAATACATTGATATCTATGCAGAAATAATACAAGCAAGATTCATGTCCAACCTTAGCAAAAGGAAAATATCTGGGTGATCTTTCACCCCAAGTAGCACAGACAGAAGAAAGAGAGGGGAAAAAAAAAAGACCTACTTGTGAGTCAAGGTGGGAATGTGAATTGTATTATGCTCGGTGAGGTGTGGGAGAAATGTGATACAGGGGAATACATGCCAGCATGAATACACACATAATGGGGTCAGTTGAGTACATACACCTCTCACAGTCTGTAAGGTGACATTATCTATGGGTAGAACAGGGCTTTCACACTTGAGACAGAACAAGTTTGCCAATGAGTTAAGAAACATGTTTAAACTAGAAATGTTGCTCTGCCATATCACATTATTCTCCCAATGGGTCTACAGCACATTATAACATGACTGACAAATAGTTATGGATAGTCAGCCATGAGCCTTCATTCAGTGTCTGAACGCTTTCTGATGGGTTTAGAATTGCGTTCAGAAATATGATTACGAACGAGCTCTTCTCCCAATGTGAAACCCCTCAAACACTTGCTGCACCATTTTGATATTGCGACATACATATGCACAATTTCCAGATCTCTTGTTTTTAGTTCTCGTGATTTTATAAAGCTATGATGAGAGTAGGGACGAATACTTTAAAAACGGCATGTATACCACACATATAGATCTTCACAATTTAATGACCCTTTGTGTACATCTACGGCACATACAAACACCATGTCAGAGATCGAAGCAAACTTAGAATCTAGTTTGGCACTAAGCGATGAAACTGACCTGTGAGTATCATCTTACTTTCCTTCATACTTATGACTGCTGTCCACTCTCGAAAACGTCTCTTCACCTCGACTATGTCAACAAGTTCAAGTGGAAGCAAAATAATCAGGTGTACAGTTTTTGAGCTCAAAATACTGCTACACATAATGGCAAATCAGTCAACTCGGAGTATTTGTTTAATTTTTCTCTTTGATTGCTCAAGGCATTAGATTTCACTTTAACCCTGCTTACAAGGGTTTACTTTCGCAGAGAAGTCTAACTCAAGATGTAAACATTACATCAGCACCATGAATCCAAAGTTGCAACACGTCTACCATACATTTATTTCTGGTTTGATAACACTACCCACTAGGATGATTAAAAAATAGCGCTGAATACCTGTATGCTGCTTCCAAGTCATGTGGTCCCCTAAACCTCACAACATTCCCATGTTCATATCACATTCCAACCATAAATCACATTACAAGAATGCTTGTCTATTGAGCCATCAAAATGTAAAAATCACATGGTTACCTATTCATCCTGAATCATCCTCAACTGCCCCCCCCCCCATCATTGACAATTTGAGGTTTATGCGGTGCAAAGGGCTTCAAGCTTTCATGCAACTACTTCCACTAATTACCATTGCAACAGAGAGAGTTATGGATTTTGAGGAGATGTAATTTGTTGCACAAAACATCAGATGCACTCTTAACTTGAACATTGAGTCATAAATCTACATTGACATCTGCTGGTAGCTGGTGGGATTAGTGCCAGAGCTACAGTAGGCAAGCATGTTTTAATTTCTATCTTGCGACTTTTCTTTCATTCTTGTGCATGTCGTTCTTTTCTCTTAATTTTGCATGGCTTGAGGCTTGTGTCGGCAGACAAAATGCACAGACTTGAACCATGCCTCCATGTAGTGAAATGCTCGTCACAGTGTCCAGAAACCAATTTCAACGAATGAATGGCGGTCGGCTTGGGAAAAAGTGGATTGCAATCATGATCACAAGATTGCCAAGGACAGCCCATGCAGAGGGTGCTGGTACTCAGCAGGTTTAGGATACCACTCTGAGTCAATGATAAAGTAGGTAAAACAGTAGTTTGGATTCGCGTAACTTGTGAGACTGTCACCTACCCATGAAGGGATTAAATGCTGTTGACGTATATCAATCAAAATACCTTGACCGTCCCTTGACAGGTCTGAACATGAACGTTCATTGCAGCACCTCTGTGGTGCTCTCATGCAAAATTCTGACAAAAAACAAAAAAAGCATAGATGGTTCATAAATGCTTGCTTTTACAGACTACACAAACAAAAGCATGACAAAAATTCACATTCTAATATATTGTAGTAAGCTAGCCAATTACCATAATATTTTTCTATCCATATCTATGTACAATGGAGACAATATCATAATCTGTCAAGAGAGAATAGAGAAATGCTAGCTATTCTATGCTCACATTCCAATGAATTTTAAAGTCATATTATTCTTCTTAAATATACAAGTTTTTATACAATCTTACATTCATGTATATATCACTAGAGCATGTGCCACGACACTGTCGGTAGCCTCAGCATCTCGACATCATGGCAAACCGGTGATGGCAAAGTAAAGAATGGATGCGTACACATTAGCAGCTTCCAGCTTCTCCACACGAAATCTATTTTGAAGCACCGCTAATGACGAAAATCACACCCATGGTCACAGCTAATTCCACACAATTGACCGTTGATATAAAGCTAATACGGTAAATTGCACACTACCACGTTTGATGGGAGTATGTGGTATTAGATTTGATCTGACGGGTGGGAGATTGAATCTTGCAGATGGTTCTTTGTTGTTGTTTTTTCCCCTTTTCCCCTCTCCTTCATTCTGCCCAATTATCAAGCCGATCATTTATTGTCACACATTGGACAAACACACAAATCTGGTACCGGATACAAGCTTTAGCAAAATGTCATTTGTTAATGTCTGAAATTACCATTCAGAGTTTCCATTCAGTGTTCCATGACTCCAAAAATGAACCTTTACCATGTTCATGATATCTGTCGTCATACTAAAGAGATAGAAGAACAATTATTTTGGCCTTGTATGTTTGTTTCTTTTTTGTTTTTTAGTTTTTAACATGAAGAATTGCAATGCTGTAATATCTTCCATTTTGCATTCTGTGTTTTGAAAGAACCAACACAAGAATTCCATGTCCTGTCCTAGAAAAATATGGCGAAGGTTACAAACAATAAAATATGTACCTGTACTTGTTGAAAACTGTTGAAAACTACGTTCACAAAGCGAACTGCCTTGATCCAAAAGCTTAACCTGTCAAGTCATGTCACAATAAGCAATGTTAAAACACCACCATAAACTACAATTCCTCATAAAGCACTGTGGCTTAGTGGATAAGACTCGGAACCGCCAATTGAAGGTCCCGAGTTCCAATCCCATGGAGTGCCTGCATCACTGGACAAGACGTTTTTACCCAGCATATCCCTTTCGACCAAGGGTGTGTATATAATTGGGATAACAGGGTTATAATAATGACAGGGTCTATCAGCAGAGCACTGGCAACACTAAAGAGGTTACACTGGGTAATGAAGACCATATTATTATTATTACTATTATCATACAATCTTCAAAGGACATCTGTAAAGACAAATAGTCACTGTGGTGCTTGCACTGTTAGTGGAGGGCAGTATAACTACACATGAATGAAAAAATGAAAGAACAGGCATCATTATTCATTTGCTTTTGTATTTGTGCACAGCTGACACACCTTACAAAGCTGCCCTCACTATCAAACTGCCAACCATGGCAACGTATTGCAGAAAACATTATCTGAAACACACATACATACATATGAACACATACACACACATGCATGCACCATACACAGCCATGTAGGCATGCTGCATATTAAAGATTCTACATAGGATTTGTGACATACGGTAAAATGACACCAACATCTTTCTCACTATCATTGGAAAATATTAAGCCACGAAAAGCAGAGTCATTAAATTCACAGTGATGGCTTAGATATTTCTTTTTTCCCCCATCATGATGAGTAAAAATATGCTACAGAGATACCACCCAAGATACCCACCCTCCCCCCCCCCCAAAAAAAAAACAATAACAACAACAACCCTCAGATAGATAAATAGATAAATAAATAACATACACCTGCTGTGCTATAACAAAAGTATCTTCAAACAGGTATCCACTACCATTCATTCATTAGGAGCTACTTACTACTCCCTAGTCAAAAATTGTCACCACAAGATACAGATAAATGTCTAGGCCTATCAGACACTATTGTTGGTTTCTTTTTTTGTCCACATTTAAACTAGGACAGTACAATGGTAGACTGGCATATCATTCTACATTGTGCATACTGAATTGCGCAAGAGAGCCTCTCAAAGGTCACCGACCCTGATAACAGGAGAATTATTTCACTCCTGTGCCTTTATACTGACATACATCTGTAAAATACAGACACATACAGCACTATTAATATTGATTATTGGTGAAACCAAAACCAAGCATGAAAGACAATGTGGCCACAGGAAGATATACAATGCAAGTACAAAGAGCTGGATGGACAAAGAGAAAGATAGAGAAAAAACAAACCAAAAAAGTGCCTGTCCAGAATGATATATTCAATATGTTCCCTGCAAGGAAATATATCTCTCTACAGATACCACATTAATAATATAAACTTGCTTCGCTTAAAGGCCAAACCTATCTCCCGCAGCTCAGAATCCACTTGGGGCACACCGTGCATTTTAACTGCCAATGCGGTCAAGAGTTTGTTCACAATGCATTTGTGAAGACACGCAACACTTATCCCCATACACACACTGTCTTTCTCACTGGAATGTAGTCATTCTATTCTCTTTTAGAGAGCAGAGTTAAAATGGTGGGAGTCATCATTGCTAATGACAGCCTGGTCCTAAAACTGTTGGGAGGACACACACACAGAGACTTGCTGATGTTTAACATGTTGAGGACCAGCGGATTTAGCTATAACACACATTTCCTATAGACACCTGCACAAGTATACTTGGGACTAGTCTGCAAGTATAACAGTTAAACCAGGCAGCCTTGGATAATTGCAGTGGAATTAGTCCTGTGGTTTCACTGGAGATGCGTTCTTTGGTTCCACTGGATGGATTGGTATGCAAACCCCTACTATCCTAGAAGGAGGGGAAAATCCTTAACATCATTCAAGATATTACCAAGTCTAACAGAGAGCAGGGATAATGCATATCCTTGTCGACGGCTATGCAAGACACCTCAAGAAGAGTGCAACTGCTTTTTTTTTTCAGTAGATGTCTATGAAACTAATTGTTTCATTTCACTACAGCCTACTGTAACATAAATTGGAAAATTGCACTGTAGAGTAGAAAGTGTTCTTGGTCATTTTTGACATGCCCATGACAGGACATAAAACAACGGATTAAGTCTAGGCCTCTTTAGCGTTACTGGTGAGGAAGAGAAGAAAACAAAGATTTGTGACAGCATGGACTAATATTTTCATCAGATGAAAATCACCAGCAAATTGTTCCAATTCTGTTCGGTCAACATCCTGTCTCATTAACACACAGCTTTATAAATAGCACCCCCGTTTGCTTTCAACATTCATTCTCTGTCTTATTTCTGTCAAACCTCCATATGCCATCCCTGTGGTAAAACATTAGATTACAAGATGAATGTGTTTGCAGATCTTAGGGTTTTCTTTCCTTTCTTTCTTTTTGGACCGTGTTTACGGGAAACATTAATTTGAACTTGACATGATAACTGATGTTACCACTATGTTTCACATCTAATCAACACAACAGCCACTATTACAGTATTGTTTTCAGGAACTGACGACCAAAGAAAAATTGGAATGCCATAAATGGAAGACAAGAAATGACCTGGACAAAATCTGCCGAGAGCAGGAAGAATGGTTGCAATGACTACGCATCCTCGCTGCAACTTAACGTGGGCAACATGCGCAGGCAGATAGTTGTGAATTCTGGTATCACCTATCAGTCGCTGGTCTCACGACAGATGCCGGGCGATGGGATATTCTGCTGGACTGTGGGATGCCATACATAGCACTTTATTTCTATTTTAAGTGGAAAGGTCATCAATAAATGATATGGGTTTAATGTATCAGCCCATTTCAGGAACATGTCTCTCTCTCTTAGATCGCTCTGTCGATGTATCATGTTGCCGATCGTTTTGTTGCTGAAAGTTCCAATTCTCTTTTCATCATGTGCCTCCCTTTCGTAGTGGTGTGAAAAAAAAAGGAAAGAGGAAAAGGCCCTCCCATTTTCTCAGTCGGAGGCGGTGTCATCGTTGTCGCTGGAGGTGGTCACTTTCAAGGTTGAGATGCGCCTCTTGGCGACGCCCATGCCTGCTGTCGACGTCTGTGTGCGCAACCTGTTAGAGCAGAAAACAGAGAGAGACAAAACATCAGCTGGTGGCAATAAGTCTTGCATCACTCAAACCATCATTTTGGGGCGATAGAAAAGGGGGCAGCAGGGGTCAAGGTGAGTATTCTTTACGGCTGAGCATCGCTTGATCTCGACAATGGAAACGTGTCACACTTTCTCAGAGGGTGTCGCCTCGCCACTTTATCCCATATTCGCTGCAGATTGATTTCTTCCCGTTGCATCCCAAACTCTGCCCTCTACTGATTAATCTCAGAGAGGAACACCACAGTCAGCAGGCTGCGAAACACACTCACTGTGTGGAACAGTTTTGCTCCTATTTTAATGTTGTTGTTTTTTTTCAAAGTCTGTGGGTCTCTATGTTAATAAAGGGAGCTGGTAGCAATGCTATGGGCAGGATTTGCCAAACAGAACTTCACCACTCTTGATTTCCCTTGGTAACACCACAGAATGGGTTTAATCTGGGTTGCCTGAAAATTCCCTGTGTACAGGGAATGGCATCAAATATGTGTATAATCCTGTGGTAAATACTATTGGAAACGGAGAGCTTTTTAGTTTCTTTAACTACATACACTAGCATTTATTACCACACATTAACATGACTACCCTCTATTCCCCAGTATTTTGGATCAAATGGTAATATTTAGAACTATTTCAGAGCTAATAATACTGATAAGAAGCATTTACCCTTCTAAAAAAATTCAAAAAAAATATAACCAAATCTGAAGAAAACTAGAAATATCACTGAAGGTGATTAATACCCCCGCCCCGTGACGACAGTCTTACCCAAGGAATGATCTTTCCTTGATCTTCTGCCATTTAAATGCCGTTACCATGGCAACGCAGCTTCCGACACGTCCGAAAAATATGTCTTGCACATCTTCCCACCAAGACTACTGTGTGTGCCACATTTCATAAGCTTTTGTCAAAAACTGAGGAAGTAGTTCAATCCACAAGATCTTTCCTTGATCTTCCGCCATTAATATGCCGTTATCATGGCAACGCAGCTTCCGACACGTCCAAAAAATATGTCTTGCACATCTTCCCACCAAGACCAAAGTGTGTGCCACATTTCGTGAGCTTCAGTCGAGTACAGAGGAAGTAGTTCAATCCGCAAGATCTTTCCTTGATCTTCTGCCATTTATATGCCATTACCATGGCAACGCAGCTTCCGACACGTCCGAAAAATATGTCTTCCACATCTTCCCACCAAGATCAAGGTGTGTGCCACATTTCATAAGCTTTGGTCAAAAAACTGAGGAAGTAGTTAAATTCGCAAGATCTTTCCTTGATCTTCTGCCATTAATATGCCGTTACCATGGCAACGTACTCTCGGGTACTGTCAAAAAATGCGTCTTGCACATCTACAACCAAAGGCACACATCTGAACCAAGTTTCATGGAAATTGGGCAAAAACTGAGGAAGTAGTTTGCAACACAAAATTTTCCATCATTTTGGCTCATAATATGTGAGTGTGTTACCATGGCAACATACTTTTTGTCACTGTCAAGAAATGTGTCATGCTGACCTATATCCTAAGAAAAACATTCAATATGAATTCCATGAGAATTGGAAGAACACTGATGAAGCAGTTTTGCCATGAAGCATTTTGCCCTATATTTTACCAATAACATGCCGTTACCATGGCAACGCACTTTTTGCCACTGCGGAAATATGTGTCTTGCACATTAACATATTCAGATGAACATCTGTACCTAATTTCATAAAAATTGATCAAAAACTGTGGGAGGAGTTCGCGACGCAAGATTTGTACCCATTTTTGCCCATAATATGCCGTTACCATGGCAACGTACTTTTGGGTACTGTCAAAAAATACGTCTTGCCCATCTACAACCCAAGGCACACATCTGTGCCAAGTTTTATGGGAATCGTTGAAAACTGAGGAAGTAGTTCGCGACGCAAGATTTGCAACGGACCGACCGCCTGACCGACCGCCCGACTGACCGCCCGACCGCCCGACCGTCCGCTGATTCCTATATACCCCCTTCAAACTTCGTTTGGCGGGGGTATAACTACCATCTTGGGTCATTGTTCAATCAAACCTATTCAGTAACTTCAGAGTCTGAATTGAGAGGCTACGTATGAGGAATTCAAATGCTTCTTTCTCTTGTTGAAAGCATCAAATTCCTGACTCATACTGAAAAAAACAAACAAACAAATAACTCTGCTTTATTATAACTCCATAAACCCCTCGTAGCTAGAGAGGGAAAAAGGAAGGGAGATAAAAGAAAGGAACAAGTTGAGCCACCATTACCAAACCTCAAACGGAGATACTCAAGGTGTAAAGTACAGAGAACAAGATGGTCTGCTGATTTCTTATTTTTTTTATTTTTGAGAAGGAAGTTGTCTTGAATCTTTTAAAAGGTAAGTCCAAAGTTCTTTTGACATTTGACTTGTACTCTTCGGCCCTTTGATATGCACATAAGCTGCATATCACTCTACATTATCTATGACTGATCTGTGAAGCTTGCAGTACACAAACGAGTCATTGCATTAACCTGCAAGTATGCTCAACTTGAGTTGAGTGCATCCCCCGGACACAAAGAGATTTGCTCTTTGCATTCGTTCAAAGCATGTTGCTTCTTTGTATGCGATCAATATTCTTATTAAAAGTGAAACCCCATACAATATTGCAGTAATGAATATGTGGTGAAATCAAAGCATGATATAACATTTTAAGAACATTCCTAGGAAGATACTGTAATTTATACAAAACCCCTATGTTTCTTGATATAATACTAGCTATATGATCAATATGATAATTCCAAGATAATCTTTCATCTATAATTACTCCTAAAAACTTTATACTTACAACTCTATCTATTTTCATGTTCTTAAAATACAATTGCAAATTGTGGTCTGTTATAATTCGCATACCAAATAAAATATAATGAGTTTTAGCTATATTCAAAATCAACTTATTGGCTTCCATCCAGTCACTAATATTATGCAATTGTCTATTAACAATATCAAACAGTTTACTTGGATCTGAGCCTTTACAAAATACACTGGTATCATCAGCAAATGTAAATACAGTTGAACCTCTATTATCCGGCCTCCCTTTATCCGGATCTCTCTATTATCCGGACGCAATCTCGCCGTGATTTTTGTTAATAATTACGGGAAGAAAGGGGGATTCCCACAACAGCTTGAGAACTCCTACCCAAACACACATGAATTACATATTACTTCCAATATGATTAACATACATTGCATCAAATTTCCTTCCAAATTGCTTACCTTCAGACATTTCAACATCCCGAAACATCCCCAAATGTAACAATGAAAAGGTTGCAGTATACACATTACTACATGTGGTACTACAATGGGCTACATCAGTACAACTGTACATGACGTATTGTGTATGTATATGTACATGTATAAAGCATTGAGTCTCCCGTATCCGGCCAAATCCCTTATCCGGATGAGCCCCGGTCCCGACTTGTCCGGATACGAGAGGTTCAACTGTATGTAAATATCCTGTGATAATCATCTTTCACAAATTTCAATTTGTGCCCACTAGAGGGGGTTCTTCTTTTCCAGTGCCATTCCTAATTTACTTTTGTTACCACAGCTATATCAACTCCACAGCAACAGCTACAATTCTCCCCCCCCCCCCCCCCTCCCAAATAGCTGGGCTAGGAGGAAATTGCTTTTCATCACAGTCAGAAAGTCAAAGAAAATCAAACTACTCCATTCACTACTTGTGAATTAATTAATAATTCATTAATTATTCATAATTGTTACTTTGCAGTCAACCAATGCATAGTCAAGAAAATTTATATATAATTCTGTTATAATATGTTTTGTGGAAGAAATATGAAAATAAATTGATTTGAATTGAATTGCTTAAAAGCAAGATGCCTACACTCAAGTGAAACGAGGCAGGTCTGCAACATACACTCATCATGTACGCAACTGCATGTCCTCACAACCCACAAGAGGGAGCCCTATCAAACAGCCCATCCCAGCCTTGCAGGCTTACCGTGACTGGAGGTGTTCCACTTGTAGCGTCAGGTTCTCGTTCTGCTGCAGTGTCTCATCAAGGTTACGCTGAATCTTCTTGATGAAGTTTGACCTCTCATCAACCTGGAAGAAAATCAAGTCAATACTTACACAAATAAAGTGGTACAAAAGGTTCACTAACTCAGAAATTTGATTCTCTCAGCATGGCAGATCTTGCAAGTTCAATTACATGCATCCTAGTCAGCTGTGCTGAATCAATAGAATCATGGTACTTAGCTGGCTTAGAAACTTCTTTGAGAGAAACTATGAAGTCAAAACATCATTGGCATCCATATACATATCAATGACATAAGAACAGAAATGCTACAAGAATAATAAGGTGATTTCTATAATCAAGTTCCATTTGCCCCATATCATGAAATGTCCACACTTGCACAACTCCCAATATACCATAGACTGTTACACTGGCAACATAAGATCAGCATAAACAGCCTCCACCCATACACTTTCTGCAGTGTTTGTGACATGAATTGTCTGGTAGATTTTGGATCTACATATTATGTGCAATCAGTAGACAACTGAACATTGGGAACACCCTCAGATTTTAGTGAGGGAATTCTTCCCAGGCAACAATTTGTGAGAGAAAAAAGGAATACAGCCAACCAACCAACCAACCAACCAACCAACCAAGCAGCATACAGTGGCTGCTTTGAAACCTTGGCAAAGAGGTGTACTGTGCATGTTCTATGCTGCACATGTTGTGTGTACGTGTATGTATTTGTGTGTGTGGTGACTGAATCATTGTACGTGACTTCTATCCACAATGACATGCTCTGTGATGAATGATGACAGAGCTTTCATTTGGACTCAATTTGTTCTGCTCCCACCCAGTCTCATTTAGCTTAGAGTGATCTATATAATGCTCTATCCTGCATTCATGTTTTGTTTTTCTCACATACATAATGCTAATATTGGTAACTTCACCATTTAAGGTTCTCTTGCAATGCAACTGGAACATATTTTTGTGTATTGACTAAGAACTTAGATATTATGACACCATGACTTGTACTACTCGCATCACAGAGAGAGAATCTTTTACCCTCTGTGTGTGCTTTGAGTGTTGATTGGCACAGCAAACCCCACAGCATTGTAAACACTGTCCAAAGTTTGTAACAGAGAAAGGATTAATGAGCTACCTTCCTTGACGGTTGCGCTCTCCATGATGTCACCAATTCATAGCAGAAGTATTGAGGAGTGTTCTTGGTGGGACACACAAAATCTCTGTTCCTACTTTTTATAGATTAAAAGCTAGCCACAATCTTCCAAGATGTGCCAAACAGTGGTGGAGTTTGTCAGACGTCTTAATCCCCATACACACTACCCTCCGTTTCCCACATGTCTGTATCATACATATATCATCTTTGATGTATCAATATCTGGCAAGACAAGGGAACATACACTTGGGGGGGGGGGGGTAAGATGCCACTTGTACCTCATTACAACAGGTGCAAACACCGCATTAGCAATTATCATCTCCTCTTACGCTAATATGAATCCAGAGGGGGTTAAATGGTGAAGGAGATTACTTGAGATCATTATTCCGGAACCGTATTAACTTCAAGGATTTACAGATTTACAGAGTGTATGTGCATGATTCATAAAAATCTTTGCATACAGGCAAGAAGGAAATCATATATTTCAGTTTGATCTTGAATGGGAGGATCTAATAGGGGGTTCAAAGTGGCAGTGTTATTAAAAGGTTTAAAATCTCATGTGTGTGACAGATCAATGATGCCATAATGTAGTTAACTGCTGTGAAAAGGCAATAATTTTGTCGCCCTAATGTTGTGTGGTAAAAGTGGAAATTTTCATTCATTTAGCGCAACATGGAAATAAAGACACTCAAATTTTTGCTTGCTATATGCAATATTATTTTAAATCTTGGATCTGAAGGTACTTGTAGGGGTATTGCAGGGGTATATCTATGATGTTATTTGTAGTTCTTTTTTTTTTCCATAATAACAAAACCTGTAGCATAAGTGAATTTGCTGTTATAATGTGTACCAATTTCCCTTGACTGTAGTATATGCTGCCAAAGCCCAATGACAGCCCTGGCAGCAGGGAACTGCTTGAAATGCTTGTGCAATTGCTGTGACTGTTTATGAAATAAAAACACAAAACATTCATGTCAAACCCAGCGAGCATGAAAAATTACTCGCACAAAAAATTTCAGCTTTTACAGTATCTCTCAAAGTTTTTACTGTACGATTGCAACACTAACATGAGACACTCTGATTCACTCTTAACCCATTAATTACTGGAACAGGATGTTTGATGTATTATCCCTATGAGGATTGCTGTTTCTTGGAGGAAAGGAGTTCACACAGACTAAATGTAAACTTGCCCATTTTGTGAACCAAATTGTGACTCACTCACATAGCACAATCCTTTCCCATCCTGTCTTGGTTAAAGGTCAGGATAAATTCAGTTAATGGTGTCTTTAATTCAGCTTTGCTGGGGTTTATCCATCACAAACATGAGAAAAGGGAAGAATGAGCTAAAAGAAATGAACCTTCTGGAACTCCCTCACTCCAGCGGATGTCAGGGGGGAGACAACGAGGAACGTTATGGGGGAAACGAATGTCAGCTCACGGCATCACGACTACTCTGACTCATCGAAAAACGACCATAAAATGAAATCAATTTTACGGCACCAGCTGACAGCTCATCAAGACAAGACATCACTGGGATATGGTTACTTCCACCAAGGTGCTTTCCACTGCAAGTAGGTTCCCTTGAAAAGTTAATAATTTGATTGTATTGCTATGTTGACTACTTCCATTTCATCATCAAGTCTGGTCTCATAAAAAGACTGAAAGGTAATGCAGCTCTTCCGACCTTCTAAACTCAATCCTCAGCTTGTCAAACCTACAAGCATACACCTACATATTAATTGTTCCGGCATTCAGTATGTAGGTCACAAAAATGTTGTGATATAACGTCTGCACAATAGACAGAAGAGATAACACATTGCACGGTTTCAATAAATACTCCACATTTCTTCTTTGTTAAATCTTGTAATCCTGGAGAGGCAAACCGGTTTTTATATTCTCTTTTTCAAAGTTTCATATCAATCTTTTAGTTACAAGCTTCACATCAGTGAGATAGAAAATGTATTTCTCTTTCAGCAACCTTGGAAAAAAAAAAGATGACAGTGTTTTTTGAAAGGGAGATCTCCGCATTGACTGAGGATCTCCTCATCAACATGCACTGAAAGCTGACACATTTATACATGTGGTTGAGTTCTTGCTCATTATCATAATACATGGCAAGTTGGCAAATCTCATATTTGAGGCCTTCCTCACTACCAGCATGCACTGAATGCCAACATCTTCCATGTCTGAGCTCTTCCTCATATACAACAGAAATGCATCCTTCTAACAATCACATCTGAGGTTTTCCTCATAACCAACAGAAATGCATCCTTCTATCAAGCGATGATCTATTCACATCGAATGTAAATATCTTCATGTTATAAGCTGCAAAATGACACCTTATGGTCTGATATCTGCCTTTAAAAAAAAGGAAGAAAAGAAAAAAGATGGCATGACGACCTCTGACAGGAGTTCCTCACCTCATCCTCACACTTGGCCAAGTCCCTCTTGAGGTCCTCCACCCTGCCCCTCAGCTTCTTGACATCCTCCTCATGCTGGACACACTTGGTGCTGGTGTGGTCAAGCTCGGCCAGCTTGTCCGCCAGCTGCTTCTTCATCTTGCTGTGGGCGTGCTTGAGGTCGGTCAGCTCCTGCGGTCAACAAACAAGGAAAGGTTTCTCAACAAGGTAAGGAAAGAAGGGATTGATGCGTGAGTTTTGACTTGAATTTCTTGATCACTGACAAGACATGGAGTGGACTGGGCTTTTTTCCTATTTCGATGGATTAATCATCATCATCATCTTATCATTATCATTTATTTGGCATTTCAACACGAAATACAAACCGAAAATCACATTACATGACACAAAGATTGAGGTGATTCTAGGTGCATACTGCTGGTTGCATCACTCATTGTATACTGTATCAGAAGGTCAATATGACCCTTTGGTCTACTTCAAATTTATCCCATGATTGTCTGTGTGTTTGTGTAATTGAGTGTACAAGTGTGACAGAATTTGCCATGACTGTTGACAGTTTTGTGATGGCCACACATGTTTACTGTACGGCAACATTTTCTTAATTGAAGAGAAATAAGCATACATCTTTTCATCAGGATGAATAAGTAGAATTACTTGCTGAGCTTACTTGTAATGCACAAGGACAATTTTGCAAATACCCTACCTAGTATGTCACAACTTGAAATAGACAGTAGAATGTCTGTTTTTATGTTGATTTTTTTTTTCTGGATTCAATATGGGTTCCACATATTCAGTTCAGCAGTTTGGTCTCTAATATCATATTCTGGAGTTAATCTCATTCAAAGGCATGATAATTTCCCTTTACATTTGTATAGGAAAAAAACAACAATAACAACACAGTTTTACAATATTTTGGTTTTCCTGTGGTTTTCACCACAGTATCCAGGGGGCTGAATTGTTCTATTTCTAGTCTATCTTTGTCCCAGGAATGACGCAACTTCTGCAAACCAGCTCTGCCTACCGCCTATTTGGGGTCTTGTCTGACGACTGTCGCATTAATCTAGTAATCGTCACTTGAGGATGAGACGCATTAAAGGGTATACCTTCCCCACCTCTAGCGTATTTACTAATCTCAACAAAATGGCCAATCCAATAAGCTGCTGCCCTTCGATTCGACTGCAAACAATTCGGCGCTGATTACAGCGGGTCTCAATGTGATCAGTTTTGACAGATCTCGCTAAATATGAGACAGAGAGTTTTCTTCTTTCTTTGAGAGTGAGAGCAATATTAAATGTCACCATCAAATTCACCTAAATCAAATTACTAGAACTGATGCTGACTTCCTGCATAGATTCATTAATGTACATTGTAATCATACTGCATTCATTGCAGCATTTTTGTTACCATTTGACAGATCTCAGTATTTAAAATATGAGAAAGGGATTTTCTTCTTTTTTTTTCTTTCTTCTTCCTTTTTTTTTTTTTTTTTTTTTTTTTTTTGAGAGAGAGAGAGAGCAATGCTAAACGTCAGCATCAAATTTACCTAAATTAAATTACTGGATCTGATGCTGACTTCCTGCATAGATTCATTAAAGTAATCACACTTCATTCATAGCAGCATTTTTGCTTACCACTTTTTGCTACTATTTTATACAGTGCTATGTGGAGATATGATATATGGCACATATTATTGCGAGTCAAGACTTGTAAGATAACTTTGCGACCGATAAAAAATACATGAATTTGTAATCAAGAACCACCAAGACAGAATGAGAAATGAGTATGATTCCCGCGTATTGAGCAACCATCGCAACTTGCCACTCTGCAGACCATCATATAACTGCTGTTGTGCTATATACTGGGAAGGCAACATCTTGGAGCATTCATAATTTCACAGGCAGTTTACTTTTAGAGTAAATCAGAAAGACAAAATGACTGGAGATTTATCCAACTCTGACATGAAATAAGAAATAGTGTGATCACATGTACGCAAGTTGGAAGAGGCGATGATGCCATTACCTGACAAATCTTTCATTAATTTGTATGCCCCCCTCCAAAAAAAAAAAAAAAAATGTGATATGTTTTAATTTGTCTGTTGTATTCATAATTTTGGGCCCATTCACAGACATATGTACATTTTATATGCCAACTAAATCCTCTAAAAGGTTTGTTTTTGGTGGTTGTTCTTTTTTTTTTTCAATTTTTCCTTTACATCTGTTCTGGGGTTTCTCCTTTATTTCAAACACTACTTTAACTTAAGATAGGCAAATTCTGCCATACTAGTTGAGAATAGGCCATGTCTAGACTCAAATGATGACGACAGACATACTACTCTCATCATATCCTGTCGTCTTTCACCCTGTGGAATGCAAAAAGATGCTCAGGGGTGGTACTGGAGGGTTGCCGGTTGGGCAATATGCTGAGTGATGTGTTATTATTGCATTGGCTGGTCTCACTCTGTGCCCTCTGCAATGGGCATGAACTGATTACACTGTTTGAGCTGGCATGGTCCAGATATATCTTGTGCCTCTTCCAACATTTTCTGCCAAGAGATAACTCCCCCCCCCCCCCCTTTTGATATTTATTGTCAAGGTAGTGGAGAGATAATCCAACGTTTCTAATCTCGTTTCCTTCGGTGGCCCATGACAACCCTACCCCGCTGTCAAACTCCATTCCGGGCGATGGAGCACGGGTGGTTGAGGAGCTCAAATCCTCTCCCTTTCAGAACAGTCTGGTGTCTGGTGATGAAACATTCATGACACTCAAGGCCATGTTAGACAGTTTGGGGGCACCATCGATGACTGGTACATATAAAAACCACTGGCTCCAAAGTGTTTGTATCTGCCAGATCGCTGAACGTGGGATATTAACTTCCACACAACATCTGAAGGAGAGATCCAGGCCAGAAAATTTGGTACAAGGCGGCAAAGTGCCCACTTTGAAACAACTTTAATAGATTCTATCTGAAAGACCGATATTAAATATCAAATTAGCATAGATGCATAATTCCCATGACACACTATCAATGCACATGGAAGTCATCTTTCTATCATTTTTTTTTCCTAAGGGAATTTCCCTTGTACCCTTCACACATTCCCACATTGCTTTGTGAAACTTATACACTTGTTATCTTTTAGAGGTAAAGTTTTGAGTATGAAATTAATCTGTGGCACACTACGAGTCGATGAATACGTTGAATAGAGTATCCGCTGTTGCCATTGGTTGTGGGGCAAGATCAAAACATATAAGACACAAGATTTTTAGGGGGAAAATTAAATCTCTTGTTGATGATACTAGGCAAATCCTTCCATACACATCCAATACAAGCAATGTATACAAACATGTTCAATTATCAACAAAAGTTCTCCTTTTTGCTAACAGTACAGTACGTCATGATCTTTAATTGAAGGGGGGGGGGGGGACAAAACCAACAGCTAACATGACTATGCACTTTGCATTGGCCTTATCCTGAGCTTGGAGGGTGACACCCAAGTCCCTGTGTCACACCCATTTAGCCCCTCACCACAAATCTTTCTCCGCACCTGCCACTTGGGAATGACCCACCTCTCTCAACCTGGCTGTATATACATGGTTAAAAAAACAACAACAACAAAAACAACAGCCAAGTCCCTGGCAAAAACAGAAATTGTTATGAAAGTAGTATAGGTAGTAGTAATAGCAATAGTTGCAGTAGTAGTTAGAGTAGCACCAACATGACAATTAGAATTAAAAAAAATGATGATAAAGACAATGAATAATAATAATGATGATGATAATAATGAAAATGATGATGATGATACTACTACTACTAACAATAATAATAATAATAACAATAATAATGATAATTACAACAACTGTTACAGCAATGATAATGATAATAAGAAGAAGTTGCAATTAGGCGACATACACGTGTGTGTTTACTATACTCTCTTGCTATTCCTGTCTCCCCTACGAACCCATACTCTGACCTCATCATCTATTCTCATCGACCCCCAACTCCTTCCCCCTACATCTCATCATTCAGGAGTCATATCGGGCCATGAAACAATTCAATCATCCACGGTTTGCTCAAACCCTGTCACTGGCATTTCCATCCCCTGCCCACCTCACACATGACAATCCAATCATTGCCTTCCAAGGGAGACGAGAAAACCCTTCTCGAGGGGGAGAAAAAAAAAGGTGAAACGGAAGTCGTTGAATTGATGGAGGAAAAGTCATTAATGATCCCAATTTCAACGTTTCCTGGACTACAAGGTCCTCGCAGCCTGGGGTATCTGTGCCAACTGGACAAGTTCAATTACCACAGTCCTGCAGCACCCAACGTCCCTCCGTCCCATGTTTACACTCCATGCTGAGACTGAAACACCTGCTAGTTTCCTTGTTGAATTGAGCTGGCCATTTTAAGAAACAAGTCATGCTCCAGAATGCCCTGTCACTTTTCGGATTTCAATCTCCTAGTTGTAACGACTGGAGCTGTGACTGCTTCGAGACAGCAATCCTAGCAGAAAAATTGAGCTACCCATCACTGATACATTTTATTGATTTGTCTATTCATCCAATGATGGATGATATGGTTCATACAATTCATCTGCAGAATGATATCGCAAAAATATACTTAAGGAGATGTAGAGGCATGATACAGATGGACTATTGCTCCTTCAAATACTATTATAGCACTTCTTCAGTTGTGGGCGTTCTTTTCCGTACTTTGATTTGGAAGGACACATAATTATAACGCGTGCCTCATATCCACCTGTTTGGAATATAATTATCCTCTGAGACAGCAAAGTTAACAGTTAATAAAGTTGTGCTTTAAACACCCTCAACACACCTATCAATCTCCTAGTTGTAACGACTGGAGCTGTCACTGCTTCGAGACAGCAATCCTAGCAGAAAAATTGAGCTACCCATCACTGATACATTTTATTGATTTGTCTATTCATCCAATGATGGATGATATGGTTCATACAATTCATCTGCAGAATGATATCGCAAAAATATACTTAAGGAGATGGAGAGGCATGATACAGATGGACTATTGCTCCTTCAAATACTATTATAGCACTTCTTCAGTTGTGGGCGTTCTTTTCCATACTTTGATTTGGAAGGACACATAATTATAACGCGTGCCTCATATCCACCTGTTTGGAATATAATTATCCTCTGAGACAGCAAAGTTAACAGTTAATAAAGTTGTGCTTTAAACACCCTCAACACACCTATCTTGTTTGGATCGCACTTTGTCACATTGTTCTGAGTGGCAATCTCTTATTTCTTTCCCTAGTTATATAACAAATATTGAACACTTAAGATAACCATCTCTCCCTTTACCCCACCCCCCCCCAGCAATCAACATCTACAATCTATTTCATAACACAGTGACTTATGACATCCTTCCCTTTAATCTAACACAATCTAACCTATCTGCATGTAACTCATCAGCAGAGGAAACTCTACTGTCTCACTTCCATCATAAATGCAGAATATCCCCCTCCCCCTTACCTCTCTCACAGTAGTACAAACCAATCTACGAGAGCTAAAAGCATCAAGGGTGTAAAAAGTTTGCCACGGCAGTCACGAATAGAGCAAATGACGCATGGTCACGTTCTGAGAGGAGCATTAAATGGGCAACCGATAGAACTCTGGGACCACACGCGATCACGTCTGAAAAATGTTTCCTGAAGTCTGGGGAGAAGGGGGGGGGGGCTGAATTCTCAGCTACGTGAATGTTTCTACTGCATAACACTTGTGACTACTGAAGCTCTCTACAGAGTACTGCTAAATTTTGATGGTCTAACAGTTGCATCATTGGAAAGAGCAAAACATATTCCAAAATACACTAAGAAAGTATTCATACACAGCCTGCAATAAGGACAAGTCATGCTTTGGAATTATATGTGACATCATTTTTTTTTTTTTCCCTATGAGCTCCAAAACTTGAGGTGTGCTAACAGAGGAAAATTTTTCTCATTGGTGATTTGAGTGATGAAATGCAATTTCTTGAAAAGCCCTATGTGAATGATTAAAGCCTATGTAGGGTTACTACACCTACAAAGTTCAGCTAACCAGTATCTCATTAGGATTTTGAGTAAATACTACAGTTGTGACATAAGGTAGGGCTGTCAAGCACAGGAGACCACATAGCATACTAATGCCAATAAAAAAACAATTCATGATACAATTTATATTCTCTCTTTTTTAATTGATTCTCTATTATATCTTTTTTAAAATCTTCTAGCACAACTGTATGAAATGTCTGCAAGTTTCCATGTCACTTTGCACAGGGCCGACAATGGAATAAAAACTTATGTAACACTGCTTCAACATGTCTGCCAAATATTGTGAATACAAACTCAGACCTGGTTACATTTTTAAAAGGCCGAAATGTGTCAATAGCATACTCAATCCAATAGTAAAAATCATTCTACGACTATGGTATGCGAGTATTGCATCAACGGAGAAGAACTTTTAGCTGACATAAAGGACTTCCCGATTTTCTCATGAGTCAGAGCTCTTCCTCAAGTTAGTTTTTGGAATTCCTGGCTTCTCCAGGAATTGAGTCTTGCTGGAGTGATAAGACACTCGCGTTTCCTCAGAGAAGCATGCCCATGTCACTTAATTTGACTAAGGCCCCTTGGAGTGGTGCGTGTCCCTCACAGATGTTTGGGCTTGCCTGGACACTGGCACACACATGATCCCCGAGGTGCTCCATGACTTGCGGCTGGGAGGTCACCAAATTTACCCATTTCCCTCGATCCGCACCGTACGGGATCTTACACGCTGCCTGAAAGTGGAATAAACAGATAAGTCTGCCCGGAGCATTGGGGCAGCTGCAATCTGCTGCGATGACGCATCAAAATTCTCCTCAGTTTTTTCTGCACTAATATTTAGCTTTGCTGTACAGTCATGTACAGCAGGCTGTGGATAGCTTTGATTGTAAGGAGCACTCAATCTGAGAAGAAAGTTGTTTTGAGGAGAAGCAATGTCTGCCAAGTATTGCATACACATTGAAGATTTACTGCTAATTACTCAGATAGAATTTGTCAGAATGTATCCAACATGGAAGGGAAATTTAAAGATTGAAATGCATACAAGTAGTATCTCTTTGTCTAATTTGGAGGCAACATGAAGTTGAATTGCAAACAAAATGTCTTGATAACCATTCCCACTAAAGCAACTTTGTTGCAGGTCAGAGGCTGGGTTTATCAACTTTCCCATGTTTTCAATGTGTTTTGATACCCACTATCAAAACGCGTTTGCAAACACCTTTTGAATCCCATTTCTCGAGTTGTTAGTGTTTATCAACTCTGTCGTGAGTCGATTGGGAGGCCTTGTCACTGCACAGATCCATTGCGCAGTTTGACCCGAGGAGTGGAGATGTGTAGTTGGCAGTGGTTGGCGTAGGCAGGTCCAAGCTATAAATGAATTTCAAAATGACTTTACGTTTATCAACTCTAAAGAAATGCATTTCTGGCTCAAACACGTTTGTAATCACACTTTTTTTTTCTTTCTTTCTTTTCTTTTTTTTTTTTTTTTTTGGGGGGGGGGGCCTTTCAGAGACCACCTTTCTAACTGACATTTATCAACAGCCCAAAACTGCATGAGAGTTGTCTGGAAGCCTAAG
This sequence comes from Diadema setosum, assembly GCA_033980235.1. NCBI lineage: Eukaryota > Metazoa > Echinodermata > Echinoidea > Diadematoida > Diadematidae > Diadema > Diadema setosum. Next base: position 27,584,402 of record CM067066.1, on the reverse strand, counting down.
TCTGTGCCAGAAGTGAGTTGATGAACACAGCCAGTAATTAACCCTTACTGTCGTGTCCCTTGTCTGCTGTTTGGCACGAACACTGAAGTGCTCTTTCTCTGCATATCGGCACAGATTTCTAGAATCTAATTGCCAATGAACAGAGATTATATAATCCCTTAATCCTTATTGTGTCACCATGACCTTCCTGTAGGACTGAGATACTATTGCTGCATCTGATGGGTGGGCTCGCTAGCATTACAACTAGGTCAAGTTTGAAGGGATTACTGAATGGCGATGAAAGAGCTTGGCAGGTTAAGTTAATGCCTGAGCACGCAATAGGTTAACCCTCCTGGCCCCAATTCTTCAATACACTATTGGCATCTTATGTGGTAAGATGTTGGTAGCAATGACAGACTAGAGTTTTGAGAAAACATAGTTCTCATACACCTGCAGAACTGTCAATTTTTTAACTAAAATGTACATGTACACATTTGCATATCATTACAAAAGAAATGTGCAAAATAATGCTGTAATAACACAATTTTAGTTGGGTAACCACAAAAATGGGAAATATCTAATAGCCAAAAAATCTTCCCAAAAGTAATCTCAGATCATTCCCGATCATGGTTGATTTAAGTAATATAAAAAAAAAAAATCAATTATCAATTATCTACAAATTGTGCCACAGCAGTTCCATCGATCTTCTTCCCTAGAGTGAATTGCATGTAGCTTGAAGGAAAAATACTACTGCTAGGCCTTGATCGGTCATCACCTAACATTCTACCTACTTACTTCTGAATGAGGACGGCTCTTCAGGAATAAAAGTCGTGTACTACAATCAAAATTATTTCACACCTTTCATTTCAAAATACTCCAAAACAACTCGATATCCTGGCAAATCGTGTCAGCCAGACAAGTTTCTTGGTAGACCCTTTTGATGTAGTGCAAGCAAATTCCAAATGGTGAACGATGAATTTTGAGCCCTTCTCAGCACTATGTTTTGGCTTTAACTCTTGGTGGCAGTTACCCTCTTCCGATTCTCTGTACCCCTACCTATATATCTAGCAGTAATGGGTTCAAAACCCCACTGAGTCATTCCAAGATCATTAATACACCCTGCCACACTTCAAGTTTGATGGTATGGTGACTGCTCAAGGGAAATCAACCCACGCAACAGACACAATCTGAGTGAGCCACCACATGTGTATTATCAGGATGATAAACCCGCTTCATTGTAATAAGAGTTTCAATAGTAGGTACCTCAATTTGCTGACTGGTCAAAATCATTTCACTAAACTAGAAAAGCACTCCGAGAGCGCAGACCTCCGCCAAGCAGTTACTTTCCACTAATGATCTTGCTCTTCCATACAGATAAGTGATTTTCACCCACTGAAAACTTGCCTGATTTCCCAATATAGAAGCCTTTGTTACGTCATAAACCCTCAGATGCGCGGCGCGCCTCTCCCCAGCAGAAATTAGAGCACGCACTTTAGTGCGCGCATGCAAACCTCAAATATGCGCAGCCTGAACTCCCAAGTTCATTGACCCTACCTGCCCAAATATCAAAATCCTTCATAAATTCCCCCAAAATTCTCGGATCACTACCAAAAGTCAATCGTTTGTTACTCGTGTCATTCTCAACCTTTCCTGCAAGTTTCATCCCAATCCGTTAACTACTTTTTAAGTTATTTCGCACACGGACAAACGAACGAACAAACCAACGGTAACGAAAACATAACCTCCTCCCTTGGCTGAGGTAAAAATCTAGTATAAAATGTAGTCTATATCTCACTTGTCTCTTCTATTATAGGGAAATTTTATCCTGAAATTGTATTGCTTTGTATGAAAACAGAAAAATTGGAGACTTAGTTCTGTAATAATTTGGGAGGGAAAAAAATCAGACACATACAAAAAAAAAAAAAAAAGTTGTCAACTGCAAAGTTTAGAAAGTAAGGCAAATTGGCCAAGTCTGTGTGATGAAGGCATTGGACATCTCTCTATTCGGTTTGTTCACAAAAATTTATCAATTTTTATTTTTCTTAAGACCTGCTCTTGATACACAATAAGAGCAATATGTTTTTGCATGTTCTCCTCAGGAGATAATTTCATCTGTGCCAAAATATTTGAGAAATAAGCAAAATATGAGAAATTCCTTTAAAAAAAAAAACATTGAGTAGGGCTGCTCAACATCTACAGCATCATACATATCTGCCATTTTGTCTTACTCTCTAAACAATTCATATTTTTTCTTTTTTATATGTCACATTTTCTCCCAAAGATTTTCTCCTCTGATTTTTCTGTTTTCATACAAAGCAACATCCAAATGTAACATAATGGAATTTCCCTTTAAGGCTTTTGCTTCTGTAACATGGCAATGCAAATTAGATTGAATATATGCTACACCTGGTTCCAAGAAGCTGAGGGTTAATTGCTTAAAACACCACTATGACACATCACTGACATTGCGATTATGTAGTTCTAAATTCATTTCATGTGCTGCCATTAATTGGAGGCACGCCAAGCCCAGTAACATGGGAAGTGGCTCATTTGTAGAGAGGGGTATGGGCAGCAAAGCTCCCAGCACATTATAGTGTATTCATCACTCAAACATAATGTGCCGCCATGCAATTTAATGTTTAACTCATGAAGGCTTTTTATTGAAACAGACTATTTTACTCGTATTTTCCATCTCGGTAATCATGACAAAGGATGCTGCCTGTCGTGCACATAGATGTTTGGTCTTAGCTATAATGTCAAATTGAGCTTTGATTATGCAGACATATGAATTTCTCTTCTTCTTTTCTTTTTTTTTTTCTTTTAGTATGTGCATGTTATGTGTATGTACACATGTGGGGTTGTATACATGCATTGTATAAGTGTATGTACATTTGTATGTATGTATGTGTGTTTGTATATTTGTATGTATGTATATAATGTATGTATTGCGTTTCATCAGCTTATTTTCATTTTGTTTTATCTACTAATTTGTTGGTCAGAGGGTTTGTTTGTCTGTCTCTCTTACAGCCCCTGTCAAACTACGAGAAGGTATATGTATAGTGATTGGGAAGTAGAAACCAATCCATAGTTTCTCGCATTCAGACGGGGGACATTTTGGTGTACCCGCCCGACTTGTCGGCATGCCGTCTTGATCACTACTATCACCAGCTAGCCCATCAGCTTACCATGGTCTTGACCTTGAGGTCCTCCTGCAGGTTCTTGATGGTGTTCTCCAGCTCGATGGTGGTCTGCTTGCTGCGGGTGGAGATGGTCTCCTGGAGGTCGTCGATCTCCGCCTTCTGCTTCTTGTTCTCCCGCTCAAGGTTCAGTTTCTCTGTCTCCAGACGTTCCCTCTTGCCCCACTCCGCTGCGTTCTCCGCCTGTAGCCGCTCCAGCTGGCCAGAAAAAGGAAAAAAACCAACCCAGGATTCATGAGAGCAAGGTTTCATTCCAGTTTCACTTACTGTTGCTCAGCATGCTTGTTCCGATATACTGTTGCCCTGTAATGATTTTCACAAACTTCAGCTAGAGGCTGCAAATTCATTATTACTCTTTTTTTTTCTATAGCTCAATTATTGCTTACAATATATTTCAGAGTTTGGCAGATAAAAAGTAAGGTGATCTCTATTAAAGTATCCATTTACTCTATACGCTGAATATTTCGCGAGGTTTTTATTTTTGCAAATTTTGCAAGTCAGGTGCTATTCACAAAATTAAAGACACACGAAAATATCGACTCTGATCCCGATGTGAATGTGATGTACGCATGTATATTTCTCCATTCAGTACAGGACTCCACTATCGCGAATTTAACCACTTGCGAAATCGTCAGGAATTCCAGATTTGTGAAAATTTAGACTCGCGAAATATATGGCGTATACAGTATATCCTTTTCAGGGCCAACAATATCTCCTAGTAACCTTGCAAAATAGTTTTCTGTGTTCTCATATTAAGACACTTAAACAAAAACTGTGTGTCAAATAAAGTATAAGTATCAAATAGCAAATGAATAGGGTACTTTCAAATAAATTTTCATCACAAGCCTCACTGAGCCTATTCTTTTTATGACCTCCCAGTCTTTCAACAAAATGATACACACATACACACAAACAAACAGACACAAACACATGCACGCACACGCACTCACACAATTGATTGTCATACTTTAGCTAATATCTGTAATATTATATTGCAAACAAAAACAAAAACAAAAAACAAGCAAACACAATCTTTCATAATTGCTGTGCTGGCATACCTAGACAAAATTCATTACTATTTAGAGACACAAAACAAATAACAATGAAGAGCACAGATATACAAACTACATCAGACATTTTTCACGAGCAATTACATGCTGGCTGAACCTAGATGGACATTAATGTCTACTTTATTCTTAATCAAGCCAGTAGAATTCTAATTGCTTTATTTTCCCAACATCCAGTCTCCCCTAAATTATACATCTAAAGGAAAAGTGCAGTTGCATCTCATGGCTGCAGACACTGAAATTGAGAGTTTCATGGCACTACACAAGAATAATCCACAAAGCACAAGGCTGAGTACACCAATACCCTTGCCCTTTGGGATTCCTTTGATACACCTCCCCCCCCCCCCCGCCCATGATATTGAGATCTGACGGAACCTCTCCAGCAATGTAACGATAGAGTTCGGTCCACCATCTTTATTTGCAGCTTCCAGAAGCTTTTGCAGATCGAGATGAATGTTATTAGCCCGGGGTCATCACATTTTTGATGAATTGAATTCGGTGGCCCAGACTAGCCGAGATTCCCCTTCTCTGGCAATGCCAGAGAAATTAGACTGCAGGATTTGCTGCTGGAGGGGTGGGGGTAAGGGGAGAGGGAGAAGGGGGGGGGGGGGGGGCTGAGAGGAGAATGTGAGAATGTTTTCATTCAATTATCACTCCCAGGTGCCCGATATGTTTCACTTGCCCTGGCTCTCTGTTCTGCCTTGAAGCGGCGCGAGCGAAATGGAACATGTTGCATACATCGGGTTTGAAGTCTGGATCTTTCGACAGGGCTTCATATCAGCAGCTCTCAATATGAGCTTGTGTTTTCAACTCCTCTATATTATGGGCGAACCCATGGCCATGACCTTCTCAAATATAAGCAGGTAGTGTTTTGTGGTGTTAATCTTTTCCGCCAAGAAGTTGCCGATTCACATACTTTGGTCCAGACTATTCTTCTAATAACAACAGGTAGTCTAACGGCATCAAGTCAATTTTCATGAGTTAGATAACTGAAAATTTTGAGAATAATCTTTTGCCTTTTCAAGTGGACCTATGGTTTCAGTGTAAGAAAAGTCAACAGTGGTTCCTCATTTACACATGTAGCTTCAAACTTGAAACCAGGCATCTTTAGCCATTGGAGACAAACATGATACCATTAAACTAAGATATTAGAATTTCCTATTCAAGTACATGTTAGACAGTATTGGTTGGGCGTGGGAAGTTTGATCATTCTGGATGATAATTGACCAAGTGGTATATATCTCATTTGAGAGGGGGGGGGGGGGGTGGGTGGAATTGGATTGAAGATTGGAAGGGGGGTTGAAGGGGTGTGGATTGGGTTGAAAGATGTGAAGTAGATGGGAGAAGAGGGAGAATATGAGGTTGAAAAGGGAGGGGAAAGGAGGGGGAGGAGGCAGAAGAGGTGGATCTGGATGGGAGGTTTGGGGGGAAAGGGGAGAGAGAAGCGACAGGAAAGGGTGGATTGGGGTTGTAGGGGGTAAGAGAAAGGGGAGGAAAATGGGTTGGTAGGGGTGAAAAAACAAGTGAAGAAAGTGGGGAAAAGGGGGGAGAAATAAAGTGAATGGATGAGATTGGTGAAGGGGGAGTAAGGTGGGAGTTTAAAGGGATGGTGGGAAGGGATGAGAGAGGAGAAGAGTGGTAGGTGGTGGGGGCGGGTAAGAGTGTCTTGGGGTAGTAGCAAGTGTGTGAACCATAATCATGCGGGGAATAATTGCATCTGTGCTACACATTTCTGGGGATGTACAGACTCCTTCCCCCTCTGGGGTCTTTGTAGCAGACAGGTCACTACCAGTACCTCCTTTCGCAGAGCCCCCAGTCTCTTGTCCATGTGGTTCCTTGTGCTAGCTTCATCCTCCAGATCATTGGTGATCCTCCCCAGTTCGTGCTGGTGGGACGCCTTCAACAGTTGCAGCTAAATTTCAGCAGAAAGTTGGGAAAGGAGAGACACAAAGGATAAGACAGAAACATATCATTCCTCTGTAGCATAAATTATTTGTTCTCTGTCATTTCATTTTCATTCAAACCTTGTCAATCTGTTTCTCCATTATGGTGAAAATATACAACTAACTTTCTCAATGCATGAGAGCAATCAAAGCCATCAACAAAAATAGGGAAAGAGGAAGGAAATCAAATATTAAACCATCATTAGAACTGTCAGATTCCATGCCCTCTCTGGCATATCAGGCCGCAGGTCCACGATGGCTTCCAAAAAATGTGACGTGACGTCAGCCGCAATCACTATCAAACTCACAATCTCTGCTCTCTTAAAGTCAGATCACATCTCAGTCAGGACCAAGGTGTGATCAGATTTCATCGGTGCGGTGACCAACTGCATGAATAAGTAGGTCTGCCTAGTACTTTACCCCATCTTCCATCAAAAAGTGAAGATTTTAAACTCATCACATTCCAGACTCAAACTGAAACTTTTAGGTGGATAAGAACAATTCCTCTCTTTCTTTCTCCCTCATATTTCTTTTCTCTTTCCCAGAAATGACACCCCCCCCCCTCAGAGTTTCACGAAAATTAATCTGCATTTTTACTGCTTTCCAAATTACAGCTGCTAAATGTGGGTTGAAATTTTGCAGCCTGACTCATGACGGAATGAACAGACAAATAAACAGACAAACAGACAGACAGACAAAGAGAAACAAATGGAAGACTGACAGAATGATGAGCAGAACGATGCTTCAAACTCATCCAAACTAAGCCTCATGCCCTGCCACTTGGATCCCAGGCCTGACTTTGATGTGCACGCAACATGATGCATGTTCACCAAGACTGTAATGGGGTGTGATATTCTCTCTTTCTTTTTTTCTTATTTCCTCTTTCTCTCTCTGTTTTTTTTTTTTCCTCCTCTCATGGGTGACTCATGAACTCATCCCTGAAAATTAAAATAGCATCTGAGACCTATCTGAGAAAATCTTCATCGCAGACACCCCTCGATAGAAGGAGAATACATGTTATCATGACTGCAATGAAGACACCTGACATAAAGTAATTGGAAGCCTGGGAGGAAAAAAAAAAGAATCCCCCAAAATAACAAAACAAAACAATGATTTAGTGACACGGAAAGAGCAATGAGGAAAGGAAAATGTGACAAACCCTCCAAACACCATTCACACATGAAAATTAACATCTGTTGTTGGAGTGCTTTCTTGTGAGTACAATAAAAAAAAAAATCATTTGATTTATTTTTTTATTTATTTAAATGTTTTATTTTCACAGGGTGGCTCCGTCAGTGGGTTAAACACTGTTGTTCATGGAGGCCCTGCATGAACACATACATACAAATAAACACATGTGGGGAAGTAGTAGACTGGAGTGCCTTTCTATACCAAAGTTTGGCAGTCGGGATAGTATGCAGTTATACTAATGTTAAGTTCTGCGGTATCTTTATGCTAAAAGATATTTATGCTAAAAGTCACTGGTCAAAACATTATTGTCCTAATACAGAGCACTCTAGCTGCATATAATAATCATCAAGGTAAAATCAAAATTACTTAAAAAAAAAAAGATGAAGCACCTGTTCAGGTAGCAAAATCATTATGAATGAAGTCTATGGTTGAAATTGCTTACAATGAAGACAGTTGTACTAAAAGTCTTGTTATGATGGAGCTAATTCTGAACCTTACAGATGAAGAAAAAGATACAAAGTCTGTGACAGTATTAATGAAATGGACATCGCTTTCTGAATAGCATAGCTGAACCACCTTTATTCAAATTTAATTGTAGCAGGCGTGTGAGTGAACATTCATGCTATTTATGTATCACTATATTCATACACTTTGTACATGTTTGGTTTACTTTGCATGCTCTAAATTTTGTGCTAAGACACTGATGGACACATACATTTTTTTTTTTTTTTGCACTCTCTATGACTGTAAAAGTTGCATCAATATTATGCAACAACAGAGTATCTAAGACTGTCATTGCTCCATAATAAAACTTCAAACATTTAACTTAAACTTTTGACATTGATCTTCTATGAAAGCCACATTTCCTTGTGGCTCAGAGTTACTGTCCTGCTTCACGGTATTCTGTCTCGAGAATTTGTTTGATTTCAGATCAAACTGGAAAACTGCTTCACCATATGGCTCATCCATACACCATGGGCATATGAATTACACTGAATGCTTGAGTGAATTATTGCCCGAAAGGTGAGAGTTTAGCCTCTGACCTTGGCCTTTGAACTGTAAACTTGATACTCCTAGAACATTTTGTCATGATATGTTACACAATACCTCATATCACTCTTGAAAGGTTACACCAAATGATTATTGATGGATGGATGGATGGATGGAATGAACTGAAAAAAAGAGGAGTAAATAAAAAACAAACATGGCTTCTCGGCATATAATTGACTCAGGTGAGCTCGAAGCAGAGGATTTCAGTAGGGTCAAAAGGTCAGCAGGTTGATGTATCCATTTCTTCGAGGACTCACTTGGAAAATCAGAGCTAGACATAGTAGCTATGTGTCAAACATTGCTCACATATCTCGCGTGTGCACTGACACCATTATTCAAAAACTAGTCTTTTCCTCTTCCCTCTCTGGACCTACCATTTCAAACAATATCAACATCACGGGCAATCACGGTACCAACTGTCATGACGATGTTGAATGTGAGAATAAATCAATCAGCACCAGTTTAGAGCTGCTGTGTTTTGGAAGCTGAAAAGCAGCACAGAATGATGAATATACAAAATATTTCCTGAAGAAGCACATCACCCAGATTATTCTTTGTGTGTGTGTGTGTGTGTGTAATTAACCCGTTGAGAATGAGTCCCGACTATACTCCTGCAAGGGTCTATGTAGCCTTTAAACAAGGCGACTCGCTCTGCGTGCCCCCGTATAGCGCGTTTACCCCACAAACCTGTTGGCCGGCGAGTAGTGGAGCGAGCCGCCTTTATCCACTCGTTCAGGGATGTGTACGCAGAAAATACACACGGCACCAAGGCAAGCCGCGCGCGCTTGCTAACAAATTTATATTCTTTGACAAATTTGCGTACAAATTTGTTAGCAAGCGCGCGCGGCTTGCTTTGGTGCCGTGTGTATTTTCTGCGTCAAATTTGTACGCAAATTTGTCAAAGAATATAAAGCAACAACAACGACAAAAGTACACATCCCTGAACGAGTGGCTAAAGGCGGCTCGCTCCACTCGCCGGCCAACAGGTTTGTGGGGTAAAGCGCTACACGGGGGCACGCAGAGCGAGTCGCCTTGTTTAAAGGCTAGGGTCTATGGGAAATGCGTGTTGTAGCGAAATCAAAACATTCTCAATGGGTTAAGTACTTTCACATCAGAGAAGCGCCAATATTTTTTCAGGTGTGAATGGGTTCTGGGTCACGTGAACCTGTGGTGAGGTAGAGGATGAGTAATAGTGTAACACGAGAACATGACAGTGACCAGCCTACTCCTTCCACCTGTTATGCTGACTTCAGTCCCCCCCCCCCATCTCTACCCCACTACCTTTTAGAGTTTCCCCCCCCCCCCTCTTCTTGCTTTTATACTTAAGTGTTGCTAAATAAATCTTACCATGAGACATGGCCGCATGACAAGTAATTTGATACGGGAACCTAATGAGATACAGCACTCTCCAACTCCGACAGGGACCATCAATATTTCCCCTTGAGCATTTCATACTGTGCAGCAAAACATGGATGCTTCATGTACGGGTATAAAAAACAAAAACATAAGACAGTAATATTTTCTTTAAGTGGCTGGCATTCAAGTGCACAGTCAGGAATTGAATGTGCATGGCAAATGGATGTAAAAGCATCAATGTAGTGTTGGTAGAGAATCTTGAGTTTAAAAAAGAAGAAAAAAAAATGCTGCATTATGCAACTTCCCCTATATTTGCATGGTGAGGAGCTGAAATGAACACCACATGATAAAACCTAAACTGAGACCATGTACAAAAAAGTGTCTACAGAAACATGACATTTTGAATTGGCACAATCAAATTATGTACATTTTTGAGGAAATAAAAATATTCATCAGATATTTGACAATTGAAGTCCAGAATTTGAGGCCATATAATCTGTCCAAATTATACTTCCACACAGGCTCCTTGACTTGTTCCAATAAGATATTGAAGTAGAAAATTAAGTTTTATATTTGAATTTTTGATAGGAGTCAAGAGTTTGACAAACAGTAGACTCATTCCATTCAATACTACTGTTCAACTACATTTTATATACCCCCAACTCTTTGCCTTTCTATAATTCACTCAAGTAAGGCCAGATTGATAAGATGTGATGAGCATTTCATGACAATTGACAGGAATGGTCACAGCAAATTAGGCTAAAAATTGTAGTACTATTCAGGGAGATTGCTACTTGCTTTTGCAGCTGTCAATCAGCTTTTATCAGTATTCATTTCTTTTTGAGACTAACATAAATCAGTAGCAGATACAGCTGTTGTAGCTTTTAATAGAAGCGATCTTTCTGTCTCACATGCTAATAAAAAAAAAAATGTCAGGTGATAATTACTGAAAATGATACGCATCATCCTGAAAACTGTATCCCTGAAACAGTCACATCAACCAAACAGGAATATGTTTGTCGTTGTCTTCTTTATCTCTAAATTGTGGGCTTGTAGGGACATCCTGGAAATGATCCTAGCAAAACTCTGAACATTTCAATATCATCTTACCATCGTACATGATGTAGCCATGTTTTCTATTGAGCTTGAAATTTCCAGGTTTCTATTTTTTTCTTCTCCTTATATCAATTAGGTTATTTTTGTCCCTGAGGTCACTATAGCAGATGACAGAAACTGGAAAACTACATTTGTAATTTTGTAGGTGGCATCTGTGCAAAGCTCTAATCGGGTTTTACAGAGAGGACGCGGGCAAGGATAATGACCTGACTGACATGCAGTGACAAGAGAAAGAAACGGGAAGGTAAAAGAGACATTTTATTTCTGCTGTAGAGGACACAGCAAAGGTTAGAAAATGGCTATAAATTCAGCAGATTGGTGTGTGGCAAATGTGTGGCGACAGCCCTTGCATCAACCATGGGAAAGAGATGTTGATGAAAATAATTTGACAGGAATGAACCCAAAGAGAGAAAAGGACAGGTATTGCTGTACACAGTGGCTGTTGTGACGATGATGACGACAATGAGAATGATGATGATGATGGTGATGATGGCGATGATGCTGATGGTAATGATGATGATGATGATGATGACATAAAGATGATAGTGGTGATGGTGATGGTGATAATGATGCAAATCACAATCAGATGTTTAGAATGGAAAGAAAAATATGACAATGATAATGAAGGCATTACCAAATGTGATGATGCTTATATCTATGATGATGTTGACAAAATATGAGAAGGATAAGGATGACAGCATAGGTATTGATGACAACAAATACAAAGGTAATTATGTTTTTGAAGATAATGACAATTATTGTCATAGAGTCAATGATGGTGAAGTTAATGGTAGTTATGATTATAATTGTGGTTTCGGTGATGACAGAAGTACTTATGTTTATGATGATAATGCTTCCTCTATAGTTTTTGTTGTCTGACTATGTATGATTCTGATATGTTATGCAGGCTCAGTTTACACCAAGAATATAAGCCAGTGTAAAGTTGGTGACAACTTTCAAGTTTATCCGTCATCCATCTCACTTTAGCATTTTTCTTCTGCAGTAAGTGATTTCTGGAAGTAAGAGCATGGCTTTGCATAGCACACTATGGTCTGCTCACAATACCATGAGGACTTGCTAAAGTTCTTCCTTATACATTCATATTACATCATGAATATTTGATTGCTCCAAACAGTTTGAAGAAGAGGCCATTTTTAGCGCTGACTAATCGTCATTATGCCGGCTTGTGTGCATGACATCAGCAGCGTTACAGAGCAACGAACTCCAAGCTAGACGGAGTTTCGGGGTTATCTTATCTACTATCAAGTGCACTGCACTGTGCACCATTTGTACATGCGGAGACATCCAAAGTTACCTATGCCAACAATGCTCAACCACATTCATCTAACTCATTCATGTGAGCTCTGCAATGTTACTGTCTGTGGGTCTGCAGCTGCCAGGATTCAGTCGCTCGCATCACTGCAATTATTGATGCCATACCATGCCGGCTTATCACAAATTGAATGGGGATGAATAAATTAATGCTTGTCATGCACTTCTAGAGCAACCATCTATGTTTCAAGCAAATGAACATTCTTCATATTGGTACAACATTCCAGCTGCTCAGTAACAAAACAAGATTTAATTGCTTCAGTATTGGGCACGAAGGAAATCATCACCGTTATTGATACCCAAATTACTACCAAATAATAGAAATTGAGGTGGGAATGTGAGAATTTTAACTTTTTTTTAAAAATTGTGATATGCCATATCAACATCTTTACCCTAATACCTACATTTTCTTAGTGTGCTTACATTTCACTGATATGTTTGTTTGTTTGTTTTTTGTTTTTGGTGTGTGTGTGTGTGTGCATGTGTGATTTTCATCAGAGTGTATTTCTGCTGCTGAGGTCAGGTTAATAATTTTTCCTGAAGGATTATTAAAAGACTGATCTAACTGAGCCCTTGCTCCTCCTACCTTGGTACAAGTATGAAATAATAATGGGAGAACTTGTGATAAAGGAGATTGCCGACCTCAAAAGATATACACGGGACTGAAGCAGACCCCCTTATATGGTGAATAATGAAACTTTTCATAATACCTCTCTGAGTGCTGCGTCCTTAGCCTCCTGCAAGTCTGCGTTCCTGATTTTGAGGGCAGTGACCTCCTGCTCCAACTTGTTGATTGTCTGGTGGAGGGTGTCCTTCTCTCTGGGAAATCAAAAGTAATTGAAGTGAACTGCAATCAAAATGACTCACATCAGAATGGCACTGCCATGCCGACCACTTCAATAACATGAAAACTCTGGAGTAATTTATGTTTGTATCTCATTATCGATGAACTGCATAACATAAGCTAATATGTGCGTGTCCACATGTACAGAATCAAAAGATTCTGACAGTGTCATAAAAGCAGCAATATTCTTGAAGTTACAGGGCAAATTGATACATCTTGTCTCCTTTTCCATCTACACATTGTATACTACTTATATCAGAGCATCCAGAACAATACCATCTGAGAGGAAAACTATATAACAGAAAAACAAAATATTGCTGGGATTTTTTCACCTTCTTAATTCAAGCTTGTGACATACACACACCATACTTGCCAATGTTTTCATTTGAGAAAGTGGTAGAATCCATGCTGCCTACACAAGCAGCCGTATTACAGCTGTAGCTTGAAATCTCTCAAAAGCGGTAGTCTACCGCCAAATGCAATAGAGTTGGCAAGTATGCACACACACATTCACATTACTTGGCAAGAAGGAAGAAAAACAAGTAGATTTAATAGCCATCAAAGTCACTGAATCCTCCCCTTAAAACAACAACACTGAAAAATTGAGGCAGAGCACAATTAGCACAATAAAGCAGGTGCAAACTCGGCCAAGTGGTGAGATCGAGTTATTTACATTCAAATGATATACAGTTGAACCTCTCGTATCCGGACAAGTCGGGACCGGGGCTCGTCAGGATAAGGGATTTGGCCGGATACGGGAGACTCAATGCTTTAAACATGTAGAGTCTGCATATACATACACATGTACATGTACTGATGTAGCCCATTGTAGTACCACATGTAGTAATGTTTAAACTGGAACCTTTTCATTGTTACACTCAGTAACAGACCCTAAAATAGAGGTTCATGTTTGCAAGAATGAAATCATTTTCTTTTATAAATTCTTGGGATGATTTACCTAAATAATTATTAAGAAATGTATCCGTTGGGAATCCCCCTTTCCTTCCGTAATTATTACAAAAGATAAAAAAATCACGGCGAGATTGCGTCCGGATAATAGAGAGATCCGGATAAAGGGAGGCCGGATAATAGAGGTTCAACTGTATACAATACTTATCCTGTACACACACACACACACACACACAAAACATACATACATACAGGAGCACACATGCACATACACATTACTCACAGAGAGCATAAGGGAGAGAAAGAGAGAAGGGGAACAAAAGACATCATTCATCACTAGATGAATAATCCACCTTTCATGAAAGGCTCAACAATAAATGACAATAGCCAAACAAGCTTTCAGAGTGGATCATTATCTATGAAACATTCCTGCCTGTATAGCAGAGTTCAAATGAACAATGAAGATCACATTCCAAGAGGCAATTCTTTTTTTTTTACTCTAAATTTTCATTTCATCACAGAAGTGTCAATTCTAAGAAATATACATTAAAAAAAGACTCTACATTGAAAAGCCCCATTTTTAACCCACAACTGACAAAGTAACCTCTTCACTGCCTGTTAATCCTTCCCGATAATTTGCCTCAGGCATCTTTACACATATGGGAATGTGGCTTGGCAGTACTTGAATGCCTTAGACTTGTTGTTAGTGTTGTTTTTAAGACAATACTTCTTTAAGAAGACAAATGTTGCCTTTGAGTGATTGTAGTGAGCAAGTGGCACACTCTTCTGACAGTCCTCTACCCCTTGGTCATATGGGTGTATTTTTAAAAGAAGGAAAAGAAATCTGTGCCAAGATTTGAGGTCTTGCAAGGGCAGTTACAGGATGGGGGGGGGGGGTTGTATCTCAGCATCACTCATGAATGTGCTGGAACAATGTACTTCCGTCTTTTCAATTGCATACCAAACATAACAGTAGCGAATCCTCTAGCACTGATGCTAATCATTTGGACACTTTCTGTTCTTAAGATAAGACATGTATCACAACATGGCTATATTCATGAATGGCATACTGACATTTTCGTGAACTGCCAATTGTACATGTTAGTGTGGCTGCTTTACAGTCAGTATTGTATGATGGATTTGTATTCAAGTTGATATCCCTGTTACCATGGTAATGTGATAATTTGCAGAGCTGGACAAAACTTGCTGTGATTGAATATATGTCTTGCCTAGGTGCAGCGAGGCAATAAAGGACTATTCCACCTTTGGATGGGCTGAGATACTTGGTCTGTCTGGTGGGAATCTAATAGTAAATAACAGATTTTGGTTTTGTAGAGTCTGTACCATACACCCCCCCCCCCCAAAAAAAAAAAACAACAACAACAACAACAACAAACAAAACAAAAACAAAACAAAACAACAGAAAACAAAACAGAAATGACTATATTCTACCAGAAATGGACAATACTAGGTTGCCTCTTGTAATATGTCATGAAAATGATGTTGTTTTAGTTCATCAACTGTCAATACACACATGTCAACCTTGTTGTAGGGAGACACTTTCAGAGATCTACAAACAGAGTTAATAGAGTTAATAAACATTGCACAGACATTTTAGCTCACATGTCTTATTCTCACAGAAACACACAAACTGTTGCACCCAGACGTACATACATATGCACTCAAATACATACAGAGATACACAAAAGCACATACAGTACAACATAGTGTTCTTCACGACCAACAACTGCTGTATACACTCTATTTTGTGACGTGGCAGATGGTGAGAGCCCAATTTTGTAAAAAGAATAGACGGGGCCCTCCAAATGCTAATATGTATGTATCTAAATACGTAGCCACTATTGTAGTCCTTCAGATATGGGGGAAGGTTTCAATTTGAGGTACTGAGAGCTACAACTGTATCTCCTTAACCATCATCAATGAAAGAGCGATAACAACAAAGGAAAGATGTTGTTTTTCTACAACGCAGTTTGATGTGAATGAATCACGCCTGCAATAATAATTGAAATACCTCTCACTTCCTCAAGGAAGCATAAATATACACATCATTCTTTTTTTTTTCATGTGTGCTGCTCATCAAATCAATTTGTCATCTTATTGCAGTAGGGGTGGATGAGGGGGAGTAAGTTTATTTGATACTCAGACGTGAGGTACACACTATTGTGTGTGAGTGTGTATCAGTCACGCAATGAATGCCTATGCTGGCAAGAAGCACCAACCTTGACAGGAAGAAATAACGGATAGCTATGCCCTAAGAAGATAATGTAACAATTATTGCTCCTTTGCAACAATTTTTAATGCTGCTTTCATGTAACATGTCTCTAACTAGAGAACCATCATAGCATAGGATGGTCCACGTGTGTTTTTGCTCATGTTGGGTGGGGGTATGATAGCATGATCTCTGAGCCTAGTTACTGTCCTCTTTACCTCACCCTGCTCTGTAATTCAAATGTGAGTTGTCACTGTTTCCTTTAGAAGGAAACAGTGTTCCTTAGTAGTTCAATGTTGCCATTGCACACACACTTACACACACACACATAAAGAACTCTGCTAGCTAGATTGGTAAACATGTACTTACTGGCGTTCAACTTGGACTGTCTTGGAGGCCTCATCCAGTTTCATTTGCAGCATGAAAGCCCTCTGTTCAGCTTTCTCCTCCGAGGGTGAAGGCATGTCCTTCTTGCTCCTCCTGCTCGGGCTGTCCCTGTCCCTCGAGCTGTGGGATGACCCACTCTGGCTCCCCCTCCGGCTGGACAGGTCCAGGCCTCCCAGGAGACCTCCATTGGGCAGTTCCCCTTCCCACATTGGTGAGGTCTGGATCTCCATGGGTCTACACATCGGGAGGTCAGTCTGGCTCATGGTGTCACACAGGGTCACCTCCGGTGGGGGCTCTTGGACAATGTTCTGTGATTGCATGATCTGTGACACAAAGTCCACGTTTGGCGGGGCGGCAGTCAGGTCACGTGGCAATTGCATCACACCCACATCCCGTTCCGGCTGCTCGTTGGTGTTGTTGATCTCCAGGTGAGGACCATCCGCATCACCCTTGAGCTCCTTGACTGTCGTTCGCAGCTGATCGTTATCCGAGAGTAGTCCGTGTTTCTCCCGCTTTAGAGAGATGCATTCCTTCATGGTTGCTTCCAGTTTGAGCCTCAGTTGCCTCACTTCCTCCCGTGCTTTGTTGCGCTCTGCGCGCACCTTGCCCCACTTCTCTCGCCAGTTGGCCGTGCAGTCCGACCACCATCGCATCGTTTTTTCCATCTGCGCTGCCCGCGCCCGCGCCTCCTCCAATTCCCTCAATCGCATCTCTTCTTTGTCCTCAAGGTGATTGTCGAATGCATGAGTGGGCGTGGCGCTCCTGCTGCTGTCACTCCCTGTGCCATACCCTAAGCTGTGAATCCTGGTGGCACCAACATGGGTGACATCCCCTGCCCGGGGAGGACCTCCAGACATGAGTTTAATGTCCAAGGGATGAGGCACTGTTTCGCTGGAGTCCATCACCATCGGTGCTTTGAGCGGCCTTGGGGCATGGATGTGTGAACTACTGTGGATGGGCCCCGAAGATGCATGCTGAATCGGGGGCGGTGGCTCGGCAATGCTGAGTTCATTGTTGGCGTGGATGTTTCCCAGGCTGTGTGCCTTCACAGAACGCCCAAGCTTGGGGCTGCTCATCGGTTGTCCTCTTAAGGGATTGGGAGGAGTCCTGCTCCTCTCCCGTCCCATCTTGGGGCTACCCGGAGCGTGAACCTTGGTCCCCATCTTGGGGGATCCATTCATTCGGCTCATGATCGTACGTCTTAACCAAATTCACTGAATCACTCAGAAATGCCAACTCAAGTCTTCAAAAGTTACTAAAGATTCCACATTGTCGGCGCAGGATCTCACCTACATTCACGCTGCTTGCTGCCCTACAATGCAGGGACACAAGGATGGTTTTGCTTGCTTCAGAGTCAACGTCACATGTGGCAGTAACCCCAAACAGCGAGCTGCGACATCATCCCCTCGTTGGTGGAAGGCGAGAGAGTGGGGCTCCTTGACACGTTGCACCTGCCGACAGTTGCTGCAGAGTGATTAAGATCCAGCCTGGACCAGGGAGAGGAAAAAAAAAGACAGAGGGAAAGTAGAGACAGGAAACCATGAATAAATCTCGCTTGGCTCTGACTCAAACCTTCGTTTTACCTCATGGAAAAAAAAGGCTGAGCACTGGGGGAAGGGATGGGGGTGGGGTTACAGCTCTTTATCAAACTCCCTGACCCATGTTCCTCGATATGCTTTTTCTGTCATGCTATGCATATCTGTGTGTCTTGCCCTGAAAGTATCACAAGATCTCAAGATGGTGATGAAAATCCAGCAACGATTTTAATAGACTCCATTTCTTAACATATCTTCTTCTCTTTTTTTTTTTTTTGGGGGGGGGGGGTTCTTATCTTCTGGATCTATCTCTCTTTCTTTCAAACACTTTATCCAAAAGTTTATGATGGCTAGAAATGATAAGTATGAAGCATGCAACACAAAAATGGTTACATAACTTAAACACTGACCTATGACTTCAAATTTTGCACAATACAAATTTCTGTAAGCTCAAATGAGGAGTGAAAAATGATTAATTATCCAAGAGCTAGAAATGATTGTGGAACATACAGTGTGGACATCAACTCATAGCATGAGTCTCTGACACTCTACTTCTGCAGCTCCAATTATGACAAGATTAACTGCTCAAAAATATGACAAGTTGATAGTAGAGGATTTTGCATGAAAAGAAATGTACACTACAAACTGTATATATCTTCATTTCTCCAATCAAAGCAGACTATAATGGTTAGTTTTACCAAGATTTCAATCAGTGACGATCATATCATTTTGCAAAGCACAGAAATACTCATTGTCTATAAAGTCTGGTGTGCTGGGCAGATACAGACTACTACCGTGATGGTGTAAAAATCACATGACCATCCTCCTATTTCGAGGCCTCCTCAATCCTGTACCATATTAAACGACTGACTTGAATTATTCAAACTGTCCTTTGGGACAAAATAAACATTCTTGAGTCATTAAAAAAAATCAACAAAATGCACTACAATCGCAGAGTGCTTCTTTACATTTTGGCTGTGATTCTTCAAGATTAGTTTTATTGTCTTGCTTCTTTTTCATCCCTTCAGAATTACCGGTACTGAAACAATTATGATCATATTCATATTTATCACTAGCATCATTACGATTCTCATAGTCATAGTTACTATTCTTCTTTATGTAATCATCTTCTCATTAATTTACCTCAAAAATATCACCAAAGTGTTGATCTTTATTTGGAAGCAATACTGAGAGAGGATTTTAGGCAAGACAGGGCAAGTTCTTATTTTAAAAAGCTAACACATGATTATGATATCAGCAAGTTTCGTCCAGCAGGCATGCTTGGGAAGATCTGTCCTGCAAAGGGATTAGGCTCTACCACTGCAAAGGGATTATGCTCTACCACCGCAAATCTCAACGAAAATAAGTGTGAAATACGTAACATGGGAACAGGCTGCTCTAACCTCAAGAGGCATGTTTCTATAACGAGACCAGATTTTTCACTAGCGGGTCACTCTCCATTAAGGCTGACCTTCCCTGGATAGGGAACACGCAGGTGTGGGGGAGTCACTGGGCCGTTTAGTCAGTGAACAATTGCTGACCGCCTAAGCTCTCCTCGCTACAGGTGCTATGCTCGTGAGGTGACATTGCGCAGCAGGTGGGGGAGGGAGGGAGTGCGAGGATTGGAGAGGTTTGAGTTGTGGGGAATAGTTACTTCAGAAATAGACTGGTTTGCTAATGTCTTAAGATTCACAGGTGATTCTGACTCGGATGTCTAATGATGGGCTATTTACGGTACACATGCCTCCAACTTTAGATTCTATTTCGGGAGCCAGAATTCCTGTCTACACGTTTGTCGCACCCAGAGAAAAACATAGGAGAGCTTTGTTTATTTTATGTTCTTTTTCTTTCTTTCTGTTAGGTTGCTGGGGATAATTGTTGTGAAGGAGGTGAGCAGAGAATTTGAATAGCTTTGCAAAATGGCCAATCAATTATGACCATGAGATAGCTTTACTCTATCCTTGCTATTCTTTACCTGCGCTAAAATATCTCTCTTCGATGTGCCAAGTGAATATTAAGTCATCTTCTCACTGTTAATAGACAAAGACGCAATTTTCTTCTTTTTCCGCACATATCCTTTGCAAAGGCCTTCTATTATGTTTTATTTCCGTTCACATTTTCCAAGAGCTAGGTGAATAAATAGAGTATTTCCATCAAGCAATGAATACAACAGGTGGCAGCTCGACATGAAATAAGTTTGTCAGTTGGCACTTACAAGGACAAGCGAGTACATGATTGTGACATCATAAACCTACTCAAAATGCATGTATGCATTTGTAACAGCTACAGTGAATGGAGTCCTACAATAGTTCTCTGTTAATTGTTATTTGGATTAATTTTACACTGAACATGGCCACTGAGGAAGTGATTATCTGCTTTTAATCAAATGAGCAAAAGTCTGGATGACTTACAGTTGTATAAGACCCCTCTGAAGGGCTATGCAAAGAGGATAAAGCCAACTACTGCTAACAGACTTGATTCATGGAAGATTCAATATTGTGGTCTTTGATTTATCCACTAAACTGCAACAGCTCCCCAAACTGAAAAACATGATTGCAAATTCCTCCTTCTCTGTAATCCTGCTTTACGCACTGTTCAAGGAAAAGGTACCTTATAAAACAAAGACATACAACATAACACACATTAAAGTACATCATAAGCCACAAACTGATGGAAAACATGCATGACTTTGTACATAAACTATCAGCCCCATATGAGCCAGTGAGTAATTCAACATTATATCCTAATGGAAATGCAAGTCAGCAGTCTTGAACACATGACCCGTGGCATTTGATTCCTTACTCATTTCAAAAAGAAAAGCCAATGATCTCACAGTTTTTTTCGCTTGACACCATTTAATCCATGTTTCAGCACCACGATGCATTGCATAAACGACAGTTTGTTCTTGGACATCAGCTTAACAAGTTAGAAAGTCCCACAAAATAATTTCTAGGCAATAATGATAATGATAATAGCATTATAACAGTAATTATGATAATTGTAAGTATAATAATAATGATAACAATAATAAGAATCATTATTATTATCATCATCATCTTAATTATCTTTTTTAATGTTAGTCCAACATTTTCATTTCTAAATGATCACTACTTAAAATCTAACTATAACACAAATATCTCCTTTTATTCATCTTGGTGAAACAAGCTATATGTATTAGATGACTTTGATTATGAGATGACAAGCACCTAAGTTATATCCCTGTAGCATGACCAATTCAAACCAAAACTTAAAAAAAAAAAAAAAAAATCAGTTTTGAGATGTATGGACGGTCACCCCTCTTATCACCTACATGTACTGCCCCTCAATTATGCAAAAGAAATCACTAGCCAATTGATTGATTCCAATGAAGTACTTGCATCATCCAGTCAAACAATAAAACTGTAATAATAGATGAATTGTGAGATGTGTTATCTGCAGGCTATAAAGAGCATTCATTTGCACTCATATCATCGAAGGATGTCTGCTAATCTGAGGGGCTTTGTGGTCTGGCAGGCAAGGAAGTGAATCTCTTAGCCGCAATCAATCCAGAAGATTATGTAAAGGATACTAGAGGGAATCTCAGATAAACCATGATTGGACATTTCTCGCATGTCAAAGGGAACAGCTGATACCAATATCCTCCTGGCCGGGATCTCGATTTGTGGAGCCCCAGATCTCGTGTGGCATTGGTACACCAGAAAAGTGAAGGAAGCCATCCAGATTCGACTCAACGAAGGCAACATCAACAAAGGTGTAGTCAATGAGTTCACTGAATCATGAATGCACTGTATTAGCCCTTTGACGCAAGAAACAACCATCCACCGCCACCAACATTGCAGCAGACATCACTGCTGAGATCCCACCTCAAACATCTGTGACGGAGTTGCATTAACCAGACTGTCAACCAGTGGGCACAGAATGGCGCACTACCTGAACTGCCCCAGGAAGTAAAGAGCTGGCAACTAGGCCCGCAACACCTTATAACTTTGCATTTCGTGCATGCACTGATGTGTCTCATTGTACCTGACAAACTCTCAGCAGCAGCGAGTGAAACGTTGCACGTCAAATATATGATTTCTTCCAGACAAACGATTACCTCAACCCCAGCGCCATATGAGTCCAATGATGTTTGTGATATTAACAATTCTCCAGAATAGTGTCTCCCTTAACAAAAACGCAATGTACATAGTCTTCTCGGTGTAAAAATGCCAAATTTGTCTTGAAAAAAGATAATATTTACTAATTTCTTATTTCAGTACTAGACTGGGGCTTCAACCAATATCAAATCTCCATTCAGGAAATGCTATGCACAGGAGATATAAATTCAAAGCCTTTAAACAATCTCATCCTACATTAGAAAAGGAAACGTTCCCCATGTCAAAGAATGAAATAAAACCAAACTTCACAAGATGGTGCACTACAATAAAAGCATGTTTGAGTAATCACCGAGAAAGAAATAGAATGGTAATTTAATACCACCTAACAAATGACATGTAAGGTGCTCCTTTATGACCACTGAAATTGGAAATTGGAGAGAGATAAAGACAGGTGGTGCCAGTTGAAGTAGGCTATGCATGGTTGAAGTTATACAGCACTCATTTCAAGTCCTGGATATTGAAGTAAACTGAATCAGGGAGGTTTCCTCTCACCTCCCTGACTAAATGGAGCGTTGCCTGTTGCACATAATACATGGAAAATTTCTATGTGATCTTTCTGTTAGATTCTCAGGTGTATAGTAATGATTGTATGTACAACCATTAAATCAGAATCAACAACCTTGGAAATGATAGATCTGTAATTTCTCCTCATGAATGTTTTGATGATACTGTTCTGCATCACTGACATCTCGGCATGCATTTGGGATGTTTATCGATGACTGCAAACAATGCAAATACTAGATGCTTTTTGAGCCTTTAACATTACACTGAGTTTCCTATCATAGTCATGATATATATACGCACAGATTCCCTCAAAAACATTATGAGAGCCACCCATTGTTGCAGCTTTTCATGTCACTTGTTCTACTTCCCCATCCCTGAAGAAAAAAAAAAATGAACCAGACAACACTACATATTTTGCCGTGTGATGCATGTAAGCTCGTGACTCATACAAAGCATTAAAAATCTGATTCAATTTACTATGCATGCCTCTGACACACAGTAGTGTATTCAAGCCCACTTCTAAAGCGAAATATCTACAATTTCTCATCTAGCCCATGACAGATAGTCGTCAGAGCTGGAGCAGTCAATTTGGTCAAATATTCCTCCACTGCTGTTTCTCTCTCCAAATCTCTTTTCATTTCTATCTCTACACTAATTTCAACTAATAGTTATCTTCTGTTTACGCCATATATTTCGCGGGGGGGGGGTTATTTCCATAAATTTTGCGAGCTATGCGCAATTTTAAAACAGAGAAATACTAACTCTGATCCTGACATGAATGCAACTTGCATGTTTACATTTCTCTGTCCACTGTTGTACTCCATGATCGAAAATTTGACCACTCATGAAATTGTTGGAAAGTCCTGATTCATGAAAAATAAGATCGTAAAATGTGTGGCGTGTACAGTATATCATCAAGGCATCTAAACTTCTATGGATTCATCTGTCTCAACCCGTTGAGGACAAGTCCTGAGTATACTCGGGCAGGTGTCTATGGGAAATGTGTGCTGTACAAGATCAGTCCATCCTCAATGGGTTAACAAAGAATCATGTTTTTATGATTAGATGCTGCATCTTTTTACTTTCATTTTTAGATTCATTGTGCGTGTTTATACAGGAGCCTCTCGCATCGGCGCGCATGAGCCGGTATTTTACCTCCCGCATGAGCGCTTATTTCTCGTGTTTATACAGAAGTCTAAATACCGGCTCATGCAAGCCGATGCGAGCGGACCTCAGCTGAACCGGACCTCTCGAATTTTGGGGTCAAGAATAGGTCACGTTCGCAGTGCATGGCTTATTGCATGATGGGAAAAAATGAAAAAAAAAATCAAGATGGCACCGGCAAAGTCATCAGGACCACCAAGCTTAGAAGGTCATTCTTGTAACGTTCCTCTTGACAACCACCCGGCCAAATGATCAATTGAAATCCAGTTTTTCAGTAAGAAGGAGAAGACATGACAGATATTAAAATACGCGCTTTCCGATTACCTCTCGAATTTCGGTCGTCTGTATAAACACACAGCAAAATACGCGAGGCTCCTCTCGCATCGGCCACCTCAAAAGGTGGCGGACGGAACCTCTCGCATGAGCCTGCATTTGGCGGCGTATGCCGGCATACGCCGTGTTTATACAGAGCAAAATTCAAGAGGTCCTCTCACATGAGCCGGCATGAGCCGGCATGAGCCGGCATGAGCCGGCATGAGCCGGCATGAGCGCGTATTTTGCTTCTCTGTATAAACACGCTCATTGACTGTATTTCATGAGGCATAATGAAAACTTCTCTCTCATTAAACCTTTATAGATCATCATTCACATGACTGCATTATAACCAATCATCTCCCAGTACATGATTATGTTAGCCTGTAGACCATTTAATATACTAGTAGGTAACTACGTGAACTAGTGTAATGATAGGTCATTCAAGCACATGGCACTATGCTGTGTGGCAGAAAGTGTGAAAGCTGCTGCCTGTTGGAGGAGAGTAAAGGTGAATGTGGGGTGTTATGGGTTAAGAAGGGGGTATTCTTGCAAAACAGAGGACTATGACGTGGGGTAATGTGCAAAGAAGGTGACGATGGAAGAGAGACTGTTCATCAATGCAGGCTATTTCTCAAAGAGTGTTTGGGTCATGTGCCAAGCAGACCAATGAAATCTTCCCCCGTTGCCCGCACGTTTTCCCCTGCCCACATGCAACTCCTCATCACTAAGGCATAACTTATTGCTGTTGGTTGTATAAACACTGCGCAACCTGTGTCTCTGATAAAGAATATGACTCGATGAATTTTGTGATGACAGCAACAGGATGCTAATAAGTCCTCATAATTCACATCATCTAAAAGAATCAAAAAGAAGGGAGAATAAAAAGGCAATAAATTGTTGACAGTATTTCTTCTCATCTCTTTCCCAGACACCAAGGAATGCCACATTTAATTTGTTCCTTTCTCTTTCCGATTCACGACACGAGCCCCACGATGTCATCCATGAGAAGGCAGTCATTAATTTCCACCAAGAAAAAGGGTGACGCATCTCACTTCTTCAGTCGCAGCGAGACGATTTACAGCGGTGACGGTGAACCGGGCGATTCCCGCCACGATCGTGTAATTAATACCAGATGTGCTATGCTCTCATCACCACCACCGTACATCGCCATGGCGATCATGTGTTGCCCGGCGTCAGCATCCAGGATCAATTAGGAGCATGAATAACGGCGGTAGAGGGCAAGGGGTTAATGTCTCTCGCAGGGGAAGCGAGTGGCTGCATTCACAAATTCACAGGAAAAATATGATTCACTTCTGCAATCTATCATTTCACAGAGCCAGCATTTTGAAGATTGGACGCTGCACTTCCTTGGGCCAGTCAGTGTGTGGATGTCATTCCTCAAACGTGAAAACCTAAGATGCAGGCAGCACACATCTGTACACACTGATATTGCATTCAAATATGAAAATTACACACATATCAGATACACTACAGCTGCACTATCCTC
Source organism: Diadema setosum (assembly GCA_033980235.1). NCBI lineage: Eukaryota > Metazoa > Echinodermata > Echinoidea > Diadematoida > Diadematidae > Diadema > Diadema setosum. The sequence continues at coordinate 27,558,619 of CM067066.1, read as the reverse complement.
AAACTTGCACAATTATTTGTAACTGCAATTACATGCCTACACAAATGCACACATACACATGTATACAAAAAAAAAGTCAATTCACTCCGAGGGGAACAAAAGAAGCATTTCACATTTTGTCAGAATAGTCATTGTGTTACCAGCAGCAATATGTTACACTTTCTGCTACTTCCAATAAGAACACTACACAACTTTATCAAGATGAAACAATCACGTACGTTGGGACTGCTGGGAAATACTGGCACTAATTTTTACGGTATTCATCTCAAAAAAAGAGACCAGTATGAGGCAAAAAAAAAAAAAACTAGGAAAGAAAATCTTGGAAGAAAAAACAGCTAGAGAGAGTTAATGAGAGAGAAAGAGAGACAGAAGGAGAGAGAAAAAGATGAGAGAGGGGGAGAGAGAAAAAGAAGGAGAGAGGATACAAAATAGAAAGTTACTTTCTACCTTAGATGTGAAGCTACAGGGAGTGCATCTGTGTACTTAGATGATACCACTGAATCACCAGGGAAGAGCCTGTCGTGTCAAGTGTCAGCAGTGCCAAGCGTATGCTCCATGAAGGGTATGAACTGTATGCTGCTAGGATGCTTCTGTTGTTGATATTGTTTTTATTGTTGTGATGCAGTGTTAGTATGTCATTCTGTTTTCGGTCTTTACACAGCCATCATTTTAATCGAGACAGGTGCCACTTAATACTTTAATCAGCATTATGCTCAAATTAAGCATCCACCCTACATCTATAGACTAAAAGCTTTCTTCCCCATCTCCTAATCCCCTTCCTCCGACCCTTTTATCTCTGCCCCCCCCCCCAAAAAAAATTGCTAACATACTCACTCTCTCTCACACACACACACACACACACAAACGGACAGTGCAGCTGGACTGAACCAATGCTCATGACGAAGTGGCCTCCAGACCTCACAACCATAAAAGTAAAGTCCAGCGGTTTCTAACCAATAGGCCATCAAGATTATAAACCATCTACGCATAAGAGGTACTCCAGAGTCTCCCCTCGCTCCCTTCACTGGCAAATTGTATTAGTCATCAACAGCATCCTGTCAATCAAGATGGGAAAATAATTGTATCTGCATGGCTATGTCAGCAGAGAAGGCAAAGCAAAACAAAACATCTGTCTTATCAAATCAGGCTAAGTGTCAGGCAATTTTCCACTTTAGCTCCGACAGATTGAAATTCAAAGAAAAAAATTAGCACACATTTGAAACATAGCAGTAGAGCCCTATGCGCTCAATAATCTACATCCTACACATATATAGGTTTTAGATCTCATTTCTGGAAAATAAGCAAGGGGGGGGGGGGATGAACTTGAGTATGGTCTAATATAGGATTAACAAATTGATTATCATTCGAACAACTCTAAAATTGGCTTTCATGAAATGCATTTATGATGAAGATTTTGAGAAGACTATGGTACCTCACAAGTTAAGCTGCCAGAATCCTGCTGCCTGCTGCCCATAGAAACTGAAACATGCTGTCATGCAGTGTAATTTACCAACCTTTCAATGAAGGGAAGCCTATCATGTAGTGCACTTGCTCCGTGGAAATGTTTTAAAAGAATGGCAAATACGGCTAATACATGTTCATTAAAGATAATAAAAAGTTTTGGTACCTCAAAAATTTCCTTGTCTTAGTTTGTGTTTCAGGTTAAAGTACCTTTCATATAACTAACACTGTGAGACTTACTCGCCCCAAAGTGCTCTCATGTCTTAGTAATCATGCAATTAACTGCGACCAGCAGCCCCATACACATAGCGACCAGCAGTCCCATACCTGTTTTCAATACTTCAACTTAATTGGTAAGTCTTCAAATTGAAGAAATTTTGGGATTTTAAATTGACATTTACCCGCGATACTAATTCTGTCATGATCCTGAAGGTTACAATGCGAAGCCCCATTACGCTATGCATATGGGGCTGCTGGTCGCAGTTAGCTATGCGTACAATGGGCTGCACGCTGCTGGTCGCAGTCAGTGGTTTCGTACAATATTTATCGACGCTGTACGGCGACGGCTCTGGTACGAAACCATTATTGCATGATTACTAGGACATGAGAGCACTTTGGGGCGAGTAATTCTCACAGACAACGTACTTTAACGTGAAACACAAACCAAGACAAGGAAATTCAGGGAAACTTTTGAGGTACCAAAACTTTTTATTATCTTTAACATAGATAATCCTGAAATTTTCTCTCTTTTAAGAAATATGCAGTCACCATTTTAAAACATTATGACTTGACTGCAAGCCAGCAATTTCTCATTAAATTCAAAGTCTGTTGGCAAAAGAATCTTCTATCAAAGCATGCCTTATGCTGAAACAAGATGCATTATAAATTCAGCTACAGATGTGGACTCTTACAGGTCAATCGACTTGAGAATTCAGTGGTATATATTATTTTTACAAACCAACCATCCCATTACAAAGTCTGAAAAGTTAAGTTGTGCGGTGAGGTAGAGTTATGAATAAAAATATGTAAGCTTCACAAGCATTTATTTGTTTATACACATTGCTGAGGAAAATTCACAGTTGCTGACTTTTCTTTCCTGTGATATCAGGAAAGATATCCCACAAGAAAGAAAAATTGTAAAGTACAAACACAGCATGATGGTTAGTAGTGTCACCACATTTCCTGATGTAAATCATCCCCACATGAGCAGAGTTTACAGAGAAAATTAAAAAGGAAACATGAGTCATTCTACATCTCTTCAAATGTGCCTCCATGTCTTATTGTGTCTCTGGGGATGCCACGATGGCACATAAAAGGTAAATATATCCATGATATTTTCTTTTTTCTTGTCGATGGTGTCTCCTCACAGTGACATGCAAACTATAATTTCTTGTAGCAGTTTCGACAAACTCAAGCTTTATATTAAAGTAGACACGTTGATCACAATCTCAGGGGTTGGCTCATACATTGTCATGGCACACAAATAGCATAAATATGCTCAAGAGAACAATGAATGCAGAATGTATCATCATGGCAAGGAAACATATGGAAACATTTTACAGAAGAGGGCAAGTCATGTGTCACATGTCTGTGCAGGTAAAATTCATATTGTTGTGCGATACACTTGGACTGTAATGTAGTAAAATTAAGTGGAAATTTGCTGCAAACACCAAAAAGAACAGGCACATTTAGAGATTGCCAACTACATGTATAAGTTCACTGGAACAATGGTAAAAATCATGAGCACTGTAGTCATCGCAGGCCCTGTTTTATCAAAAGATAAGCGATTTTAAATTCCCTTACCACACAGGCTGCCATAGACTTATGATAGACATCAATTAATTATAACTCTTCATGAAACAGGGCCCTGATGTCCTTGCACACTTCCTACTGCTATTCCATATAATGATTAATTGCTTACTAAAACTATTCTGAGTGCCATCTTGTTGAGGGTATGTTACTCCCAATGTTTACTTATCAAGTTAGAGGAAGATGTGGCTAGAATGGGCCATGAGTGTTTTGTTTCCATACTAGAGATAATTAACCTATTATCTATCAATTTACTGAGTAACAAGCACTGTGATGCAATCATGTTCTTGACTTGTCAGCTGAAGGTCCTGAATCTAAATCCCACAAAATGCTCAACACAGCCTTGAAGACAAAATGTTTTACCCACAATGTCCCTCTTCATCTGAGTGTTTCAATGTGTATCTGGCAATACGATGGAGATGATAATGGAAGGCCATTTTGAAGAAAAGTGTGAACATTGAAGAGGCTGTCCAGGGCAACTACCAGTAATGCCATTAAGCCATGCTCCTTTCTGGTAACAGACTGTGATCAAGAGTTGTAGTTAATATAATATGTTGCTCTAAATCATTCATTGAAAATGCAATCCCCACATAGACTGTGGTTCACGGGGACACGAGAAAATGTCACAATCTTACTACAAATTGCATCATTTCAGTTACAAAATAGACACACAATTTAGAGTATGTGGGACTATGACAACAGTGTGAGCTTGTTCATATTGGGAAACAAGTAAGGCAAATGACTCAACTCTCTCAAGCCAAAATATCAACTTACTGTAACATACAAACTGCCATAGTTTGCTTTTAAGTCTTTCAGTGACCTCAACTATTCAGGAACAAAATGAAAGGTATAATAGCCATAATATGCAAACTATTCCTGATGGTCTACATTTGTGCCATGCCTATGCCTAAAATTCTTCACTGGCACAAAACCAGGAGCCACCACCTGTTTTACAGTCACCCACATCTTAGTGCCTTTTGTGTCACAGCTGTTGATAAGAACCTAGACTACCTGTGATATCAGTCTCAATGATGACTGATTGATTGCACACATTGTTTTGGTGAGTGAAATGTGACCACAAAAATACAGTTTACTTCTTCCCTGTTTTAGTGCACAAAAAGAAAGAAAGAAAGAAAGAAAGGAAGAAAGAAGAATTAGCATCTATCTGTTGATGATTTCATCCGATGATTTCATCCATAGGAACCCTGAAGATGGTCTACAGAATACCAAAGGCTTGCCTGACCTGGCAGCATATAGTGCATGCCATATAAATTCATGCAACATGAATGTATAAATCACAATGGAGCCAGCCTCATAATGTTGTTTTATCAATACACTGTAATCTTATTGCAAAATACGCAAAGGCCATCAAAAGCTTACCACAGGTTTGACAGATTAAAGCTACTGAAGACCAGCTTGCGCAATATCATCTTCAGAAGAAATCAAAAGAAAGATGAATGATATCAGCTCATAACTGGGTACATATTGACTAAAGGCACCAAGCCTTTTTTTGAAATTCGAACATGATAGATTTTTAAAGATTTTCAGTTGTTCATGTTTTCACACAATGGTGATACAGGCCACATGCAGGTTAGATTAGAAAACTACAGGTGTAACTGACTCACCAATCTTCCCTACTTTTATACAAGTATTTAGAGAGAAATATATATCTTTTGCATCAAATCATTCTCGAGTTGAATGACTAGGGATTGGAGACTTTCACAGGATAAAATAGTAATTGAGCTCTTGACCAAAAATAATTCGAACATTTCCATGCAGAAATAAACTGGAAGGTTGTCAGGCCATGACACCATTACCACAGCCAATTTGCATATATTGTGACTGATGTTACTGTTACACAATACACATAAAAACATGAGATTCCACACCTTTTGTCCGCCCATTTTCATTAACACCTTCACTGTTCTGTTTGTGAAATTTGATAATTACTGTCATTATTTTTTATTTCATTAAATATGAGAGTAGAGTCCTCAAACAACAGAAACTAAAATTAAGGAAATTCTCAAAAGTAAACTTCGGTACAGTGCAGCCAGGTTTGACACAGCGGACATTGGGCTTGCTAAAAAAAAGGAGGGCTTGAAGCTTTAAGATAATGACTTCCGATAGGCTCACTTATCCACGGCTAGCTACCCCATAATACGTCAACTCTCTGGACAATACACAACACCTCACTGGACCCAATTGTTACGCATCGGATCAACGATATCACGTTCTCCGGCCGATCCCCAGGAGGACCGGGGACGGCGATGATGCATAGTGGGCGGCTGTCAGAGTGTCATTACCCCTGGAAATGGAGAGAAGCGCAAACAATCCTCTCACTCATTATTAGAAAGCATCATTTGCTTTCCCCATTGTACCAAAAAAGGGGGAAATTGACACACAGAGGGGGAGGAGGGGTGGGGAGGGAGAGGAAAAAATGATTGGAAGCAAAGAGTCACGGTAAACACAGAATGAGTCACTACGTAAACATTTAGTCTGGAGTAGCTGCGGTGTCATTCTATGAAAAAAAAAAATAAAATGTTTCCATAGAATGAAATGACCATGTGATGCCTGCAGTGCCTGAACATTTTCTGAGTTCACAGAGTACTATCTGTTCAGGTTAATGGCAAACTACTCTGTGATTAGCTGACTGCAGTAGTAGTGCTGATTGAAGATGTGATTCTATTTTCTTTTTGTTTCCTGTTTCCTCTCAGGCTGCTGCTAATTCATAGCATTTCACTTAAGGGGAATATATACTTTTTTCCTGGAAAATTTGTTCACCTACCATGTACATGTATTCTTTGATTAGCCTTGGCATTCACACTGTGTTTACTCTTACATGTATGACAAAGAGGATATATGAGGAATAAACACACAAGTGAGCTTATGACGTATCACTCCTAAACTTCAGTGGCATTGAAAGTTACAGCTTATCTTCAAAAGAGAGAGGGGAAACAATGATCTCCTTTCATTTTATCAACATCCATATTTTTATCTCCATAAAATAATAATTTAACCAACTCTTCCCTGTCAAATGTCAACATAATCTTAATGCTAAATATTTGGTAGGCCTACAGTTCCGTCCCTGACTGAGGCTTAATCCATCAATGAAAGACAAATCCAGGCAACAAATTTGATATGTGATCACAAGAAGCACCTTTTATAGAACTCATCATCAATATCTATGAACCCTGGTGGAAAAAAAAAAAGGTGAGTTTTCATCCACATTTATCACACTGGAACCATAACTTTTCAGAGCAAGAAGACAACAAAGCAGGAAAAAGTTTAACTCGAAAATTTTCACTTAATGTTGTACATAGTTATTTTCCTTGTAGCTAGAATGCTCACACAAATTAAATAAAGTTTCATTCTAATTCGGCAAAAAGTAAAAAAAAAAAACAAGAAAAGATAATTAAGCCATTTAAAAGATTAACTTGTTGTTGATGATGATGATGATGATGATGATGATGATGAACAGCATTTACATGGCACCATTTGTCAATAAAGAATATTAAAAAGCACTCCATTCAACAATATGTCACATATTATGCACAAAGTGGCTAGAAAATACATATGTACAGGTGTTTCATACAGATTGAAGGTATCAAGGTATCAAGGTTGTTCATTTTAAAGAAACATGATTGGTTTAAATATAGTATATGTAAATGGGATGAGGGAATGGTATCATCGCCTTGCAAGCCTCCTGTTACTTTGTCCGCTGTGCTCCATTTTCAGTCAATTATCTCATGACACTCATCAAACTAAGAATAAAAGTCACAATCACTGAAACCACTATCAATCTAGTAACTTAATATTTAATACCTCATCCCCTTTATACAAGTCATCTAAATCACTTTAAAAATCACTCCTCATGTACAATAACTTCCAAAATACAATTTCTTTTGTGTGAAGCATTAAATTACCATTTTACTTGATATCCAATTAGTGACTGATATAACTGGCATAAAATAAATGAAATTTTAGAATGATATTAGCTTTCTTGTAATTGTTTATTTCAAGGACATTTTAACTAAATACTTTGTTTATTTGATGCTATAGATACATGTACCATTGTACATTAAAGACAAATTGAACATGGTGTGAAGTTTTACTTTAAGATTAAAGAAAATATTGAAGATGGGCTTTGGAGGAATTAACAATGCCTCCTCACTAATTCTTCACCAGACTCCAGGTATACTGTGGGAAGACCTGAGCACACCAGACATCGATTAATAAGTAATCCACCAGCCAGAAAGAGAAAAAGGGAGAGTAGGCTAAGACCGGCTCCTCCTGATGAGAGAGGCAAGAGATGATGGAGATGTTTGCTCTGTCGGTTGGCACGGAGACGAAGAGAAGGGATTAAAGACCTAATAAAATGCTTCCAAAATTTTTCAATATGCAAAAGAAATGTAAAATATATGTCATGATTATCAATGTAAATATGTTGTCAGTGTCGTTCCGGTTTTTATCGCTTCTAGAAACTCCCCCAAATATCACATTTTTGGAGGACCCCGTTGCAGCTTTTGCGAAAAAGATAGTCACGTGACCAACACCCCTGAACCGATTGATGACGTATAAGCACGGAGTTGTGCTCAGTTAGCAGACGCCGCTCAGCACAAGCACTCAGATTACTAGCTAGGTACACGCGCGTACACGATAGCTAGCCCGGCCAGGCCCGGGCCCGCGGGATGTGCGCTCCCGGTCGACACACTGACTGTCGACATAGTACGCATTACCACGTACATTATTACTAAGTTAGCTTGCACAGATACCTGGTACCTCGAGCATAATGTCTTCCCCTATATGGGTAAACTTCGACATTGATGATGATGATGAACACTGCAGCTCTGCATGACGATAGCGGAGAGGAAGAGGAGGCACATGAAGTTGAAGGGGAAGATGGAGAGGGAGAGGCAGCCGATGAACCAGAACGTTATCGTGGGGCTGCACCTACCTTACCGATATGAACCAGCTGCATCTCCCCCGCTGCCAGTGCAAGAGCGTATGAACATGGCACCAAGCCCGAGAATAGACCTCACGGAAACGATCGCCTGCCCTGGGAAATACAGAGTGGTATGTCTGGTATGCCCCCATATAGTTTAACGTTAGAAAGGATACACTGTATTCTACATGACTGACATTGTAAGTTGTAACTGTCTAGTAAGTAGGTTAGAAGAACAGGCCCAGCTCGCTCACAAAGTGAGCGGCTACTCCGGCCGCAGCAAGCAAGCGGGAGCGTCCCGGCCGTGGCCTGGCCCGTCGGCCGGCGCTTACCCAGTTAAACTACCAGTAGTAGTCTAGTAGTAGATCTAGTAGCAGTCTACTAGTAGTTATAATAGTCTACTAGTAGTAGTATAGTCTACTAGTAGTGTACTATTACCACTACGGCACTAGGTCTAGTAGACTAGTAAGTAGTAATAGCAGAATCTTTGGTAGTAGTACTGAGGCTACACTCTAACGCCTAACGGTTAGGGGGATATGTAGCCCCGGAGACCGCGCCGCCAGGCGCGGTCCTGGCGGCTTCCCCGCAGTTTCGTTTATGTTCGTTCAAGTATTCTGTGCGCTAAGTGCAAGTGATTGTGAATTCTGTGAACATCGGTGAGCTGCTTATAAGACATCATTTTGTGCATCACAAGCAATGAAATGCATCAAACAGTCACCGATGATAGTCATTTAGGTTTCATCGACCCATGTAAGTATTCCTAGTAGTTTCTGTTGAAAAATTAAGGAAATATAGCGCCGCAAAGGCACCCGTTTGTTCAACATGAAGATATGAATGGGAGCACGGCGCAGCCGCCACACGCAGTGTATACGTGTGGCGGCTGTCGCAGTTAGGGGATATGTTGTTACAGGGTGGGTCGTGGATAAAAAAAAAAAAAAAAAAAAAAAAAAAAACCTAACCAGTTTCCCATAGTCAGTTCTGCAGTATGATCAGTAATTTAGATGCGTCATGTTCTAAGAAAAACGATACCAAGAATGATCGTCAATTTTGGTCGAGTAGTTTTTGTTTTATGCTAAAAATCATACTGTGGAAGGAAGCCCAAACGCCGTGCTTATCTACCGATGAATGCCACGGTGGGGCTGGATTCACGAGTAGGTCTAGGCCTATAAAGCAGGAGAGTCGCCGTAGTATTATTACAGACACGCAGTGGTGGTGGGGCTATCGTGAAATAGGCCCCACCGCAGTCACGCGTGCACCGTACCCGTGCGTTTATAGGAAGCAAGGGTAGGTCCTCCTAGGGTTTAGGGTTAGGTAGGGTTGTATTTATGGTTAAATTGGCCGTTAAGTTAGTCGAGCCGAGGGCCATATTATGAAGTCATTTCGCCGCATTCACGAGTATTCACTGTGGAAGGCAGCCCCACCGCCGTGCTTACCTACCGAGATGAACGCCACACGGTGGGGCTGAAACAGGCGAGTCGCCGTAGTATTACTATTAGTACAGACACGCAGTGGTTGGGCCTATTTCACGAGTTCGCCGAAAATAATGGATATCCAAGCGTACCACAGTTGTAATCTGTATTATTGGCAGTATTAAATCCGATACAGTTCATTAAATATTCTTTTGTCTAAAGGCTTAGCCAATGACAATAGTGCAGCGCAGCACCTGCTATGCGCTCGCTAGCTCGCTCCCCCGCCAGCGCTAGCCAGTGCAGCCGCCGGCCGCGCGCCGGCTGTCGCTGCGCTGCGCTAGCATAGCCTTGCCAGCTCGCTGGCTACGGCTAGACTGGTCGTGATTAACGACTCCGTTCTTAGACGTCATCACAATTTAGAAGTGATAGTGCGCCGCATGCGGTGAAAGTATAGCAAGTTTTCCAAAACCGAGGAAATTGTATCCATTATGTTAACAAATATAGAACAAAATTCAGAACAGTAAAAAACCCCGCACAACCATAGAATTACTTAGAATTTAACATTTAATGTTATTACATCATTGAGAAAAAAATGCCTAAACCATTTTATTAGGTCTTTAAAGGAGGACATCCTCTGGACTCCCATCTCATCCAAACTGATAGGGCAAGACCGTACAATGTTACAAACAACACCACTGGTACACAAATTGGATAATACCACAAGGACGTACATGTATGTAGGACAATAGTCTCAACCAGCATCCATGAGCAAGCTCAAGAGATAAACATACAAGACACATAAAACTGTACATTGTACATGTTCTGGAAATGTTTGTCTCTGGACAATATAAAGCCACATACATCACTGAGTTGATCACACAGCGGAAATACATACTATACAATGTTCCAAACTCTTGATTTAAAACAAAAACAAAAATAAGCCAAACAAAATGACACGCACAAATACAACCCTCAGTGTAACAGCCATGTTATTCAGCATCCCAAATAAATGTTAACTGGCTCACTGCATTTTCAGTCACAGAATTTTCTCCTTCTTGTAGCATTGATCTTCATCTCTTTGAGCCATTATTGAGAAAAGGAGAACAAAAAAACATGATATTTTCTAGATCAATTACGACTGTTTTCACACTGGTCTAAAAATGTAGTTTGCAATGCTAATTTACAATTACCATTGAAATTATGATTCAAATTATTTTCTGCTCACATGACTGCCAGGAAGGCTTCACAGATTCTGCAGTAGAGTGAGGAGGGGAGGTGTGGCTTCTTTCCGAGTTCCCATCAAACACTCTTGAGTGGTAATTAAGTTGGGCATGCTTTGATTGCAGTGTGAGCATTTGAGGAACATGTTTTTATTTCCTGTTGTTGTTTTTTCAGGAGTGGTCGAAAGGTCACTGTAAACTCCACCCCCAAAACATGATATGAAAGCCAATCTGTTCACATGACTGACTATTCGTTCCGTAATTCTGTCAAATCATGACTGAAAAACACAGGTCTCTGGACTGTCATTTGAAAAAAAAAAATGGTATTACAATTCAAATCGCCTGCCAAGATTCCACTTTGTACTCACACAGCAAAAATGCGTAATTTGAATCATGAATCTAGTGATGCCTCATCACGATCATGTTTCAAATTACGCACTCTCGGTACGTATGAAAGCATTCTAGGATGGAACCCGACATGTCTGGATGGTTCTGTGACTTGTTTAGCATGGTCGTATTCTCTAGTCTGCACCTTACACATGCCATGTGTGGCGTATAAATATTTTTAATGTTTCATTCCACCTACGTAACCAAAACCCAGCAGAAACCTCAGCAGCCTAGCTTCCTTGACCTTGAAGTGCAGTGATTATAGCAATGAATGTGTTTGCAAAGAGAAAGAAAGGGGGGGGGGAACTCACAGGACTGCAGACTATTTTGGAATACACTGAAATTTAAAAAAAAAAAAAAAAAAAAAGGAAGAGGAATGGATTTCTTTCATCAGCTCCGCATAGGATTCTCTATTCACTGGCACCATTAGTTCGACTCTGGTTCCAGCATCCATGTAAAGCCATGAGTATGGGAGATATGTGATACTTATTGAAATAATACAGGCTGACAATGACAGAAGTGTTGGGGTTGGGTTTTTGGAGAGTTTCAACTGGTGTAATTTCATGCGGCTTGCCCGTGTTCTTATGTTTGCAGACAGCATGGTGAGGTTACACTTGATGGCAGACTTATGAATAGTCCCTTCTGTGATCTTAATTTCTCAGAGGGCTCACTCAAAGTGTAGTTGGGCCATGACTTCTGTGTCAAACAATCAGTGGGTAGACCCAGGAGGCACATTGTCTGTTTGCTCAGATCTCCTGGGTGTATTGTGCACTCTACAAAAGGGCACCGTTAGCTAGTCACAACACCACACATGTATACACAGACTTCACACAGCTACAGTAGATCATAGGGGATAATGTATGTTCCATGCAGTTCATTATACATCCCGTAGATGCATAATATAAAGCATTTCATCTTTTGACCTGAAAATACTTCATGATACCCTTGGCAGTCATCTATTGGACTGAAACTCAGTTAACTATCCTATCCATATTCACAATGTTTTCTCACACTTCCACTTTGGTATAAATAGAGTGATTAAGAGCTACTTTCATGAAGTCACAAGATAAACACGACATTCAATTAATTGTCATAAGCAAGAGCTTTAAAGGGGAAGACTTCAAGATATCAGCCTGAAGATAATTGCTTCGATGAATCAGGCATACTAGCATAGCAAAGATTGGATTGATTAAACAAACATTAACATGTTGAACTTTAATACTATAATTGTAAACTGGTCTTCTCACCATATGAGCTCTAGGGGGGCATGTTGGAATCCCCAAGCACACAACCATTGCCTAGTGCTCCTGTGCAATTGGATAACAAGTGTCACATAATCAAAAACAGACATATTTGCTGACAAACATAATTTACAATACTGAATAAGAAAGAAAGAAAAAGAACAGAAAAAGACTACAGAGAATCACAGTGTCATTGTTTTATTTTTTATTTTTTTTTTGTGGGATGTACAAGTATGGCTAGCTGGCAGCAACATCCACCAAAAGTCCAATGAGAAGTTACACCCCCCCCCCTTTTTTTTTTGCTGCTAACAGAAAATGCCCTCGCGGATGGGGTATAGTATTTCTAATCCTGCAAGTGAAAGAGGGTGAGAAAATACATGTAGTTTGACAAATACGGAGTTATTGATAGTGGTAGTTCCCAGGATGTGAAAAGCTTTGACTCCAATAGGACACACTGTTCATTTATTATTTTTGGTACAGCTTCACTTTGGGGTATGAAGTTTTTATTCTTGCATGAGTGAGTACAATGCTTCACAACACCAGAGAGATAATTTATTGCTTTTATAGCCCTATTTGCATACCTACACACAAAATTTCATCGAGTCTAGTAAATGGAAGTCATCATAAATACATGCAATTAAATCCTGGTAGGTGAGACTAACACTCGTGGAATTTTCCAACAAAAATCTCATCACGACCCAAACCACCACAGGGGATGGTGCCTTGTGAACGGCGTTCATAAATTACTCCTGGCATTTTCTTCAGTAATGAAAAGAAAAAAGCACTAGAAATTAGCCGCAAACCATTCCTCTTGTGACCTGGCCATGAATAAAAATCAGTGACAATGAGGAGACCATGGCTTTCATTTTCTCACCTTGCTCTCTCCGTCTCTCTCAGCTGACCCATTTCAGTATGAATCTACATCCTACTGTAGATCCACCCCTATACCATGTATGTATCTATACAGTGTACATTTATCCAGCCATCTACATTTCACGCTAACTATCACTATTATCTTTCCCCAAGTCATATGACTGGTTGCGCTACATCATATTCTCGCTCATAATATAGAAAGCGAAATGGCTCATTACACCCCAAATGGGCATCGTTTGGGGCATACGTTGCTCTCTTGTGGTGCCTGCCTTTGGTATTTGACGTGCAACGAGTGTCACCGAAAACATGCTGGAATGTGCATTGGCAGTGGAATTCACTTTGCTATATCTCTGAAAGACGACCAATAACTCTCCAGCAGTATCAACATTGCAGCTGTAGCTTGTGGATTGGGCAGTGATGGTCATTTACAAGTGATTATTTGAATTTAAAGGACAAGTTCACCTTCATAAACATAAGGATTGAGAGAATGCAGCAATATTAGTAGAACACATCAGTGAAAGTTTGAGGAAAATTGGACAATCGATGCAAAAGTTATGAATTGTTAAAATTTTTGTGTTGGAACTGCTGGACGAGGAGACTACTATAGCTTTATGAGTACAACAGTATAAAGAAAATGTAAAGAAAATTCAACATATTTTCATTTATTTCGCATAATAAAAGAGCATTTGACTTGCCTCTTTCTAAAGGCAGGGGGAATAATATTACATATACCCATAACATATACCAGTAACGAGTCAAGGGAATATGTGCTTTTTTCAAAAGATGAAATTTTGTGAAATTCTCTTTATATTTTCCTTATATTGTTGTACGCATGTGACATCGTACACTGCAGTAGTCTTCTCATCCAGCGGTTACTGCACAAAAACTTCAAAAATACATAACTTTTGAACGGATTGTCCGATTTTCCTCAAACTTTCAATGATGTGTTCTATTAATATTGCTACATTTTCTCAATCCTTATGTTTATGAAGGTGAACTTGTCCTTTAATCTGTTTTTCCTTCATGTTATATCACTCATAAACATCTTCAAAAAAAAAAAAGAAGCAAGTTGAAGATGTCTTGCAAAGATGGAGAAAAAACCAGGAAATTCAACAAGTTCTTGTTGTTCAAACAAATAGGTATTAAAATCTGTGACAGGGTACTCTGGTATGAACTGTCATATTCCTGTTACAATACAGTATTGTAGACACTCATGGGATATAAAGCATGTTTCCATTCAGAATATTTTCTTGTAATGATGTTAGATTGTGTTTGTAAGTTCTGAGATGTGTGATATTATCTAAGAGTTTGATGTGTCAGACTTTTGGCAAGATGTTTGAACTTTTAAAACAAAATATGTTGAATGATATACTTATATTAACACTGTCAAGTGATTTCTTATATATAACTGTTTAATTTTTCATGTGTAAGACTTGGTATACAATGCATTTTCTGTTGGATAATGAATTGAAAATGAATTGAAATTAACTTTTATAGTTTTGAACCACTTTGCTCTGTCTTGCTCTCAAGATTGTAAAAAACTTCTCAAAATTTTCTCCCAGAGAACAACAGGGATAAAGGCAATAATAGTGCAACATATTACAGTACTTCACAGCCACTTTGCACCACACCACACACCCTTTGAGATAAAGGCAATGCAGATTAGCCTACATCACAGAGTTTGTCAGCAACAATGACTGCTTCTATCGGGGATATATGGGGCAACTATCAGTCCCCTCATGAGACCATGTTCGTGTTTTAACAAACTCTAGTGTGACTGCGACAGAGAGGTGACTCAAGAATTCGTGCCAGTACCATTGGGGCTGTGAATATCTGGAGGGCAGGAACCACAGTTACAACAAGGACAAAAGAGAGTTCCTAACAGAGTGTAATACACAGCTTTAAAAGTGAAACAAACAAGTAAAACATCATCAATTGAGCAACATTAAAGAAAAACAAAAACATTCATACCATGCAGTTATTGGAAGTGATTGGTTATTCAGAGATTCGTAGATCCAGAATCAAATATGGCTATTCACAAATAGAGCTGATCATTTTCAATGTCAGCACAGACATGGTGTGTAGTGTCCATGCAGGTTTTTATAGCGAGTATGTTTCAAAATGATTATATGTGACATCACAATGTTGTTTTTTATTTTTCTTTTAAACTTTACAGGAGTTTTTATTTGAATGCCAGCAAGTAAAAGTATGACCCCCCCCCCCCAAGAAAAAATACACCGTCTTTCATTTTGCATCATTGCCCATCATGGCAGCAGATAACAAAGAGAGAATGTCATATCATTGGCACTATGGGAACATTCAGATGAAGGGTGAACGCACCACATACTTCACGCTAAGAATACTTTAGTTTTCCTACATGACATTGTTAATCTCAAAGATTACTGGCAATTTGATGTTTCAAACTTTGATGATTAGCTTGTAGTTTAGCCCTGTATAGATGGTCGGGAAAGTTGTGTGCAACAATCTTTACGTCCAGTCGTCGATTAAAAGTACAAGATTTCTTTTGGTTTACATCTGTATGCTCCATCCACAAGTGGTAGGAGTCCCTGTTTGTAGTTTCGAGTTGTGTGGGCACGATTTAATCAAAAAGAATCTACAGTAACTGTATTGTGACCTCTCCATGTACCCCATTCCAATTAGCTTCCGGGTCATACCTGCACTACACTGAACTGTATCGTCGCACATGATCAAGTTTGCAAATAGTGCAACTATACACTGTATGTACATGTATACCTTATTTCTTCCAACTCTGTTGTTTAATTATTGAGTGGGACTTTTCCTCAAAGTTAATCCTGAAAGATTAGATCTCAGATGGACAATCAATCGTTGTAGTTCAAGGGGTAAGCTCTTATCAACAATGATCAGATATCATTGACGATTTAGCTTCTGCACCTAATAAGCGAGCCAAGATCTCTGCCTTATCCAATGATCGCACCTCATTGCACTAATCCCATATCACTGTAGGACATTTTTCATCCTGGAAAAACCGGCAAGTTAATTATACTGATGTAGAGGGTACTGATCGACTTGAGAAGTTGGCGTATATCGTGCCATATCAATCAAAACTTTTCCCAACATCTCTTCCTGGCTGCAGGGAGAGGTGATGGTCAAGTTAGCATCTTGTCAATTGAAAGAGAGCTGGGAGAGAAAGAGAAAGGAAGGCTAGCAACCCCTCAGGATCTCTTGGGAGAGGGGAGGGGGTTGAATCCCAGACACTATGCAAGCATAACTAAAGCTATGATTCAGTGGGAAAACTTACCAAAAAAAAAGAAAAAAAAAAAGAAAAAAAAAGAGGAAATATAGAGCTTTTTAGGTTGTTGACAGAACTTGGTTTACGAACGTGTTTCAGAACATGTCTTGTGCCATTAAAATCAGAAGTTTCTCCAAAGTCTGAAAGCAAATGTAAATGTGTGCTTCTCCCAAACAATGTCATCAAATCCCGTTTGGCCAAGTATGGTCCAGACATATTCTTGAATCAATTTTGATCGATTCTGGGTGTGCATACACGCTGTAGTAGTCTACAATGTATAACCACCACAATACAATCATACTGCTGAAGGGATGTACAGTAGCTCAATTTGACTGTGCATTCATTTGTGCTATAATGAGCATGCATTATATATTCCTGCACATATTTCAGCTTTTGTATGGAATGTTCTTTGCACTTTAGTGTTCAGCATAGGAGACCGTTCAACACACATTCAGAAATGCATTAAAGAAACGCGATAGCAGATGAGTTCTTTGCAGGTGTGAAACCCCGCACTGTTTTTAACCCCAGACACTGAGCAAGCCAAACTGTGACCTGACCATGATTTCAGTGGAAAATCTCCACTACGTCCTTCATAAATCCTTCCCTGGCTCACCCTATATACATACCCGCAGGTTTTGAAGAAGAGGATTATGCATGATGATGCTGCACAATATGAAATATATCGATCAATATTTAGTACACTATGTCTGTGCCGTAATAGCAGTGTGAGTTAAACAGTCATGTCTTCATTCTTCTCTCCTTCTACAGGTTGGAATCGAGCAGAGTTAGACTACAAATCATTTTTTCTTTCATATTTGAACTTTTTTATTTATCATCAGGTGGCACGAGATTTGAATGAACTGCAGTGTTTGATTTAATGTTTATTTGATTGCTGTGATAGCGCTTGCCCGAACATGATGTCTGCTGCCTTCCTGGAGACTTACGGTTGTGTACTGTGTCACATTTCTGTCCATTCTTAATATAATAATACCTGAAATTTCTGATTTGTCACTACAGAAAGTGTGATAAAAAGTTGCTGAGTAACATTTTTTTTTTTTTTTTTGGCCTGGTTTGGGTGTTATAACATCCTGACTTTCCAATAATGAATACTCTGTGCAATTTTATTCCCAAGAATGACATTTGATATCATGGAAAGGGTGAGTATTGGCCGACAGAAAGACACACAAGTATTGAAATCAGCTTTTGAATTTCAGATTCAGGACATTGTGAAGGAAATATAGCAGTATGTTCATTCATAATACCATAACAGCATGCTTGAAAAAAAAAAAAAAAAAAACTTGTAACTTCCCTTTTGTTTTTACCAAATTTTGAAATACTCTTGGACTTTGAATTTGCCACAAGAAGGTATACAGAGTTATTAAAGACATCATCGTTTTGAGTCATTCATATTTTACAGCCAATGCAGGTATGCCTCAGTGTGCAGTTTTTTGACCTTTCTGCAACCTTACAAGGGTAAAAAGATGACAGATCACATGAAAATCTCATCTTTCCTATAGATAAAAAAAAAAACAACCACAACATCAACCACAACTGGATGATAGGACATCGCACAGACACTAAAATGAGTACAGTGAAGCATAAAATGTGAAGCTCTTTCAGACAAGGGCTTTGGGTGAAAGGATTTATGGCTATGGTCAAAAATCTCAAGTTACTGTGGAGCCAAATTCGACATGATCTTCACGCAGAAATTCCAGCACAGCTCGGAAAGGAAAACGAAAAAGAAAAAGAAAAAAAAAAAGATGGGCATACATTTAGCACAGACTTGTGAAGGGTATGCCACACGAATACACACAGGCCTGCAGGGGAAATATAGAATACTCGAGCAGAAGATTGGAGGGAAAACAATTTTCGGCTGGAGACAGTAGGGTATTGGGTTTGGCTATAGAATATGGCATTTGCATGGTTGGCGGCAGGGTAATTAAGGGTTCTTTCTAGGGAATGCTCCATCATATATAAATTCATGTCTGTTAAGAGAGGACATAAACAGTCATGGCTCCATTCATATGACAAATGTGAGATTTGCAGATGATAATTTGATTCAGAAACTGCTTGTTTCTCATCGTACATGGTTTAAAGATATGCCACTGGACAGCCTGTGGCATATTTATTTAGTTTGCATCCGTAGAAGAAAATTTTGATAGTGATAGCAGCTACATAATTTTTGAAGATGAGAATACTTGTGAGTGATATCAGGACACATTAAGATGACCTGGTATTGAGTGGAATAAAAAAAAAATGGCAGGTTCTTCAAATTTAAATTCATGGATTGCTTGTCTCTCAAGCAACAATCTTCAATGTCATTTCATTTCTACATTTACAATGTACAGTACCTCACATCACACATGGTTTAATGGATAAATATATTCAAGTACACATTGTGTGCTCTCCTTGATGGAAATTTTGCAGAGGGTGTAAATGTCTGTTCCAGCCATTATTTTCACAATATCCTGTTTTGCTATTCAGTTGTATTTGTTTTCATCTAAAGCTGGCACACAAATTGGCCCCATCTCTCGCCTCACATGAACAAGGTTCCATGTTGTGACAAAAGGATGTGACGTCATACTTCATCAGCAAATTGAGGAACCGTAATTGAGAGACAGACGGATTCGGCCAGCATCAATCGCTTCACGGATCAACGACAGAGGCTCGCATTTCATAGTGTCTAATATGTGGAGAGAATGTGGATTCCTCATGCAAGTTAAAATCCCCCTGAAACCTGATTTGATCAAATTAACACACAAATGAATAATCTTTCATTATTGTATTTTTTCCTTCTCCCCCTTTTTTTGTTCTATCTTTTTAAAAAAATACAAAAAACAAAGTTTATGCAATTTTCTTTGCAGGTGCTAAATCAAGGCAATGTTCAATCATTCTATTCTAGTTCAAAGTTCTTAATCAGAGTGTGACTTACAGTATGTCCTGATTAGTTCCATACAATGGGCATGTGGTACCTTATTGTTTCACAGTCTTAATGAAACATTGAGATATAATGCTACAAAGCAAAAATGGTCAGTTCAAGGTCTGCAAAACTGTAAGAAAGATGTTAACCCGTTGAGGACGAGTCCCGAGTATACTCGGGCAGGTGTCTATGGGAAATGTGTGTTGTAGCAAAATCAGTCCGTCCTCAACGGGTTAATTGCTAATGCATCTGAAGTCAACAAGTTTGGAAATTAGAATAACTTACAGCAGCTTGTGTTTTTAATCATGTTTATTTTGCATTTGGAAAGATCTCAGCTGTACAAGGGCCCTGCATACACCATGGTACAGGTACTGAGTCTTGGGGTTTGTAGCATTCTATTAGGTGCCATGAAGACTTTTCAGGATGGACACCATATCCCCTTCTATTGTGAACCACCTTGAGCCTCACTGCAAATCAGCAACACTTTGCCCTTCAAATACTTGTCACCACTTATATCATGGTGAAATTGACAGGCTCTCTAAATAACTGAAATGATGAGAGCAAATCCTCTTAGAGGATTATTGATGAGAACTGTTTTTTCAGATCTTTCTGGTTTATTTTAATGCAAAAAAAGGGTGGCTAAAAGCAATGTGTACACAGATTTCTGGACGAGACAATGCAGTCGAGTATTTGCCCTTTCATTCAACCGACTCTACCTCTAAGAATACAACACTCGCTCCTTTACCCGTGAATAATAACCTACTTTCGGGCAAAAGGAGCCTTTTTAAAGCGATTTTAACAGGGGGAGGTCTGCTTGGGAACGAAGAATAATGGGAGGTTTTTCAGAGGAAAATAGGGATTTCCAAACAGTTATAGACTACCTCTGAAGCTGCATATAATTGAAACCTGAGGCCTTTAAGGAAATACAGAAGGGTGAGAAAGAGAAGCAAAATTTTGTCCAGTGATACATGGCCTCCGGTCACAATCTAACAGGAGTGCACCTTGCACGGCATTTATTTCTCCCTCTCGACACAACACTTGCCAAAGATTTCGAATGTTCTCAATTTAATACTTCCTCTTTGTTACAAGGGCAAATTTCTCATTCTTATTTTTGGATTTTGAAAACAAGCATTGTCAACATCAGGAGAAGGACGTCATGTAAACAGGTCACGGACAAATTTTGTCATGATATTCTCTGTGTTGCCAAGGTTACCACCACTTTTGTGTAGCAGGTAAATAGTCGCCCCTACATACTACAGAGGAGTGAGGTCTTCAACAAGGGATGGAAGAGACTCTCCTTTTACCCGCTCAGTACAGATTCTGAATTAACACAAATTTCTATGGAGAGATCCTCCATTGAAATGTTGTCTTGACTGACTTACTGTACGAGCTGAAATTTTCGCGGTGGTTTTATTTTTGCGAATTTCGCGAATCGCCTTTGAACCGCGAAAATAACAACACGCGAAAATAACAACGTGCTAATAGATAAGTACAGTTAGACCTCGCAACCACGAAATTAACAACACGTGAAAATGTCCTCCTAGTAGCAATTCGCGAAAATATCTGTACGCGAAAATTTCAGCTCGTACAGTAAGACACAGTCTCATACATTCATGTTGATGTACTTACTGTACTTTACACACTTCAAAACCCTGCCTACAATTACAGTGTATGACCCTGAACTCTAGGAAGATACAGGTGATTACAATTGCACTGCATAAGAACCCGAGCCATTGAGTTGTTTAAAATCAATCTTGTTATTGATTTATATTGTGGTAGCCACAACTGACAAGACTCCCCATTTTTGTAATCTCCCAGTCACCGAACACTCACTATATTGAAACACTCGACAACCAATTTGATTGTGACTATTAAAGAGCATTACACTTTTAAAAATATGCCTGGGACATGAGCCTATGCTTGAGACACGAGCCTATGCTTGGGACATGAGCCTATACTTGGGACATGAGCCTATACTTAAGACATTCCCATTACTTTGAGGTAACAATGGACCTAATTACTTTTTTAACACCCCTCCCCCTTCCCAGTCTCATATTTGCAGAGTGAAAAACCCTGTCGCTGAAATCAAAACAGAATGAGAGACCGAGGGAAAGAACTCAAAGGTATCATAGATTCAACACTTTATGACAAAGGTTTTGTTCACTGGACAAGAATTAAATTGAGGATGAAATATAAGAGGAAAGAAGAAACAGAAAGAAAATGGAAAAGGATAATAAAAAGGAGTAGAGGAAGAAGAAATAAACATGAAAAGAGAAAGAAATGAATAAGAACGATGATGATGATGATGATTAAGGAGAAGAAAAACGAAATGAAGATGGAGAAGAATGAGGAGGAGAACGACAAGGACGAGGACGAGGACGATGCAACAACACTTACCAGGTTCACTGCACTCCACTGTAGAGGGTTCACTCCATGTGGTAGGCTTGCCAGTCGCTGCAGAAGTTTGGGCATCAGTTTTCTGTTGACAGATATAATAGAAACAGAATGCACAACTTCAGATATTACAAATATAAAGTGTTTTTCATTTTTAATTGGGGGCAGCAATTACATGGACGACAAGATCAACCTACATACTAGTACCAAGGAAAAGGTAGTCAGTAAAAAAGCCTTTGAGCTTCTGAAATCAGTCCAGAAGAGACCAAGCACAGAGTAGAAGGGGTACTAGTATCTCAGAGGCGGGAGCTCCAAAACTTGCATCGGGGGTGCGTGTAGAGTGTTTGATGACAGAGCCAGAGAGATGCAAGTGGGGTTAGGCTCAAATTACAGCTAAATGAATTGGATCATCTACTCCGCAATCAGCCGTTGACGTACCTAAAGGCTGCACGCCGCTCACGAGTCATCGCCAAAAACTTGCACTTTCATGTGGAGAGGAAGCATATGAGCATGGAACAAGTCTTCGCTTTCACTGCCAATGTTATTCTGTTGATTGAGCCTACCATGCAGTCTCCCTGCAATCAGTAGGACCCTATGCATGCACATAATATGCACTCCATGAAACCCTGAGTGGAGAAGCATTTAATAACCCAGTAACACTCATCCGTCCCCTAAGCACAAGCTGTCCCAGCGCCACGCTCTTGTAATGGCGAGCAGTTAATCCTGGTCGTAATCCCATAAATCCACGGACAGCCCCCTCTATTGCTTTTGAGTCATCGGACTCCCTAACCACTCAGGAATAATTGCATTTTCTCAGATGTTCCTTTCTCTCCCTCTGTGTTCCCATAAGAATCATGAATAGCATAATATATAACAATCCGAGCATTGGAATTCTGTAAATGAATACTGCAAAAGAGAAAGTGAAGCATACCTACATTGTAACTAGTGTTAGGTGTTGCTAGAACTGCTTAATAAAAAAAAAAGAGAAACTTTGCTGTGAAATATCTAGAGGAACAAAACCTACAGTAACACTGGTCGCGCTTCTCACCTCGTCAAATGTACTTTATGAAGAATTGCAAGGAGAAATATATCATCTGCGTTACTACAAATATCATGAATAGCATATTATATAACAATTTAAGCATGGAATACTGTTTACAAATACTGCAAAAGAGAGAGTAATGCATACCTACATTGTAACTAGTGTCATTTGTTGTTAGATATGCTTAATGAAAAACGAACTCTGCTGTGAAATTTCTAGAAGAATGAAACCTAACACTGGTCATGCTTTCATCTCGTCAAATGTACTTTATGAAGAATTGCAAGGAGAAACATATCAATGTCAATTCTTTGAGGATACAGATAGGAAACCCATCATATAAAGAGACACTCATTTTCAAGGTACACATGTACAATGTAGGAATAGCTGTATTAGAGTTACATTTGTGGATATTTTCTGCGACTAATTTTTCGCCCTTGGCCGGGTAAGAAGAGTTTCGCGTGTTTTTAATTCCGCGGGATCAAGACGCCAACTACTGGAATGTAAGGCACGCAAAAATATTCGTGTGCTTTTATTTTCGCGCTTAGCTTCTGTTTGCGCGAAATGTGCGAAAATTTCAACACCGCGAAAATTTCAACACCGCGAAAAATTCCACTTTTACAGTACATCCTTTTACTACAGTAAAGTAGCTTGAGAGAAGTGAATCCCGGTATGCAAAGCTCTTGGTAAACCATCAATCACACTCTAAAGCCTTGATGTTCTGATTCATTCTGTGCAGCAATGTTTACATTTTCTCAACATTGTTATCAGTAAAGTGTGCACATGCATCAATCACATAAAACATTATATTTACATTAAGTTCTGCTTGATACAGAACAGCAACCAAAATAAGGGGTTCCTCTTGCTATCACAGATTTTATCAAATATCGCGCATGAACTGACTGTGTGGAGTGCAAAATTATCTCTACAATGTCTATCCACTATCTCAATGAGTATTAAATAAGCCTGTCACATATCACTTCTCCCCGTCTTTCTTTAACTCTCTCCCTCCCTCGGACTTACATACACACATACCCACACACACACACACACACATACCCACACACACACACACACACACACACATACCCACACACACACACACACACACACACACATCACACTGCTCTATTCCCCCTCGACTGTTTACATGTCCAATGTCCCGTAATATCAAAACTGAGGGACCCCGTCTAATGAAATAATCAGTCAAGTGGTAAATTATTGCAACCGAAGCCTCCCTCCATCCACCTCCCCATATTTTCCATCGTCACAAATTCAGCATGACTCAGCTATGAGTTGTGGAGGGGAAGGGGAAAGCGTAAGATTAAACAAAAAACAAAAAGAGGGGGAAAGTCTTTAATAGGATATCACACAGGCTTTACCCATAATGACCTCCCGACCAGAAACGTGACAACTGTCTGATCTCCATTTACGGAGAAATGCCACGTCCTCATAAACACCTCTACTGAAAGGGAAGCCGACAGTTCTGTTTCAGCATCAAAGCATTCGTGGCCATAGAACTGAGGGATTAACTCCTCCTATACATAATGTGTTGAATCAGACAAACAAAAAATAACGAAAACCAAATATAAAATGCATGAATCCATAATCAATCATCTGAATTAGCAATGACTATCTTTTAGAAGTCCCTATCATGGTGACTGGTAGTCCCAGTCAATGACACTACTATAGACATAGAATATTTCACTGTGTTTTTGTCTCTGCGAGATAGCCTATTCTTGCAAAATTACCTAATTTGGAAAATATTGCCTTAATATATTGTATTAATATCGTAACTAATGATGAATATATTGCAAATTTTCCTCTTCAAAAGTGATGATACTTCCTTTTTCATTTCATTAATGTTCTGCTTCATCACAAATTCAACAACATGCCAAATTATCTTGCAAATCTTAATTTGCAAAATATTATACTCACAAGACACATCATGCACAGAAACCCAACCCACTCTGGTAGACTGAATTATACTTTGCTATATATTATAAATTATATGTACATTTCAGTCTTCCTTTGATTTGATAGTGATTAATAGACTGTACTGCTGTATTGGCTGCATTCACATTGCAGAATATTTTGAAAGATGTCACCTTATGTCCACTGACCTTACATACATTGTACAAATCTTCACTAAATATTCTTTTCTGAAATTAATTTCACAAAGAATGAGTCACACCCACTGCATCAAAAGTAGCTTAATCACCAACTACACATATGAATTAATCATGTTTCTCATCATACAAATATGTCCACGAGTATGCACAGCTAAGAGCCAAAAATGTCATAGTCTCGTCTGTAGAATGAGCAATTCCAGTGACACTGTTATCATTCAGTTTCTCATGATTTGTTAACTCTATTTGTTGGATGTGGATGGAAGTGGAAGGGGGGGGGGGGGAGGGTGCATTTTATTCCCACCAAACAAGCAACTCTTTAAATCCATTCAGCAAGTGCATTTAATCGTGACAAATCCATCTCGACTGCCACAAAACACATTTTTCTAGAAGTGGTTAATGTTGGTGCAGGCCGGATACTGGTGCTAATTACATGTAATTCCATTTTCATCAAGGTGTACGTGTAGGCTGCCACTGCTTTGGTATGAGAGAAATCTGCGCTATGATTTTTCATCAAAACCAAGAAGAAAGTTTCACACCCCAATTCACAAAACTGTCATTTCATTTTATGGATGGGGGGGGGGGGGGGTTGGTGATATGGGGAATGAGAGGAAGGAGATGGGACATGTATATGATTTGATGAGAAGCTATGACTCACAAGATAATGAGCTTCACGGGATCATCACTGGATTCACATCCAATACATGTACATCTTTTCCTTCCTTCAGCCTCCCTTCAGCATCACTCAGCTGGAGAGAAGTACAACAGACAGACATGCGGTGAGGGACATCCGC
Organism: Diadema setosum; assembly: GCA_033980235.1. Taxonomy (NCBI): domain Eukaryota; kingdom Metazoa; phylum Echinodermata; class Echinoidea; order Diadematoida; family Diadematidae; genus Diadema; species Diadema setosum. The sequence continues at coordinate 27,532,730 of CM067066.1, read as the reverse complement.
ATCTCTCAAGGTCAGAGTACCGGAGAGAGGTGGTGGGGAGTTTTACCCAAAATTCTCAGGCATCCCAATCTAATCCGGCGAGATGGATTTCACTTGACACCAAGATAAACAGCGCGGGGACGGCAGTATCGATCGGAAATAAGTCTTCGATCGTCTCCAGAATTTGTCAATGCCATGCCTCTTGCTTTTATTTGCACATGTATGAGGGAAGTTTTCTGGGTTGGTATTTAATGAATTCTTCTATCAGGCTAATAATTCAAGCTGATGCACAAGCTACTTCCACATCATGGGAGGGAACTGGCAGTTTAAGAGGGTAGCCACAACTATAACTCTTTAGATTTCAATACCTGTATGCAGTACTACAAAACACTCCCATTGTATTTTAGTTGGTTGTACCATGTACATTTTCCTGCTAAAGAAGATATTTCTCCTTATAAATGTTGTTCATGAGTAGACACTCAAGGATATTCAAAGATGCTAAAAAAAAAACCCAGAGAAATATTTGTTTTACAAACTTTTATCTAAAATAAAAATGTATCTACAGGTACTGCCAACTTCTATAATCTATTCTGCAGGTCAGCACTTCTACGCTGTATTCAAGTTGCCCCATTGTTGGGCTCTAGATGCAACCTCTTGCTAGGTTCCACTGTATGTTTTTACTTGCATAAACACTATATATAGCTTTCATTGTACATAAGAGAGACTGCACAATTTTGCCATTTTGGCATCTCCACTGGCACATGACATGATCTGCATTCCAGTATAGCTTCCAAGCAGATGTGATTGGGATTAATACTGCAACAAGGAACAAGCACAAAGGCACTTCTCACAACGCTCATCAAAGTTGATTACAATAGGCCCGTTCACAAACAACGAAAATCGAAATTTCAATCGCGATCCAAATTTCGATTTTTTTTCCGACCATTCATACACAGGGAAAAATCGCACTTCGCAGCAAGGAAAGAACGATCAGTGGCCAAACTGCGCATGCGCGAATCTTGCATGACCGAAGACTGACCCCGCAGTCCCAATAGAGTTTCGCACGCGCTATGAACGATGGGACTAAAAATACCAATTTCCGAATCTCGATCGCGCTCACACACACAACGCTTGGCAAAATAATCGCGATTATTCTGAAAAATCGCACTAATAGTGCGAGTTGGATCGCGATAAGGATCGTGGTAATTAGTGAGATTTTTCTGTCCACACTGGAAAAGATTTCGAAATTTTGATCGCGATAAGAAAATCGATTTTTAAATCACACTTTTTCCCTTGTGTGTGAACGGGCCTAATGTATACTGTAGCCTGTATCACAAATTCGCTAGCAAACCTGCAGCCGTTACCCTTCGAGTCTTGTCTTACCAATAACAATGTGCACACGGTTGACTTATTACAATGTGCACGAGCATGAGATACACCCAACATGAGTTGAGTGCATTGCCCTCGCAGAGCAAGTTCTGTCCCTTTCATTCATTAGAGGCATGCTGCTTCCTTTTCTATTTGTGTATTTGTAAAGCCTACCTGTTACGCATGCAGCATTCAAATTTCGGAGTGACAGGTATGGACAGACCACACACGGTGAACTTGTTTTTAGTAAAATTGTTTTTTTGTTCAATGGAAATAAAGAAATTAAATTGAACTACATGAAATTACTTGGGATTAGCTGTCCAAGAGTGACATTACATGTACAATTTGTACAAGCAAATGCAATGTCCAAGCTGGTACAGATGACTGAAAGAAATTGGAGCTAGGTTTGTCGAAGGGGATATAGATATACAAGACGTCATGTACAGTATGGACCAATAAATCTACAAAACAAAACAAAAACAAGAGCAAGGAAGGAAACAAAAACAATGCTGAGAAATCAGAGAAATTATAAAAGGTGTGTTGTGATACAATTCCAGTGCTCTTGTGATGCAGAACTGGAAGAGTAATACTGAATGATTGAAGATGATGAGGGACTGAAGATGATGAGGGCAATACTGTACCAGTCTGTGACTAACAAGTCTTCAGCAGTTGGCAGTGTAGAATGGATGCAAGAGGACTGTGATCTGTGGTCATGGCAAACAGATCACGCGGATGACCCAAACATGAGGCACAAGGTGGTAAACGTCACACTGTCACCACACATACCCTTCATAAGCCTTGTCTATGATGGGCCTGTCATCACACGTCACTCCTAATCTGACCAGTACTTCCTGCTCATCTCTTTAAACACTTGGATATTATTCTTTTTTGGGGGTGGGGTGGGGGTGGGGTTGAACCTATGTTCTATAACTTCACACCTCACCAAATATTGAAAATTGCATTTTTTTTTTCTATTTTCTGGGGCTTGCAGGTGGCAATGACTGCAATGCTGGTCAGTGACCTTGACCAGGTTATATTTAGACATATGAGGGCTGAATTTGACTTACAAGTTAAACAAGTTACACTTGTTCCATCTTGGGGGGGGGGGGGATGCGCTGGATGATCAAGCAACAATTTCCACCAACGATAGCCAATTCAGTGCATTTGCAGTTGGTTACAGTCTTCTCAGGTCTTGTATTGTTACATTATATGCAGAATCAATTTAGAAAACACTTTGTTTTTTATTATGTAACAACAAGGAAAAGTAGAAATTACGCGGTGCGTAATATATGTCCCCGCCGGAAGTAGCATTTTGTAACAAAATGTGCAATATAGGTAAAAAATCAAGGTCAAAGGTCAAAATTCTGTGTAGAAGTTTTGAAGCCCTCACCTAGTGCCATCACATAAAGCAAATGGAATCGAAATTGGGTTAGAAATGGCGAAGGAGTAGCATTTTGTAGCAAAATGCACAATATAGGTCAAAAATCAAGGTCAAAGGTCAAAGAAGACAAAGGTCAAAATTCTGTGTAGAAGTTTTGAAGCCCTCACCTAGTGCTATCACATAAAGCAAACGGAATCGAAATCGGGTTAGAAATGGCGAAGGAGTAGCATTTTGTAGCAAAATGCACAATATAGGTCAAAAATCAAGGTCAAAGGTCAAAGAAGTCAAAGGTAAAAATTCTGTGTAGAAGTTTTGAAGCCCTCAACTAGTGCCATCATATAAAGCAAACGGAATCGAAATCGGGTTAGAAATGGCGAAGGAGTAGCATTTTGTAGCAAAATGTACAATATAGGTCAAAGGTCAAGGTCAAAGGTCACAACTGAAATTCTGTAGAATGGATGAGAATGGATGAGAAGGCTACTGCAGTGTATGATGTCACATGCGTACAACAATATAAGGAAAATATAAAGAGAATTTCACAAAATTTCATCTTTTGAAAAAAGTACACATTCCCTTGACTCGTTACTGACGTATCCGATGGGTAATATTATTCCCATTACCTTTAGAAAGAGGTAAGTCAAGTGCTCTTTTATTATGCGAAAACAAGGAAAAGTAGAAATTACGCGGTGCGTAATATATGTCCTCAACGAGTCTGGAATCGAATGGAATCGAAATTGGGTTAGAAATGGCGAAGGAGTAGCATTTTGTAACAAAATGTGCAATATAGGTAAAAAATCAAGGTCAAAGGTCAAAGAAGTCAAAGGTCAAAATTCTGTGTAGAAGTTTTGAAGCCCTCACCTAGTGCCATCACATAAAGCAAACGGAATCGAAATCGGGTTAGAAATGGCGAAGGAGTAGCATTTTGTAGGAAAATGTACAATATAGGTCAAAGGTCAAGGTCAAAGGTCACAACTGAAATTCTGCGTAGAAGTTTTAAAGCTCCCATGCAGTGCTATCATATAAAGCAAACAGAATCAAAATTGGCTCATAAATGACAGAGAAGTAGCAAATTGAACATTTTGATCACACACGGACGCACGGACGGACGCACGGACGGACGGACGGATGCACGGACGCACAGACACACACACGTACGGAGCCCGTTTCATAGTCCCCTGCTCGAACTCGTTCGGCGGGGACAACAAAATGGCATATGGGTAGATGGTATGGCAGCAAAAGCTTCCTGCACTGTTACACTATGTAAAGTTTGCATACTATATTGTGTTTGATGGGGGGGGGGGGTGGCATTTTAAATGTACTGATTGTATTGTTTTAACAATGCAAAATTAAATAGTTTAATGCACACAGACACACAGACAGTTTATGAATTGAACTTGTGGCCATAATCATAATAACATGTATACAATGTACAGTCTGATGTGGTTGGTCGTCTGTATTCATACATATGTTTTATAATTGCTAGTCGTTTATTTGCAAAATTCTTTTTCATACAATAATGCTGTTCAGAGTCTCTCCACAAAGAGAAAAAATGGACTTTATGATTGCATGAATTCCAATGCTGATATAATAATATTTTATTATAACGCATATGCTGCAACATTTTATTAAGGCAGGAAAAGTTTTTTTGTGTTTTTTTTGTGTGTGTGTGTTTTAATCAACCATGCATTCTTTATAGACCAAAATGGCATGTACAGCTGTAAGCCCAAAAGCCAACTGTTTGTATGATACTGGCTATTAAAAGTTAGTAGATTACCTGCATATTATTGTAAAAGCAAATTTCTTTATTGTCTTGGGGGGGGGGGGGCATTCCACAAAAGTGGAAATGACAATCTGAAAGCCCTTATCTACACTAACTAAAAAGCACTCTGAGAGCCAAGCCAGCAACTCATTTCCACAAAACATGCATGCAATTAATTTCCCAATATGGTTCCATGCCTTTTGTCTACATCATCAGCAGAGCATGCACTTTAGTGTGCTTACATAGTTTTGTATGTAAACATTCAGAATGCGCAGCTAGAACTCCCAAGTTCATTGACATTATATGCCAAAAGATGAAAAATCCTTTAAAAATCCATAAAAATTCCCAGATCACAACCAAACTTTAATAATCTTTTCCAGGTTCTCCTTGTGTCATTATCAATTTTTCCTGCATGTTCCATTTAAATCCGTTCACAACTTTTTGAGTTATTTTGCAAACAGACAAACCAACACCAATGATCACTTAACGTAACCTCCTCCTTCCTTAGCAGAGGTAATAATGGCAGAGAAGAGGTTTCTTCCTTATGGGGCATACTGATATAAAAAGACATTGCAACTACATAGAGTATGGCAGGCCAGAAGGCCACATGGACATGTACAATTGTATGTATTCATGCAACTTTTGAGTGAGGGAAAAGAACCTCTTTTTCTGCAGACTGGTTACCATGGAGACCTAAACAGCATAAGATATGAAATTGAGATACTAGTACTTGTATGCGACAGAAATCTAATGTCCTGTTCAGCACCCAGGCAGCCAATTCAGTGCACATGTTGTGCAAGAAATTGAAATGTATTCTAGGAGACAAAGCATGAGTTTAGTACTGAATGGCAGGCCAAATACATAACGAAAGTGCAGCTCTCCTCTGATTCTTCTTGCCCACTCCGCTGTGCCACACTGATGCATTATTAAGAGTCTTCATCCGAACTGTGTCTTACAGCACGAGACTGCCTCTACTGTGTGCACACTTTGCATACAAATGAAACATGACATGACATGATTATTCTCTCTCTCTTCTGTGCCTCTTTCTCTGGCATTTACACCGTGTATATAATTGGAGCAGGCCTGGTGTATTCGTGAATATAATAGCATGGCTATGATCTGGATGTACACAGGATATTCAGACTGTGTGCGGCTCAAATAGCTAAATCAAATTGTTGCTTACACAGACAAAGATTATCAAAAATATTGATCAAATCAGCTTTGGCTTGAAACTGTCATTTATATACAAATTGTATGTACAACAATGTTCGTATGTCTCTAGAGCATCAGGGACGAATTACATGTACATACTCACGTTCTACAGTATGCAATGTACCAGGGTACAAAATTTTCAAGTTTTAGCATCATGCCAGTATTTTCCATTAATCTTGATATTCTTCTTCACATTTTAGTTATTGGCACAACAATTATTCATAACACTGGAATGTACTTCGTAAGGAACATTCTAGTGTGCCGTCCAATGTTCCCATTTTCTTTTCTTTCTTTCTTTTTTCAAGTTGAGATCACCTGCACATGTACCGGTATACAGGACAATGTTCATAGAATGTAAAAAGTGTATAATATGAAATACCCATATAGAATAATACTGTAATTTCTGCCTGTTTGTTTGTTTGTTTGTTTTTTCTAGAATAATTCTAGGCCATTGCATATATTGCCATTATTGGTTCCCATTCCAAAATTTGACTGCCAATGCCAAAACCCCACTGCATGCAAAATGGATACTAACAAGTAGTCAAACATCGGCAGTTAAATTTTGGATGGCTTACTTACTCCATTTTTCTGTTAAAGGGACTGTACAGTACTGGTTGAGGTAGGGATTCATGTTTTGAACATTCCTAAGTGAGATAATGAAAAGCCTCTTATGAAATATGAAAGAGCAATGTAATTTTAAGAAGGATTCAGGCCCGTTTCACGGTTAGGCGCCACTTTTTGTCAACCTAGGGGTCAAAATTTCAAGTTCTCTTTAAGAGATGGAATGTCTTGATTTTTTATTCCCAAGAATGTGAATTTAATGGAAAATGTAATGTCAGAGCTTAATTATTATCACAATATCTGATATTATGAATGGTTCTATAGGAGATGAAGGTAATTTTGCTGAAAGATAACACTATGATACCATGGACAGAGCTGACACACTATGTGTCCAACAGGTAATTTGATACTGTAACATGATTAAGTGATATTTAAGCAAACTTCGTGCCAGATTTTGTGTTCTTATTTGGATTTATTGGAAAATTGTACCACTTTGAAGGAAAAATATGGTGTGAAATAGAGTAAATGACTTCAAAAAGTTTCTCTTGTTTTACACTTCCTCATTCAGGATGTGTAATATTTCATGGAGATAATGCTTATGCTGGGGGACATACACACACCTAATATTAACATTGTGAGTGTCCAACTTTTATATTTAAAATTTCAGCTGGAGGATGTGGTGGATGTGACAAAAACAGATGTGAACGGACATTTTACACCTTGAGCAATAAACAAAAGAAATAAGCCAAGTGATTACCCAATGAACAGTCAGCACAAGTCAGTTTACAGTAAGAAACAAATTATGTTTCACAAGAAAGCTTTTTTTTTCTTTTGTCAGCATAAATGATATCAGTAATATCCAACACGGTGGATGTGACATGTGAACGGAACACCAATTTCCTTATTTTTTTTTTCCTGCACACCTTGCATTGCAACCAATGATTATAAATGCATGCAGTACCATCAAGAATGCTGTATTCAAAGTACAAGTCACTGCTGACAAGGTTCCATGTCCTGTAAAAGTTATAAATGCCTGAAATTCCTTATAAGTGGTGGATGTGACGGATAGGAGATGTGAACGGACATTTTTACTCTTCTTCAATTTATACTTAATAGTAATAGTTGAAATCATTACTAACATTTCTATTGGCTCACATGCACTGAATGACCAAATTATTTTTTAGGTCTTTTTGCAGACACACATGTACACTGTTAATTGTACAGTTCACTTAATTTTCATAGAGTAAATTGGATCCAACACAGGGGATGTGATACCAAAATTGTGAACAGAATTCCGAATTTTAATCTTTCTTTATCATAAACTGGTAACAGTAATCCTACTTGGAAGAACCACATAGAAAAACCACATTTTAGAATGCAAATCACTGCTCACAAGGGTCCACATACAGTTGTATTCTCAAGTTTCAATGTATGAATGCCTGAAACTCCTTGGTGCAGATGTGACAAAATCAAATGTGAACAGACATTTTTTTTACCTTCAATTTATGTGAACTGCATATGAATAAAACAATAAATTCATCAACAAAGTAACAACATCCTTACTCTTTAACCAATGAAGTCATACATAATGTTTCTGTAGAGCAATTATGCACTCAATTTTTCTCACAGTAAATGATATCCAACATGGTGAATGTGACATTTTTATTGTGATCAAAATCCCCAATGTGCAGTTAAGCGTTTTCCCAGGGTATCAAAAAGAAAAGGTACAAGTAATGTGAGTCTTAATCTTACCTTTCGTCCTACCGAATAGTTTCTGCCTATGACAAACTTTAAAAGTGAAAACCTGGTATAAAGACCAATCCTCAATAATAATAACAAAAAAATGCAGATTATGTGGTCATGACCCTGTGTGCATTATGCATTGTAAATCTACAGCACAGGCAAAAGCTACAATAACTCTCGCATATGCCACCTACCAGGATTCCACCCATAAACTTTATCATGTCAGTTAAAAATCACATTTCTAATTTGTAATAGTTTGTTGATATTGAAGCACCACTGTTAGTATGGTTAATGCACAGGGTATACATTGTACAAATGTACATAGGCCCTACATATTGACAAAACGAAATCTTTATTTGTATAGTTTGTGTTCTGTAAAGAAGCATTTTCTCCTCCTCATCCATATACAGTACCATCCTTCCACCTCTCCTACATCATCACCAGGATAAGCCATTCTTTGTCAATTGAAGACCATTCATTTTTTTTTTTTTTGGTGGAAATAACAAACTTTATTTCCCTTTTTGCTTTATGAGTATCATTATGTATTCAGATTAAAAAATAATAATTTAGGGTTAACAAAACTTGTTACACCTTCAGATGAAAAAACCTTCAGAATAACATGCCTTGTATTTCATATTTGGATTTATGAACCTTTGGAATAATGACCTTTATCTAATTCTTGGATTTACAAAGCCTCAGAAAAATAAACCCTCTCTCATTTTTCTTTTTTTTTTCTGAACAAACCTGTAAGTTAAGGGAATTTGTGTGTTTCAGAATAACAAACATTGGGAATAATGAACAACCCTAATGAGCTTTTGATAGCTGGCTATAACATGTAATCTTGTGAAGCACATACAAATTGTACAGCAAATGTATTTTTTTTTTTTTTAATCATGGCTAATACTGAATAAAGCTAATTTTTGTCAACAACGGGCAATTTGTCAGTCAGTTGCAATAAAAACAACTTGATACAAGGGTTTATCTATTTGCATAAATATTGACTTATCCTCTGCTAAAAAGAATTGGAAGGAGCACTTGTTGGCTGTTGGGGTTGAGGCAGTTTATCGGATATGAATTACAATGCCTGCCTAATAATCAGGAGCTTGTTGGTTCCAGAGTTGTAAGACCATGATTTTTTATTTGGACTACAACTATAAACACTGAATAATTGGTGCTTATTGTACATCGACAAGGGGCAATTTGTCAGTCAGCTCCACTTAAAAACAACTTGATGTAAGAATTCATTTATTTGAATACCAAGTAAATACACTTATCTACTGCACAGGATCACATTCATGTACATTGTAGAACTAGCACGGGCTCTGTAGCGGAAGCTTGGTAGTCTAGTGGATATGACGCCAGTCTGGTAATCAGGAGATGGTCGATTTAAATCCAGCTTGAGTATCATATGGCCATGATTTTTTCATCACACATTTGGTTATACTCCTAAAACACTGAATAACTATGCAAGAATTCCTTTCTTTCTAAAAATGCATTGGAAAGTGGGGTTAAACGGACCCCTTCAGTGAGATGGACCCATACCATTATCTCTGTGAATCACCTTCCTTGTACCTTCACTGGAAACTAAACATCAGGAGATAGCTGGTTTAAATCTGACCCAAGTTGAATGCCCATTATTTTTTGTCATGGCTACTACTAGAACACTGCATAACCGGTGCTTACTTATGTTGAAGGGCAATTTTCAATCAGTTGCAGTAAAGTGATATATAAATCAATTTAACTTTTTTTTTTCACCCCTCAATCTAAGTTAACCATTCCAATGGTTGTGGATCACTTCACAATGTGTTCAAGTCTTGATGCTGCGTGAAGCATTGGGAACTAATGCTGAAAAATGCTGTGCGTTGGGGAGATATACTGTGTGTCCGTTCACACCCCAAAATGTCACATCCACCACATATTCAATCATTTTTAAACTTATTAAATACAGTATACAGGAGAGGTCTAATCAATGTAATTAAATAACATATGTATTCTTTTACCTTTTTGAGATTAATTATCTGTAAAATTGATTAGAATATGTAGAACATCAGTTTTCACAGTCACAGTGACAAAATCATACTACATCCTCACTGTGAACAAGTATTCTAATGTAAAATTATAGTGAATGTGGTATAAAAGTGGGTGTCTGATATCTAGATATCTTGGGAAAGACATGTTTTTTAAATCTAAACATATTTTGTCCCCCCAAAAATAAGTTGTCCCTAGATTTTACGTGATATTCACAGAAATGTCCGTTCACATCTTAAAATGTCACATCCACCAGGGCATTTCACATATTTTTTAAGTTTTTCAAATTTTTAGTTTCATAGTAATCTCAAAATCAGTGGCATTTGTAAGGTTACTAAAGAGTCTAAAATGTGTTGAGATTTAAAGTTAATTGGACCAGTATTTACTGAGATGCACACCAAAATGTGTTTCTGACAAGAAAGGCTGGTGGATGTGACATGTGTGAACGGACACCATGTTTTGTGAAATAAAAAAAGCATTTGAATTTCAAATCCTAAATTGTTTCAGAGGGATAGCCACCCAACTGTGTATCATTGATTTATGCAAAAATTTTAGAAATAATCTAAACCATTAAAAAGTTATAGATTTATAAAATCTTGGTGGATGTGACAAAAATGTGAACGGACATTTAAATTTTGTTTTCAAATTCCTGCCATTTCATCAGATGGAACTGAAGCACAAACAAACTTTCTACAGTCACTCATACAAAGCTCTTCTTTACTTTTACATTATTTTCCTGAGACTTGCCTTTGTTTTCTTACTTACACAACCCATATAAGCAGATGATTAAATGTGAACGGACAATGTCACATCCACCAAGAGAATTTTGGGGTGGAAAAAATGTAACAAAAAGGAGTTCAAACTTTTTAACTCTGATATGATTCATTATGACTACTCATACACTTAACATAGATATGTTCACTTAACTCATAGCTAGATATGATACAGAATGGCAAAGTTTGCAAAAAAGGGATGTTTGCCAGGTTGACACACAGTTGGTCCGATTTGGGCACATCTTGCCTCACTGTGAGCAAATGCTTTGGAGTTGCATTTTCGTTATGCTATGGGAGGTAGACCCCATGGGGGTCTAACATATGCATATCAAAACATTTCATGAATCTACTCTTATTCTGTGTAGTAGACTGAAAACTGAAAAAAATGAAAAGTGGCGCCTAACCGTGAAACGGGCCTTCAACGTTTATTTGATGAAAATTGGTTTTCAAATGGCTGAGATATCCCAAAAAGTGCTAATAATAAAAGGCAACATGCCATAACTTTATTAGGATCTCTTTGTTTCACCTTGTTTTTGGATATCTCAGCCATTTCCAAACCGATTTTCATCAAATAAACTGTTGATAACCCTTAGAACTGCATTCCCCCTTACATCTCATACAGTGGTTTCTGGATATCTCGCAAAATGATAAAAGCTAAATCCACACCTCAACCAGAACTGTACACACCCTTTAAAGGTGCATGGTCCCGGTGTTGTAGTCAAATGCGTATGCGGGCGCATGGCACAAGTTTCCTATAGAGACCTATGCTATCGACTCCTCTTTGGGGCTTACGCTGTCGTCCACTTCCCCGAGTCCGAAGAAGTCCAATCCACTGTAGTCGGTGGTCCAATCACAGTTTGACTAATGATTTGGCCAAGGGGGATGACAGCTTTAGCAAACTTCTTTTGTGATGTCATAATAAGAAGCACATATGCACACACCCTGGCATTACTACAGACTGCGTGATGCGCAGAGAAGACAACGAAGGCAACGTTACTTAGAAACACCTACGCGCTTTACTCTTGATGACAGCTCAACTTCGGCAATCTTCGTATCAATGCTAACGGTGATTGGCAGTATCATCAACAGCACCCTCTACACTACCGGGACTATGCACCTTTAATACTTGTGAGTGCAGGGCAATTTAAAATGAAGTAATGCAGGACAGTTCAAAATGCTAATAATAAGTTCTGTTAATGAGTGTTATAGAGTGTATGTCACAGAGAAACTGATAGCTTGTATTTTCTCTAACAACTAATTGATTGATTGATTGATTGATTTATTGATTGATTGATTTGATTGATATCTGATCTTAAGTCAGGATAGGTAGCCCATTCAGCAATAAGCAGTGGTCTTCCACAGCCACAGGGGCCTGAATAATGTTACTGTATACGTCATATATTTTGCGAGTCTAAATTTTCGCAAATCGAGAATTCCCGACGATTTCGCGAGTGGTTAAATTCGCAATTGCGGAGTCGTGTACTGAACGAAGAAGTGTACACACCTACATGTACGTATCATCCACATCGGGATCAGAGTTAATATTTTCGCGTGTCTTTAATTTCGCGAATAGCACCCGACTCGCGAAATTCGCAAAAATAAAAACCTCGTGAAATATGCCGCGTATACAGTAAATCATGCATCAAACAGCAAAATATACAATTGTACTTACAGAACACATTCAAATAACATCCTATGGTAATACAACATAACAAAGTAAACGAAAAGTAATATGCCATAACAGGAGTTCAACAGAATGGCAATAGAAAAAACTAAAGAGAAATGTTAATTACAGTGTAAATCACTATTTTGTGCATAATTATCTCTAAATATCACAGAATATGCATTAGTCAATATTTGATGACATAAATGGTATCCCGGTGTACCAAATAAAAATCAGCCATTTTGTTGAATTATTTATTTTTTTAAAAAGGTTGTACCCTGGGTGCCAAAAAGAGGAAATTATTTTGGTGCTGGAGCTAGCGCGCGCTAGCCAGTGCACTGCACTGCACTAAAGCCCACACTAGTGGTATCACAGTGTGCCATGCATGCATAGTATAACATGCAGCGCCATGGGAATGACTATGTACACGCACACACAGTGCATGCATTTTTCTCTGGCTGTCCTCTAGTAGCTGTGAGGTGGCGCTACACAACGCGGTAACCCGGGGTACTACGGTACCCCGGGGTAACGCGTGATGCATCATTTGGTAAGTGCTATTTACAAATTACAACTTTGTTTTAAGACAATGAATCTTTCAAATTAATTGGTGGAAGGAGCTGTTCCATTCTGACTTTATCTACAATTGTAAACTAAAATGGTAAAAGAATACATATAACCTGTATATGGTCGATAGGATGAGTAGAAACTATTGGGGGAAGAACCCTGGTATGTTTGATATCTGCACTTGAACACAAGCATGGTATACATGTAAGTATTTGGAAACTCAATATCTGATCTACGTACAGCAAATTGAAGGTCCTACATGTACTTCTAAATTTGGAAATACTTGTATCCTGTAACAATAAAGTTATCAACTTGTTTGCACACCAATGGCAGGAAAGGAATACAGAAGGCAAATCAAAATGTGCTAACATCAGGGCACCAACCTTCCACAGCCCACCATATTACATTTGTATCCTCTCATTTTATTGCAATGATCACCTTAAAATTTAGTATGTTTCTCCACTGGGTACATGAGAGAAGACTAGTAGACTATGTCCTCCCATTACTTTAATAAATTACTGGTAAAAGAAAAGGGATGCATGTTGTTTTGAATACTGGAACCAACCATCATCACATTGAGACCATCAGTTTTATTTTGTGGCTTTTTAATACATGAAAGCCTTTCCTTGGGGCTATTCCCACATGTTAGATTCAGAGTACTGTAGTCTAGCCCTAGGCCTAATAATAATAGGTACAACAGTCAACACTGTAAAGAACCAATTAACACCATCCATAGTTAGTGTAAAAATACTGTTCTGTTGCCAACAGCAACACCATCACCAACAATCATCTACTGTAGTCAACAGGTGTCAATATTGTTGATAAAACAGTCCACGAATCTGTTTCAATTGATAATTATTTGACACTGTAACACTCAGTGTAGAAACCCTATCATATCGGGACAAAGCAAAGCTACAATGTAGATCCTACAATGTAGATCTTCAGGAGACTACTCATGTAAGTTTAGATTTAATATTTGATCATTAATATTTTAGGTTCAATTCTTGAAGCAGAATGCCCATGCCATGGCATGGCCATATGCCACGGCCCGAGCCGAGCGAACGGGTCTTGATTAATTGCCCAACGTCGATGACATGTTGTGCTTGATAGAAGTATGGCCAAAATGACATGGATTGAAATTCCGGAATTCCTTTCTACAAAAATTAATAGTAGTACACTGACTGACTATTGAGAATTGTCTCATACATACGTGAACTTAGGGTTGTGACTTGAAATCCTTTTCCACAAGTTGAACCAGCCGCTGCTCTTCGCCGCATACAGTAGTGGCAAACTGACCACAGAGCTAGAGGCACCAGCGCATACAGTCACAGCTAGCTAGGCGGCCAGACACGGCCCAACCAGACGATCGTTTACAACTGAAAGCAGCTACACGAACGCACGAAAACAAATGGGCAGCCCCGAGAAGTAGGCGATATGACAGCGGCGTCGCCGGTTGTTTCTATGTAAATGAGGTATCGGTAGTGTACGTTCGTTCCGTACGAGTATTGTATGTGCGTGGTACAGTTTGGGGTTGTAGTGTGTACGGTGGTGGAGTAGGAGAGCCAACTCGGCAGCAAAACAAGCTGACGGTTCTGTGGCAAACAATCACACGCAACGGTAAACAACTCGGCCCAGCGTACTAGCATTTACAACACGTTTGTAAACGTCGTGTAATACATTAACAAAAAATGATAATGTCCACGAGCGCCCATATTCTGGGTGAATACCTCTGTTTATGGTTTAATTGTACACAAAGGAGACACTAGTATGATCACAATCCAGCCTTATCTTATGGTTTCCAATGTATCATTTCTTGCTAGGGCCTAAACTTAGCGCTCAGCATAGCAGCTTCTCTATAGAAAGATTGAAAAAGTCCCGCGCGGAGCATTACAGTATTTATTAATTGCTGACACTCTACTGAATTTCCTCATTGAGGCCTGAAACAACTTCAAATCTAGCTGGAAAAAAAAAAACAATCATAAAATCCTCGTGCCCAGTGCCATCTTGATTTTTTGTAAGCAGTCTTTAACTATTTATAGGCCCTATATACGACACAATCGGCATCCAGCGCACAAGAAGCCAAAGTGATGCGGTTTTTGCCCCGTTATTATAGGTAAGTCTACTTATTGACAAACTTAACCAGCCTCACTAAACTTTGCCAGCCTAAGACATTAAAAAGTGCGTTATATTTTGCTTCATATGACTGTAAACATGCGGTGCCGGAAAATACAAGTGTTATACATCATTTGTAAAGCTTAGGAAATATTGGCAATGTGATTCGATGAAAAAATAAGTTTTCAAAATTCCCGACTTTTGCCTGAAACCGTTGTCGCGGGTCACATGTCTCATGGATGACATCTTATCATACATCTGCATGTGGATGAGAGTGATCCCAAAGAGTCTCACTCTCAGCACAGGCGACTGTACAACAGAAAATAGATAATAACGAAATATGAGACGACAACAACAACAACAACAACAACAACTCAATATTGCACTGTTTTATTCGTGTTGACTCATTTAGTGAATCCCGTAAATACAATGGTCGCATCGTCCGAGTTTCATTTTGTTTTTCGATTTCCAACTTATCTCTCTTTTGCCTTTTGCTTCCCCGACCCCCTTGGCCCTGTTTCATAAACTTTGTTCGTAAAGTTACGAACAACTTACGAGCGACTGGTGATCAGTTCTTGTGCTGAATTATTGAAATTCTGATAGGTATAGGACATCAGAACTGCATGATCACCAGTAGCTCGTAAGTTGTTCGTAACTTTACGAACAGCTTTATGAAACAGGGCCCTGCTTGTTTGCTTTAGTGTAGAACCTAGATCCTATACTAATAAAAGTAACAACATATTAATTTGGTATATTTCACGCTCAAGATGATTTCTGTCAAGCTTTAGTCACGTAAATTGCAGTTTCGTATTGGATTCGTGCAAGTTCTTATTGCTGTCCTGCATTGATGAAGATTACCCTATATAATCGATGCCTCATTCAGTGTAATTGAAAAGTTCTATTATATATACTCATCCCCCCCCCCCCGAAAAAAAAAATAAAGACAAACGCTTTATATTTGTTTATCGCTCATAATATATTTTAGCTCAATACATAGCAACTTCACTGTAATAGCAGAAAAAGAACCAGGCAGAGAGCGGTGCACCATGCGGCATACACAATGTCATGCAGAGGAGTGAAGGGGAGGGGTTATGGCAAATCTTGCCAAATTTATCAACAGTTCAAGATTCAAGTCATTTATTATCATGCACTAAGGCATGAAAATCTTCTCAACAGTCTCCATTTCAAAATTCCACATATAAAGGAAATATATACATAACTGAAAGGTATATAGTAACACTAAACAAAGTATAAGTTCCCGTCCTTGCATCAGCTACGCAGAGTTGTGTCCATAATAATAATATGCATCGTCGACATCTGAGAGTCTTTCCTGGTAAATGTCAATATTGGATAAAATGGATGGAGAGGAAAGTCATCTCTTTGTTATAGGAAGTAGTGAATCATGATAATATAAACCTGTTTGCAATACAGAATATTGTCTGTAAAAGGAGGTATACTATAATCTCACTGAGCAACAAAATGTTTGCGCCGGGTGTATGGGTAGCGAATTTTAGCAAATTTTAGCAAATAGGTTTATGATATAGTCAGTATTTGTAAACACTTTACAATCAATAATTAGTAAAGAGTTGCAATCGAATTCGCATTTTCCCTATATGCATAGTCGTTAACAGCTTTTCTTGTCATAAAGAAAGAACTTGTATTGGAATGTAAAGTTGTTGAGTTACTGTTTGGGCTTACGCAAAATTTAAAACTTTTATTATCCAAAAGCCCCTCCATTGAATTAATAGAATATGCATTAAGATATTGATCACGCTGAACTCCTGGATACTATTAACTATTAAACTTGCTGCGATCATTTCCTCTGAAATCGACATTTGAATGGGATTTATGAGAAATTTAATCAATCTAATCAGTATAATTTGCTTATAATGACTTGACACTTTAAACTTTTTCTTGCTCTCTCTTGTCAATGTCCGACAGGACAAAATAGGCACCACACATGCATTTCTTCTGTCCCCTTCATGTTCCCATGCTCTCTTTGTAAATACCCCCAACTCCTATCAAGTATCATTAAATTTGCAAGCATATAGATTGTGTTCACGAGGGTTGCAACGATTTTCAAGCTTTAAGCTTATGTTGCAATTCCTTTGCGTGTTCGTTACCTTGAATAATGTATAGCTCTCTTAGTGGAGTTGTATACTATCCTGTAACTACTTCTTATCAATGTACACTTATTGTATATTATTCTGTCTTGGCTATAGTGAGATGTACTTGCATACATTGTATGCATTCCTATTTTGTGAACACGCATGAAATCTTGAATAAATAGATAAATAAATAAATAAATAAATAAAACAAAAAGAGTTGAGAATCATTTTAAAACAGTCAAGAGTATATCCATTACCAGATAGAGCAAAATTAAACCTGTCCAAGACAGTATGCCTCACTACATTATTCTTGAAGATAGGATTTACAAGAGTCCATACTTTCTTCTTATAGACTCATTGTTTCTTTTTTCAAGCACATTTAATAGCAATTGACAAGAATGGAGTTACCTGTTCTGCGATGAATCTCTTCATAATTATTATTAATCAGAATTATAGGAGCGATTGGAGTCGTTTTTCGTAATTGCATGACATAATCGCCACCGACTTAAAAAGTTTAATTCAGTATACCCGGTCTCTTTTTGTATAGAAGATTATGATAGATGATTCTTTTTTTCTTTTCTTTTTTTGTCGGTATAGACTGTTATGATGAGGCCAAGTATAATAATTGATAAGATACTCATGACTTTGGGGAGTCTTAATTATTTCCTCACATTGTTCATAGACTAACATCGCAAACCACCAACATTATGAATAATCAAGAAAATATTCTATCATCATTTTGTCTACGTTCAATGCCTTGTCCTGAGAGTCATCTCTATGTTGTATAAACAACCTGGCGTTATTTTTCTTGATATAAATCCTGTTGATGGCTTTGAAGAATAATAGCCATAACGGAAATGCTTATCTTCTTATCGACTCGCATTATGCAAACTCATAAAATAATAAAAAGTAATAGGACATTTTAGTTTGTAAACAACAACAACAACAACAACAACAACAACAACAACAACAACAACAACAACAACAACAACAACAACAACAACAACAACAACAACAACAACAACAACAACAACAACAACAACAACAACAACAACAACAACAACAACAACGAGCCAGCAATATAGCAAGAAGGCTATAGGGCCAGTCCTTTTAACAATACAAATTACAGTATACGGATTTCACTATTCATTGCAATATTTTAGAGCGTATTTTTACAGCGCATTATTAATTACATGTATCATATACGAATCAAGTCATATTTCATTGCATGGACTGCAGGGACTCAAATTCTGGAACTCGGTCAATGCCAACTTGAGGGAAGACACCTCCCTGGCATACTAAACTCTGAACATTCAGTGTTGAGATATTCGTAGTTAACGTATTATGACTTGTATGACAGAAAGGAGTGAACGAAACACTAATAATAGGGCCTATATCGTTCCCGGGGCCCGTTTCGTAAAGATTGATCGTATGGATTTTATACGATTAATGCAATTCAAAAAAAGTTGCGCTTGATCTGCTATTAAACCTGATGTGCTTTAAATCAGGCGCAAGTATAGGCTTTTACATGAAACAGACTTACGATTAGTACTGATCTTATATACTCTTGACCAATCGTATAACTCTTTATAAAACAGGCCCTTCGTGACGGAGGAAGCAATAATGTATACATGATATGCCTCATCTTGAGTTAGCAATAGCTTTTTTTTTTTTTATTTATCCGCAGGATAAGAAATGCTCATTTATAGGAACAAAGATCACTCAGTGACTGTTGTTTCCTTGTATCCACCCCTCAGCTTTTCTTTCTTTTTCTCCCTTTATTTTTCCACTGATGCAACAAGTAAGAATCTATTCCAGCCTATATTACAATAATCATGAAGCCTCAACAGAAACTTTACCTTTTCAAGCTTTTGCTTTTCAACCATGCTTGAAAGCTGTACAGCAAGAAGCTTCAAACGAAGCTCTTTGGGTATAGACAGGCCATGCATCATGATCTTTTGGCTCACCCGTGAGCATTGTTTTTAAAACACATTCTAAGAGTAGGCCTATGATACATGACAGTGATTGAACAAATCAAAAGTAGGTCCTAAGAATATTGTGTTTGGATATTTCTCCTCCTTTTTTTTCCGTGTCCACTCTTATGTAACCAAAAAGTTGATCCTATAGCTCTATAATGATAAGGCTGTGATGAAAGAGGACATTATTTTGATTGTCAAGTCCAACGAATAATTAATCATTCTTTATTTCTGTATGATTTATTGTGCTGATCCTGGTCAAAGTCTATTTCGCAAAATAAATGTTCCTTTTTTTTTGGGGGGGGGGGTATAGGTCCTATGTTACTCTTTCTTCTTCATTGATTTTAGACTTTCGAAAGTTAAACATCGGCATTCTGACTGACGTCAAACTTATCTGACGGTGTTTTATCGTTGCGTGAATTAACCTTGCGTATAGATATAAATTATAAGTTACATTATATTGCTTTAAATCCTCTAAAATTAATCTCGCCATACACAGCTGCTGCGAGGACTTCATAAGTTATCTCTAACTTTACAGGTTGCGGTTTTCCCATCATAAAGTTTTCCCCTCATCAAGATGATGCCTGCATGCTATGACATGTGATGAAAGTTTTTGAGCGGTAAGCTTTGTGAAGCAACATCCTTTGATTGTTGTTTCGATGCAAGGTTAGAGAGCGCTCTTCTCTTTTTCACAACGCCGTGGACACCTTGTGCTAGCTATACGCAACGCGCGACCCAGAGCGGAACGGACGGAACCCTTTGTATTTAGTCAGTGCACTGTGCGTGTGCTGTGCACACGCAGCCTACCGGTAAACCGGCGTCCGTCCGCGGCTGTTGCGCGTCCGCAATACCGCACCGTTTTATCACGCGTGTATTGTACAACACGTGTGTATCCGTCTTGGGGTCAATTTCAGCGAGAAAAGTCCGTGTAAAATTCCAAATTGCAAGAAAACAACAGAGGCCAAAGCAAAAATGACAGGTACGTCATTTAGAATGATGTATTTATATTATGTAATTGTGGCGATTGTATAAAAATGTTTCTTTGCAGCTTTGATCAAAGAGCCATCTTGCGAATTTGACAAACAACTATCGTGTTAGAATGGCGTAGTCCCATTTGTGATATTCAGTGTAAGCTCTATCTTCGAACTGTTGGTGATCGTGTGTAGAATCTGGTCCTGTGAAGATATTGGTGCATTAGTTTCTTGTTTTCAGTATTTTGCTCGTAGGAATGTACATGCATATTCTCCTTTATTCAAATCACCTCCATATATAGAAATTTTGTTCAGTGTTTCCTGTTCTCAAGATCGCTTCTAGAGTGAGAGTGAGACATCAATTTGCTTGAACCGTGATGCATGAATTACTAGCATCTGCCATGCAGCCGCCGCATCGCGCATCAACTGAGTGACGTTAGAAGACGAGGCGTCTCTTGTCATGCTTGTTATCGTGTCCACACACAAAGTGCAGTGACACAGAGTGCAGTGTCTGAGAGTATGAGATTCTAGATCTGTTTATTGTTGAGATCTACACAACAGTCAAATATGATTTGATTATGAATTGAGCATGGCATTTCAGACGCAGGCAGCACAGGCGCACAGACACGCACACAGACATGTGCATTAACTTCAGGATAGCGACTCGAGTAATGAGAGCTGTAAAATTAGTCGACAGTCTACACCTGTTTTACACATATGCATTAGAATTGGTTGTAGTGATGGAGGGGGCAAACCAGGGATCATGGATAGATTATGTGGGCAGTGCATATGTTCTTGGAAAAGTCAAATAAAAAACCTGCACCAAAGTTTGATCTTCCGACAGTCCCAGGGCCATGCCAAAATTTGATGCACGCAAAAGTGTAGCCGGAGGTCGAACCTTGGACGGTGTTATGGTTGAATCATGGGCTGTTTGGTACTAGCCATTTGCCCATTACATCATAGTTTTGACTAGATTCTAATCAGCACAAAACCAGTAATAGTAATGGCGTTAGTGCCTAGTGGTTTTGTGCTGATTAGTTAAAACTACAATGTAAAAATCTTTTAGGACCCTAAGGCAGTGTTAAGATATTTAGAGCCATACAAAAGAGGAGTCATAGATTTCTACCAGAAGTCTCAATTCTGGCAAGACTTCCTTATCCCCCCCGCCACTATACCCTAGTCCACTTCCTGGACTGTATTCGTAGTGTGTCCGCGTGCGGACGGACGTACGTTGATGGTGTCTGTATGTACACTGTATTACACAATTCACCCCTCCTCGGGAGTACCAATTGGCGGAGTGTCGCAATCAGCGGTTGGGCGCATTGGGTGGGTGCCGACTGTGTGGGGACTGCGGATGATAAAAATCGTCCAGTATCTGGACTACTATACCCCAGCATGCAGCACTTGCCAAATATGTGTGAGTGCTTGCATCCATGTGTAAGCTAGCAAGGGTAGGGTAGTGTACAATGGAACGATATGACAAAATGAGTGGTTGGGGGAAAATCACATACAAGAAAAGAAGTCTTTTCCTCAATTACTGTGAAGGAAAACTTGGCATTTCATGTCCTCCCCAAGTTGAATTTGATTTAAGGAAGAAAAGTTGTACAGACTAGTGAAAGTTTGAATGAACTGAACGTAGATTTATGAGTTCCAGGATTTACAGCTGTTTTTGAACCATTAATTTTGGTCATGTTCTCATTTTGGCAGATAGTTTTACCTTTCTGAGATATTTTTGGTTCTTAAGTCATTTTTATACAGGTATGTACAGTGCTGTACCCACATAAAATACAATCATACTCATTTTTTTAAAGTCCATTAAAAGTGAAAGCACAAATTGAATAATTCAAGTTTTTTTTTCTCCATGCATTTCAATGTACACGAAAGTGAAGAAATATCAACATCATGTGTGTGTGTGTAATGTTAATTTTTTTATTCAATATAATATTAAAAAAATTAACATTACACACACACACACATACACACACACTCTCACTCAATTACAAACATTAGTCCAGTGCATAGTTGGTATAGCTTGATGTGTGCACATGTGTGCAATTTTAATGAAAATAAACATTATCTGCACTGCAATTGTATTTGTAAAATGTGCTCATGTACACACTTGTACTTTTTTGAAGTCTGAATTCTTTTTTATGCCATTATCTCGTGCATGATAGCAGGCTCCCCTCAATAATTTGGACATTTTAGTCCACTCATGTTCATGTCATTGATTTTTGCACATTGAGTGCATTAAAGGATGTGTACAGTTCTGGTTGAGGTGAGGATTTAGCTTTTAACATTTTGCGAGATATTCAGAAACCACTCTATGAGATGTCAAAGAGCATGCAGTTCTAAGGGGTGTCAAAAGTTTATTTGATGAAAATCGGTTTTGAAGTGGCCGAGATATCCAAAAACAAGGTAAGACAAAGAGATCCTAATAAAGTTGTGGCATGTACAGTGTAGTCTTTTATTATTATCACCTTTTTGGATATCTGAGCCATTTGAAAACCGATTTTCATCAAATAAACACTGAATCCTTCTTGAAATTACATGTTCTTTTTTATATTTCATGAGAGGATTCTCATTATCTCACTTAGGAATGTAAAAAACATGAATCCCCACCTCAACCAGTACTGTACAGCTCCTTTAATATTATGCATATCCACGGTTATCCAAAAGAGGGGCATGGTTGTGGGGCATTAATATTTTATTCTCCTCAAATCTCCCATTGTTGTACATGTATACATTGCAAATGTCTATGGAAAGAATATCCCAAATCAATAGTAGGGTCATGTCTTGGTACATACAACTGTACCGGTGTACAAGTTGTATGATTTGACATGATACTGTACACCAGTGTATGTACACTTTTATACATTGGGTAATTTCAAATTTGGTTGGAACTGTAGCTGGTGCTTATATGTTGTCTCAGAATGTAGCAGCATGAAATAGAGCCCCAACACGGTTGTCAGATAAAGTTCCACTGACAGAATGCTGATCATAACTACCAGTATACCAGTGTTATCTTCACACCTTTGCAGGGTATAAAAAGAGGCAGCCATGAATGCTTTGTGCCACGCAAATCATGTAGAAAAAGAATTTAATGCCACACACTTCTGTAACATGTCCAAAATACATTGATTTTAATTTTGCTATCAGGCATAGATTTATGTAGCCATGTCTAAAGTGTTAGCATACTTTCCACAGGCATAATACTGTATATTGCATTAGCATATAGGCTATGCATGTACAACATCCTTGATGTGAGTTAGGACAACATGCATCCATGGATGAGAATGTTGGTATCACACTTTTGTATAGCACTGCTACACGTGTAGCACCAACACCAAATCTGAAATTACAAGTTTAATAATCCCTAGGGTGTTGCTACCCTTGTAGGGGATGGTATATAGCTAATGGGAAAAACCCATCATGTATGGTGTACAATGTACAGTGTAAATTGGCAACAAGAATAGTGGAGCTTGATTTACCAGACGCCATTCAACTACATTGTATGGCCCATCATGAGCGTGATGGAACTATGTACACTGTACATCAATTTTGTGGTGAACTTGCCAACACAGATTGACATCAAGTTCAGGATTCTCACTGGTGCTAGTGTTAGAGCTCAACACTAGCACCAGTGAGAACATGCCCTGTACCACATACACTGTACATGTGGTACAGGGCATGTTCAAACTTGAAATCATCCATTGTACTATTAGGATCAGATGTCTGTACAGAAGTGTCTTTCCACATATGTAGTACAGTATGTCGGTATACATGTGTATACACATTGTACATGTGTACGTCTTTCATTGTACATGTACAACTGTACTAGTACATGTTTGCACATGTGGTACAGGGCATATTTAAGTTGTACTGAGTAAGTTTTCAGTGCATGTGCATTGTACCTACAAAACCTGTATGTATGGTTGGACCTACTACTCATCGACCGCCTAATGTTTATTTGCTTGATAAGAATATTTAACACTGAAATTCATGTTAAAAACTTGACCTACGTGATTGAGAAAATCCAGCACTATCAAATGCCGTTGTTCCCTTCTCGATTCGAAGTTTCAGTGCAAAAATATCGCCGTCGAACTTGCGTGGCCTCGTTTCAGCTCCCCGCGGTAAAGCTCCTTATTGAGATTGACCGCTTTTTTTGCAATGACAATGCACGCAAACCGAGTTGTATTGAACACCGTGTTGTACGAAGCTTTTTAGAAACTTCCATAGACATAACATTACGATTCGGTGAAAATATTCATTCGAAATTTTGTCCTTGATTAAAACCATTAATGAACAGTAAATTTTCGCGTTTTCCCACACCATCCTCATCAGCAGTCAAAGCCAATCCATTTTTATGTCCTCGGCGCACAGTCAAGTGGGTACAAAACGTTCTGTGCGCCAATACACTGTATACGCGGTCGGTTTCAAAAAGGGTGGTCGATATGTAGTAAGGCTACCATACAGTGTGTTGTTGTATGTCAAACCGTGCATATGAACAAATGTAAGTGGTTTGGACGTACTGTGATGTTTCTCTAAAACATTACATGTACTTGTATATTAGAGGTCACTTATTTTTAGAGGGGGTTTCTTTACCAGCACTAGATTAAAAGAAACAAAGCACACCAAATTCTGAGGATTGTGCTTGTGTGTGTTGAAATGACCTACATTGTATGGTGCAGTTTATGTTTTCCTTGTTCTAGTTTCTTTGGTTTATATAGACTTCTTACATATGACAGCCTACTGATTCAGCAATGTCCATGCATTACTAACATGCATTTGATTCTATGGCATGCAGTGCTGTGCAATGTGAACTACATAATTTATTTTGTACAATGGTGCAAAGCTATCTCTCTACATGTCTGGATTTATATGTACACATGCACCCCACAGTCCATTGCTTTAGCAGTGATGTGCTGTGATTTGATTTCAGTTTTTTATTCAATTTATCATGTAAAACTATACAGCTTCTTGAACATGTACACTTAACATGCACAGCAATAATATGCAAACAGTTACATGTACAGTAGTGTATACACGATGTACATGTACTTTTTATGGCCAGTCTTGTTCATAACAGCAGCCACCATGAATATACTGGTAAGAATTTTATACAAAATTTTACATGTAACAAAGTAATTGTACATCTTTACCTCCATTCTGTGTGAAAAACATGCTCATACAATCTCACTCTTGATGGGTTACTGTTGGACATTTCATGGTTGAGATGAAGATTCAGCTTTAAACTTTTTGCTAGATATTTAGAAACCACTTTATCAAATGATTAATAAAGAGCATACAATTCAAGAGGAACTCAAAGTTTATTTGATGACAGTTTTGAAATGACTGAGATATCCCAAAACAGTGGAAAACAAAGCAATCCTAACAAAAGGTGGGTCTTACATGTACCTTTTACTAGGATCGCTTTGTTTTGGATATCTCGGCCATTTCAAAAACAATTTTCATCAAATAAACATTGAATTCCTCTTAGAATAATACGCTCTTTCATGTTTCATAAGAGGTTTCTCATCTCAGAAATCATCATCAAAAAGCACTTGAAACCTGAAGCTCCATCTCAACTAAAAGTATACCATCCCTTTAAATGAGAGATTCTCTCTTTGAGCATGTTGCAGCGACATGCTGAAACCCCTCGTGGACCACCCTGTTACCTACATATTCTCCTAAGGAACTTTTGTCAAATTAGATATCCATTTAAGGATAAAAGAAAAATACATGTATGTCATGTGTTCTGATGGCTCCCTTGCACTGTACCTCTCACACATGACCTTTGCAGACAGTACCACAGCAGCAGCCGAGGTAGCAGTGGAGGAGAAGATGGAGGAGACGCCTGCTGCCGCCGCCGAGGAGGAGACCAAGGCAGAGACCTCTGAGGCCGGAGGGGAAGACAAGCCCCAGACAGCTGGGGAGACCTCGACGGAGAAGAAACCAGTGAGTGCACACAGTCCAACTTTAGTCAGGGCTGAACGCTAACCCATTTTTTCTGTTGGTCCGACCTGTCTGTCGGGCCAATAGGTATTCAGTTTTTTCCATATTTTACTGGTCAATTCCTGAAAGAAGTTACTGGGCTGACAATGATTTTTACTGGTCAGGGTTCGTCAGACCAGTGCCAGTGTGCAGCGCTGCTTTAGTTATTCAAATCAATTAAGTTCAGTTTATTTGGCGCTAGAAATCAAAAGATACATTATGTACATACATATTAAAACAACAACAACAACAACAATTTGTATTCATGTACGTACATGCTCATGTGATAACAACTTACTGTTGGGACCAATGTGAACCAACTAGCACATGTAAGTGGGGCCCAAAACAGTCCAGCCATGTCATGACTGGAGCCCATCTGGATAACTGATATTGCTAGGAGAGTGAGATGTACTTGAGCATGGCACTTTGAAGCAAGTTGTGTCAGGGTTTACATAGGGAATTGTTAATGTACAGTTCACTGCAATGATTTACATGATGTTTGCATGTTTCATAATTCAAATAATGTGGACGTGAAATGGAAAAAAAAAATGTGTTTGTATGAGTGGAAATACACCTTCCTCTTGACCTTTGTTCCTTCCACCCAAATGTATATTCTAAAGTTTACTTGCACTCACACAAACAAATACAGTCCCAAACACATACCAACACACAGCATACACATACAAACATGAGCATTCGCCCCCCCATGTGAATGTATCCAGTTACCCTTTGACTCGAACATATCACGAACAAAGCATTATCTTCTATAGCCAACTTAGAAAGGAGAAAATTGAAAATGCACAAGAGTGATTACGATGTAGTAGGAGGTCAGTGTGCTTTGCAGGTGTTAAATACCTGTACATTGGATGGAAAAGCTTGAACATGCATTGTAATTCATTTGTTTCTATATGCAAGATAGTTTTTAGTTCTAGTTGCAGTAAATAATGTACAAACCTGATGCTGCTGAGATTACAATGTACAAACTCATTACAAAACATTAGGAGGGAATAATTCTTGGATAGATGTGCTTACTGCAAAAGAATTTTGAAGACTTCTTTGAAGATTTGATCTTCAAAATGACACAATGAAGAATCAAAATTTAACTCGCAATTTCTTCTCATACCGTGTTTGTCCCATAGGGCATGTCCGGCACTGTCGCCAAGCACTACAATGATCTGAGGGAGGGCACCGTGTTCGACAGGACCAGGAGCAGAATCTACTATCAGCGCAACTTCAACAACTGGATCAAGGTGAGGAAAATGAATCGTGGATGGCATGACGCTTGAATACAGAAGGTGCCAAATATGACTGTGACGAAGACCCTCAGAGATGCATAGAAGTTGTCGATATGTCATTTGGGTTGGATAATAATTATGTCCTATAACTACTCCAAGGGAATTTGAAGAGCCCAATACAGCCCCCAGCTAACACAGTTTTCATCTGGGTTATTGTAACAAGGCTATATTCTTTTGAGTACCAAGATTTAATGGACAATTGGATTCCTGTGCTTGAATTTGCAGTTCAGGTAGAAGAAAAAGAAAATTGTCGACATGATGACCTTAGAATCTCTTGTATGACAAACATAGTGAGATGGCATAAAAGCATGAAATTTGAGTAGTGATCCAGCCACAATTCCTGTTAAAGAGATGGTATAGTTTTGGTTGAGACCTGATTTCAGGTTTCTAACATTTTTTGGTGAGATAATGAGAAACCTCTTATGAAATATGATAGAGCATGTAATTCTATGAGGAATTCAACATTTATTTGATGAAAATTGGGTTTTGAAATGGCTGAGATATCCAAAAAAGAACAATTCTTATAAAGTGTAGGACCCACACTTCATTACGATCGCTTTCTTTTACTTTGTTTTTGGATGTTTCAGTCATTTCAAACCCGATTTTAATCAAATAAACGTTGAATTCCTCTTAAAATGGTATGCTCTGTACTATATCACAAGTGTTTTCTTGGTATCTCGCAAAAATTTAAAAGCCCAATTCTCACCTCCATCAATACTGAACCATCCCTTTAACTAATAACTCAAGCTTTCAGTTTTGTATTGGCAGTTCAAGGCCACGTTGAGTACTGTGTATTCACATTTATTTACTAAATTCACTTTCATTGATATCATGGAAGCTTAGCACACACTCATACAGAGTTCCATGCTCTGCTGTTTTGCCCCTAACATAAACTAAAGTGTTTGGCACACCATAAACACCACATTGTAATGACGCAGAATGCAGGCCTAGTTGATGTCAATTATTACCTCCGCCAAGGAAGGCGGTTATGTTTTTGTCAGCATTGGTTTGACTGTTATGCAAAATAACTCAAAACAATGTGAACAGATTTTATGAAACTTACAGGAAAAGTCCATAATGACACAAGAAACGGATTATCCAACTTTGGTAGTAATCCAGGAATTTTTATGGATTTTTTAAATAGAAATTTTTTAATATTTTGGCAAATAGGGTCGATGAACTGGGGAGTTCAAGCTGTGCGTATTTGAGGCTTGCGTGCGCATACCAAAGCATGTGCTCTGCTCGAGGAGCCGCGTAGCAGGAAGGTAAACACTTCTTAGCTTATTTTTATTTTTTTTTTAAGCTATTATTGGGAAATTGGGCGACTTTCAGCATGAATGTATGGGTGGAGATGAGCTGCTCGACGGAGGTCTGCGCTCTGCGAGTGCTTTTTTAATTGTTTTTTTTTTTTTTTCTGTAGTTACATGTAGGCAACTCTGTAGATAGCTTCACTCTGAACATAGACCTTCTCCAGACAGGAAAGAACTGAAGAAAATCCTGCCAAAATCTTTCGGCTGATATGGATTGAAATTATTACTGTGTGTAAAAGGGGAATGCATTGGTATTATTGAAGTATTGCTGCAAGATTTGCAGAGACTTTCACTCAGACAACTGATTTAGAGATTTGTTCCTTTCGGATCTCAACAATTCAATAGACTGGAGACATTTGCTCCACCCATCACCCATTGCATTGTGTTCTTTCCACAGAGTATGGTGATAGCCAATTCACTGAAGGCAGTGCACAGGAAGAAAGGGTGCACAGTCCTGGATCTGTGCTGCGGCAAGGGAGGCGACCTGCTTAAGTGGACCAAAGGCAACATCAAGAAACTTGTCTGTGCAGGTGAGCACATAGCCAAATTATTCTGAGCTCGAGCAGTTTCTGTCATGTTTACCCAAGGTGTGATTCCATGCCATATTCAGTTGGCTGATAATGAATGGAATAAATTCAGATGAAAGTGGTAGAAATTTCATCTTAGAATTATAGTTAGAGAGTTTCAGCAATATAAAACTTATGATTATTATTTCACAAACCACTGATATTACTCAAATTGGCAACAGTGGTGATATTATCATCATTTCAGAAGTCTGTCATTGAACTCTACACAAATCTTCACCCAAATTCCCTTGTTTTGACATGAAATCAGTAAGAATAAGATGCATCCCCTCCATTGAATTATTATGGTCTTTGAATAACCTTAGTAATGTATCATTACCCAAATGTTGGGATGTTTCTTCAGTCAATATGATATTGAACATGTGCCTAGATTATGTACTGCCCATGTGCTAAAAGCATTGTTCAAAGGATTTGGGTGAAGGATTGCCTCATGAAGATTTTGGCTGGCTCAAAGCGGAATTATATGAAGTAAGTGGTGTTTGAAAGGCAAAAAAGGTCTCCTTACTGGCCTTATTCTTGAAGAAGACTTGCTAAATAGACTCCAGCACAAACATGGATCTTTACGAGTTTGATGCATGTTGTGTTTTCCCGATGCAGATATTGCTGAGGTTTCGGTGCAGCAGTGCCAGAAGAGGTACAACGATCTGGTGCAGCGAAATAGGCGCCAAAACAATCCTGTGTTTGCCGCCGAGTTCATCGCAGCAGACTGCGCAGATGTGAGTATGCTGTTCTAGATAGACAATGTGACCTAGATAATGAAAGCATAGTAGACACAGGTATTGTCTGTTGGTGCTCAATCAGTAGCTTTTCATACTTTTTTGCCTTTGATATTGTTAGCACTTTCCAGATTCTTCATGTAATCAACACATTCCATGCTCATGCCTTCTAGTAAAAATTTGAAGCTTGCAATAGTAGAAACTGATTACTAATACTATGTAGCTTCAAGAAACATGTGAAAGAATAAATGTATTCAAATCTTTCTATAGTGGCCACCCAAGGAAGATGAAATAAATGACCATTGTATACACATGGCCGATATAGACAGTGTCGTTAACATGGCTTTTTTCTTAGGGGGAATTGTGCTTAGTTGTCACATACAGCAGGTGGACGCTATAAACAGTGGTGGCTATAGACGGGTTTGACCCCCTGAGATGATTGGATAGTATGACAGATCTACAGGTAGGTAGATTGATACATACTGACATACATGTAGGTTAATTGCTACCTAGTTAGATAGATGAATATGTAGATGAAATAATTGACATGCACATATACACTTAATAAAGCTGGATCGAATGAAGTATAGGGGAGGAAATTTTACTTGAGTTCCGGTTTGGTCTTTTTCAGGATGTACTAGTATGTCAGGTTGTGAATCACCACGATGCTCTTACCTTAAACATCAACCAAGTAAACCATACAAACTTTTTCCACTGAGCTTTGCTGGCAATATCATTGCATTCCTATCAGCTGTAATGTCACTGCGAAATGCGTTGCATTTGGTGTCTTGTCCTTTGTCAGGTGCTGTTAACGCAGCGGTACAAGGAGACTGACATCCTGTTTGACCTGTGTAGTTGCCAGTTTTCTCTTCACTACTCCTTCGAGAAGCCGGAGCGGGCACGGACCATGATCAGGAACGCTTGCGAGAGGCTGCGGCCAGGCGGATACTTCGTAGGAACCATTCCCAATGGATACGAGCTAGTGTGAGTCTTGCTTATATAATTATTCTTGTTACATATTATGGTATCATTGTTGGTAATTTTAAGTTCTAATTTTCGTACATTTCATCAGTAAAATGTGTCAAACAAACAAAATCCAGTGCAAAAAGTTACTTGGAAACTTGGAAAACTGCTTCCTGCTCCCCCCCCCCCCCCTCCCCCCCAACATGAGGAGAGTTTTATTAAAAATTAAATTTTTTTTTGAATTATAGTCATCCCCCCCCCCCCAAACACACGCACTGGTTTAATGTATTGCATATTTCCAAGCATGTGGATAGACAAAGATGACACATGCACTCTCTAGTTTATCAATGTATTCTCATTCCTCATATACTACAACTACCTCATGTTGAGGTGAAATGGCACCAAAGGTCTCACTTTCGGCAGTGAGTGAGTGCTTTTTTTTTTCCTAAGCTTGGAGAAATGGGATGCTGTCCAAAAAAACATGAATGCTGGTTTAATGTATTTGATATTTCTTAGCATGTGGGCAGATGGAGATGACATATTTACACTCTATAATCCAGCATTTTTTTTTTTAATTCCTCTTCACTGGTATTGCTACAGGTCGAGGTTAAAAGGAGCCGAAGGTCTCACCTTTGGCAATGAGGTCTACAAGGTGACCTTTGAGAAGAAGGAGGAATTCCCTCTCTTTGGATGCAAGTATGATTTCCACCTTGAGGGCGTCGTGGACTGCCCAGAGTTCCTCATCTACTTCCCTCTGCTGGAAGAGTAAGTCTGAGGAGTTTTCTTTCCTTCTTCCCATCTCTTCTTCTCTTCTGTGTAGATTGTATGAACTCTTCATGTGCCACAGCATAAACCCATGTCTGCCATGTCATTCTGAGACTGCAACGCAGTAGTACTTTTGGAAAATGATCCATTTTACAATGCCATGTAACTTATAAGTTCACCTGAGCCTTTGAGATCATTCATTGTCCATTGTCCATCATCCATCGTCCATCATTTGTCATGAGTAAACTATTTACATTTTTTGCTTCTTCATGAAAAACTTCATGATGGACTGTCACCAACTTTGGCAGGTAGCAGCCCTAGGGTGATAGAATCGTAATTTGTTCAAATGGGTACCGTGTCCCCAAATTAAGGAATATTTCAAAATCTTCTTCTCTAGAACCAGAAGTAATGGGGCATAGTTAGTGCTGTAAGTACATCAGTAATTGTAGTTTGTTTGTGAGTGATCCAGGAGTGCACCCCACCCCGTTGAATCTGGGAGGGACCAAATTAGGACCGTATTTTGACATTTCCATCTTCTTCTTGGAATAGCGTGGTCAAATTTACAGCAAATTTGGCAGATATTATTGCCAATAATATCTATTAGGATTACAGAATATATATTCGCATGAATGGATGCCACGCTCCTTTTTAGGGGCCCTAGAGGGCCCAGAACAAAGCCCCCACACACTTGATATGTTCTTCTTAAGCAATAGTCTGCAAAAATGTGTGGAAGGTGGACTTGCGATACTCGGGTGAGCTGTAGACCTGTGGGTCTCTTTATTTCATTTGTGTCCTCTCTTCTTCCTAGATTGTATCGACTCTCTGTGTGCCATGTCGTAAATTCCATGTGTGCTACATCATTCTCAGACCGCAATGCTTGAGCACTTTGGGAAAACATTCCGTTTTACAAAGCCATGCAACTTTTTGTGGAAGCATTGATTCTAGAAATGCAGTACAGCAAAGTTGTGGGGAAAATTGCAAACTTTGCTGTGATGAATGAGAATTTTTTTATGACAAAGCTGTGCCTGTGGTGCTTTCAGTATACTATGGCATATTGTAATTTACTGTATACGCCGAATATTTCGCGAAATTCGAGTCAGATGTTATTCGCGAAATTAAAAACACGCGAAAATATTAATTGACTCTGTACGCGTGTACATTTCTCCGTTCAGCGCAGGACTCCACAATCGCGAATTTAACCACTCGCGAAATCGTTGGGAATTCCCGATTCGTGAAAATTTAGACTCGCGAAATATATGGCGTATACAGTATCAATTGGTTTTGTGTGCGGTTGTGCGTTTGAGCAAAATATGCGAAGTTGGCACGCCGTCGACTGATTTTGCCGTGGGAAAGTGGCTCGAAGAGACTTGATAATTGTATCAGTTTTTGCATTTCACCTACTCTACAGCATATACCCACATGCTGACAGAATGGATGCATAGCTGCTGCGTATCTGGTACTAAATGTGTACGTCCACCACATAACCACATCAATACATGCACAGACTATCATTCTTTTTCAGTGTGCTGTGTTACACAACCAGAATGAGTTGTTCAAATGGGAAAATCTCTGTTGTATGTTTCGGATTGAGATCATGCTCTTTAGTAACATATTTAAAGGACAAGTTCACCTTCATAAACATAAGGATTGAGAGAATGCAGCAATATTAGTAGAACACATCAGTGAAAGTTTGAGGAAAATTGGACAATCGATGCAAAAGTTATGAATTTTTAAAATGTTTGTGTTGGAACCGCTGGATGAGGAGACTACTATAGCTTATAAGTCATATGCGTACAATAGTATAAAGAAAATGTAAAGAAGATTCAACATATTTTCACTTTTTTCACATAATAAAAGAGCACTTGACTTGCCTCTTTCTAAGGGCAGGGGGAATAATATTACCCATAACATATGTCGGTAACGAGTCAAGGGAATGTGTACTTTTTTCAAAAGATGAAATTTTGTGAAAATCCCTTTATATTTTCCTTATATTGTTGTACCCATGTGACATCTAAGTTATTCAGACACTGCAGTAGTCTTCTCATCCAGCGGTTACTGCACAAAAACTTCAAAAATTCATAACTTTTTGACAGATTGTCCGATTTTCCTCAAACTTTCAATGATGTGTTCTACTAATATTGCTACATTCTCTCAATCCTTATGTTTATGAGGGTGAACTTGTCCTTTAATATCACACTGCAAACTTGTGTGACTATACTACTATACAGTTGTAATTATCACATACATTTCAGCAATGTTACACCACCTTCTCTCTGTTTTCTATGATTTGTTTGAAGCGAAAGGTGTCAGAAACTTCATGTCCATGTATGATGATTGAACTGAAAGCATTTTTTCACAAGCATTTTGGAATAGAGCGTGTGGATAGAGTGATGGTCAAATTGTATGCTGTCCCCTGTTTCAGCAGTTTGTTTTGTTTTGACAATATTGCTTTTATGCAGAATGGCCAAAGAGTTTGACATGGAACTGGTGTACTTCAAGAACTTCATGGAGATTTACAAGGAGAACAGTGAAAACACAGACAACCAGGCTCTCATTGCCAAGATGCAGGCCCTTGAGGTAGGAAGACATGATTTTATAGATATGCTCAAGTCTGTTGTTTTAGCTATGCTGTCATCTCTTTCTCATTCTCTTTGTCTGTCTCTCTATACAAATATTTGCACCTCGATCTCTCGTTTTTTTTTCTCTCTCTCTTGATCCTTGTTGCTCTCCCCCCCCCCCCCCTCTCTCTCTCTCTCTCTCTCTCTAAACTGCAAGGTCTGTAGAATCAGTCAGGAATTAGTGATAATCTTTTGGTTCTTACATTTTGAAATAGTACCACCACCACCACCACCACCACCACCACCACCACCACCACCACCACCACCACCACCACCACCACCACTACTACTACTACTACTACTACTACTACTACTACTACTACTACTACAACTAGTACTACTACTACTACTACTACTGAGTACTACTACAACAATTACAAGTTCTTCTACAACACCTACAAGTACTACTAGTACTCTCGGTATTAGTAGTACTGCTACTTTTATTACTATTACCACAACTACTACTGCTGTTACTGCTGCTGCTGCTAAGTACTACTACTACTACTACTACTACTATTACTACTACTACTACTACTACTACTACTACTACTACTACCACTACTACTTTCACTACTACTACTACTGCTACTACTACTACTACTACTACTACTACTACTACTATTACTACTACCACTACTACTATTACTACTACCACTACTACTACAGTTGAACCTCTCGTATCCGGACAAGTCGGGACCGGGGCTCATCCGGATAAGGGATTTGGCCGGATACGGGAGACTCAATGCTTTATACATGTACATACATACACATGTACTCATGTAGCCCATTGTAGTACCACATGTAGTAATGTGTATAGACCGATTCAAGTGACTGTTCATGGAAGTGCGCCCTCATAAGGCGACGCCATAACTGGGGGCCAAACAGGCCGGGTCGGCAAGCGCCCTGCGTGCGTGGCAAGGGTGTCAGCGGCAGCCAGTGCTTTTACCACCCGGCGCCAGCCGGCCAGCTAGCTAGCTATCTCTGGCGGTGGCAGCGATCGACGCATCTGGCTTTGTGACAACTAGAGTCTACATTTTTTTTTTCGCAAGCTAATTAAAAAAAAAAAAAAATTAAACAACTTATACCGACTATGAGCGAATGGGTAGATGACATACGGCTGTAGCCAAAACTTGAATTTCAAGGTAAATATCGGTACGACCCGTGAATGTTTGTAGACTCTATTTCGTTGGCGATGACTTGGATACTCGCGTGTAAGCCCCGTATATTCACATTTGTGTAAGAGAATAAAAACCGCTGGGGAGAATTATTGCTAGGCGCAGGCAGACGTCTTGCTAATAAGCCTAGGCTGTTGACAAGTTAACTTATATATATTATAAATACAAATAATGATTAAGAATCTTGAGCTAGATATGGTGCAATAAATTGCAAGCTATCGCTTAACTTAACCTCTTTAGGGCACGCTTTTGCCTTTACTCGGGAGTGTCGGGCCAGCAGGGTAGAATCTGTCTAACGTTAGATCTTTTCTAGAAATCTAGGCAAGAGTCCAGACTAGTCAGACCTATTGACTTCTAGAACCCTACATCCTATATCATTTTCGGTTGTCGATAACTTCAGGCAAGCCTAACTAAGTAAACCAAACAGAATATAAATCTAGGCGTTTCTAGGCCGTATATGCCTAAACTTAAGTTACGACTACGTCGCCTGATGTCTACAACCAAAACTTCTACTGTTTTAGGTCTAAGTAACCTTGCATAACATCACGCTAACGCCTAATACATTGTATTATAATCTACAAAAGTGATTTTTAAATCATACTTTCTTGGTATGATTATGAAACGGATGTTTGCCGCCATCCATGGTTTAATATTTATAAGTATCACTTTATCAAAAGTCAAATTCAGAGTTCCAGGCCAAAATTGAATAGGCCTATGGTCAATTCAGTGCTGAACATTGAAGAAGTGAAACAATATAGGAATTTAACGCATCTTGAAACATTTTATTTAGCTGTAGTGTAGGCTGTAAAATGTTTGTCATAATAATAAAGTCTAGCCAGGAAGTGTATTCTAACTTTGGCAAGTAGGACACCAAGGATAAAAAAGAAAAAGTGAATTATCAAATTCTTTGATCTAAACTTGTCTTTTTACGAATAATACATTATGCAGTGATAACCTAATTAAATACAGAATCTAGTAGACATAGTTTATTTCGAAATCTCTGCATTTTTATACCGTTGTATTTCACTTAATTGTCTTTAATTTTGCCTTACTTTATCAGGCGTCAGCGGTGTCTGAATTTCACACACTGCCGTGCAGCTTCCATTTCCATTTTTTCTGTCATTTGTGCACCCAACAACTGCACAATGTGTTTTCCTGATCCTTCCTTTGAAGCTTTCAAAGTAGATCAATATGTCTGAATCACTCAATTTTGTCCAAAAGAAAGGCATTAAAAGCCGTTGAATGACTTTTCCACACTGAGTAAACAATCACAATATTAGCGCGGCGCCGGCGGTCGCCGGCCGCGGCGCAGCGGCCGCGCCCGGCTAACTATGCGCGATGGGTACGCTAGGCTGCTGAGCTGCAAGTGCAACTCGCTGGGTAGCTAGCTCGCTGGAAGCCCCAGTTGGCCCCCAGTTATGGCGGCCGTTATAGCGCCGCTAGCGGCGGTAGGTGAATAGGTCATCGAAATTGAATCGGTCTATACTGCAACCTTTTCATTGCTACACTCAGTAACAGACCCCAAAATAGAGGTTCGTGTTTGCAAGAATGAAATCATTTTCTTTTATAAATTCTTGGGATGATTTACCTAAATAATTATTAAGAAATGTATCAAGTATATGTAATTCATGTGTGTTTGTGTAGGAGTTCTCAAGGAGTTGGGAATCCCCCTTTCCTCCTGTAATTCTTTAAAAAAGATAAAAAAATCACGGCGAGATTGCGTCCGGATAATAGAGAGATCCGGATAAAGGGAGGCCGGATAATAGAGGTTCAACTGTACTACTACTACTACTACTTGTTCTGCTTCTTCTTCATCCTCCTTCTCAAGTGTTCCAGCACAAATTGCAATGTCCACTTTCACACTCTCAGTAGAGTATAGACATAGGATCCTCCATAAAAAAAAGCTAATGATTTCCCCTCACGTGTCCATAAGATAAAAAGGTGTCATTTAAAAGGTCGCTTCATATCTGTACCACCTCCTCCTTCCCACCCCCCTCATTTTCACAGCAATACCCGCCCGACAAGTTCACCAAGCTGGCCAGCTCAAAGAGCGATGACTACGTCCACGCCGAGGCCAGGCATATGGAGCTGACAGGACTGGCCTCTGACAGTGACAAGAAGCCCATGACAATTGTGAGTTCGCCCTACGTGTGCCAGAAATGATGAATGAATCGGATAAATTGCTAAAAGCCTTCAAATCACTTTCTCTTTAAGTGTTCCCTATATTGGCAAAACATTTAAGATTTTGTATCACCATATTTCTGTCTCAATTGCAAATTTTTGTCCTGATTTATTGCAGATTTTATTGAATTTTACTAGTTCCACTTTAATCTCTCTCCTACATATTGGATGCAATGAAATTTAGAGTTGGCAATTTGATGAGAAGAGGAGGATTATTGATGTAGCTGTGTACTGTATCAAATGACTCAGTTATTTTTCAAGTGACTTTTGAATTGCCCTGATTGAGAATAATACAGAACAATATTAATGTGACAATTTGCATAGCCATTTTCACCAAATCATGACAACATGTTTCTTGAATGGATAACTTTGAAGGAAGATTCTACGCAGAACCAAGGTGGTTGCAGACTTAAGTTTGCACTGTTTGTGAAAACTGAGATATAACTGAGATATTGTGTCTTGTCAACAGTATGAGTGTTGTGTTTTGTTTTGTTTTGTAATGCGGTGGAGTGCAGTGGAAGACATGGAAAAGACAGATGGAGGAGGGGCTGAGGAATGTTGTATGGTGGAAGGAGGATGCCCCAAATTGGGCGTGGTGATGAGCTGGTGTAATAGCGATTGCTTTGAGAATGAGGTAAATCCAGCCACCTGCCAGTTATTGGGGACAAATTCGGTGAGAAAATGGATGGTGATGTTGAATGTCATACTTCTGGATGAAAGGGAGAAACTTTGTGCTTGTGTATTTTCATGTCTTACCACCCGTTGTGATCACCATAATAGTGATTGCTTTGAGAATGAGGTAAATCCAGCCATCCCAGTTACTGAGGAAAAATTTGGTGAGAAAATGAATGGCGATGCTGAATGTCATTGGTTTTAAGGGGGAAACTTTGTGCTTGTGTATTTTCACATCTTCCCACCTGTTGCGATCACCAGGGAACCCTGTCCAAGTCCGAGTGGGAGGCATCCAGCCTCTACTGCGCTTTCGCCTTCAAGAAGGCCGGAGAGTTCGAGGAGCCGGAGGAGGAGACCAAAGAGGAGGAGAAGGAGGTTGCCAACGGCGACGGAGCGGAGGCAGCAGCGGAGGCGGATGCGGCCGCGGCGGACAGCACTGAAACCCCCCAGGAGGGGGAGGAGGCTGAGGAAGAAGGGGATGCTGAGGGGCAGGAGGAGGAGGAGGCGTGAGGTCAAGTGAGCGAGAGACCGACGGACTGACCATTCTCAAACGTGAGAAGGGAGAACAGATGGTGTCTCTTTGTTACATATCCTTATTCTCATCAATGAGAAACAGATACACTTTATGCAGTACTCCACAAAGATATTACAACCATTATATGTTGATGCAAGTCTTCATTGAACTGATACTAGTCATCTTCAATACTTCTCTTTTAGGTGTGGGTTAACATGTTATTTAAAAATGATTCAAGAAAATCTTCTCATCAATGAGAAACAGATACACTTTGTGCAGTACTCCACAAAGATATTACAACCATTATATGTTGATGCAAGTCTTCATTGAACTGATACTAGTCATCTTCAATACTTCTCTTTTAGGTGTGGGTTAACATGTTATTTAAAGATGATTCAAGAAAATCTTCATTTTGGTATTCATTACTCTAATCTGTTTCTTAAACTTCTCCCTTGCCAGTGGCAAGAGATAAGATGCTTTACTCTTGCCAACTTTTAATGTCACTTGGTATACCAAAAGATAACCCTCTCTCAAACAACCTTCTGCTTTTTCAACCACAGAATCCAATTTTGATAAGACCTATCATTTCCGCGCAACCCTGCACGGAAGTGATCTCCAATTGACTGACTGTCGACTCAAAGGGGGGATACGACAAGTTCAGGCAACGGAACAACGCAAGCAAACACACACATGCAGACATGCTGACGGAACGTGTTACTCCTCTGCAAGTATTTTAGAAATCTGTATACCCAAATAGCCGGACGTCTTCAATTTGTGTGGACATTAAAGGGGGATACTAGTTGTCACTTACAAAGATTTGTCATCCAACGTGATATGAATTACACAGAGGCAGACAATAAGTAACTGGCGAGACATCCTGTAGGTTCCTTTCTCTTTCGTTTCCAGCGGTTGTGATTATATATGAAACAGTCATCATTTTGATAATGCAAATGTATGTGTAACTCTGTGACCTACCCTTATACTTTATTTGTTTCATGTTTGTGTGTCGTTGTGTTTTGTTTTGTTTTTTGTTTTTTGTTTTTCATAGGGGGTTCATTGTTCTGTGTTCATTACTTTTTCTATTTTTATTTCAAGGCTATGAAGGACTCTTCGATATCCAGAGCAATTTCCCACACAAATAAGTAAGAAACCAGTTCAGTTAGCAACTGTGTATCCCCAAAGTGATTTTAATCTGGGCGTGGCCCAGTCAGCATTTATTCATTAACCCTGATAGATAACTTTGAGTCCTTGTCTGCCCATTGCATTGTGTTCAGTGAAGTCAAACAACGTTGGCTTTGGATTTCTGGTTTTTGCTAAGCTTCACCACACAAGTCATTTACTGTGATTGATAATACCTGACCATGTGTTTTGTTTGTTTTGTTTTATTCTACATCTTTTTCCCTACAGTGCCTGTCCTGAATAAGTGTTTTAGTATTGTTCATCATTGTTAACTTTTTTGATTCCTTCATTTAACTTCAGTTTAAAAACAAACAAACAAACAAACAAACAAACAAACAAACAAGCAAACCAAAGCATTCTTAGTGTGTACATTTGTTCGGTCAATATTTGTTTGTTTGTGTGTGTGTGTGTGTGTGTGTGTGTGTGTGTGTTTTAGGCTTCTGAGTTGGTTCTAATGTTTTTGTGTCTTGAAAAGAGAGTATGAAGCAAGTGCTTGTATTTGCATTGATGGGGGTGAATTTGATCATCTATTCTCTATAACTTGTGATTTCTTTGAAAGTAAAAGGAAGTAGGAGGGGGATGTATACTCCTTACATAGTCATGCAAGTAACCCATGTGCACCAAATAATGTGAAAAAATATATGCAATACTTTGCATCGCTTTACCTTATTTCTTCTCTCTTTTTATGCCTCCGCCCGCAGGATGCCGCAGACATTGTTTGTTCTTATTTCTATTTGTAAGAATGCTCAACACTCTCACTTCATTTTCTGTGAATTCATACGTGCACATGTACATAATTTGACATCTTTGTGTCATAGCACCTTTCCCGCAACCAGACAAAACAAAACCATTTGAAAAGTCGCAAATGTTAATGAAGTCTCTCTTTTTTTCTCCTTTTTTTTGAGCTCGCCGCCCATTGGATACATAGACAGTAATGGTGAGCGTATGTAGTGATTGAACCATAAACTCTCTGAATAGCTAGAAAGTGCTCTTCTCTATGTTGAATTGTAAATCATCTTCTCATAAATGAGTCTTGAGTTTGCTGATGTGTGTAACATTCTATTTACATTGTGTGAGTGTGTCTGTGAATAGGATGTGAAATAAAGCATGATCGGCAGGCATGCTTTGACATCAGTGAGTATGATGAAGATTTTGTTTTTGCATAGGAGCTTAGTACACAGAATGTATACATGTTTATGCAAATTTTCAGCTTCAGCTTTTTTTTTTTCCTGCTATCATTGGTATGTAAACATAATTCCTCAGGGTTGTGGCTTTCCATCTTTACCATATTTCATCTTTTTTTTTCTGCTAAAAACTCGATAAGAACACACAAAGAATGTAGGCGTGTAGAGATGTGGAAATGCCACTGAAATGTTGCATTAAAACAGTTTTTTTTTTTTTTTTTTTGCTGATATAGGTATATTTATGCATAAGAAAATTTTACGTAAGCTGTGTGCACATAGTAGTCTGCTTAATCAGTGGTAATTACACAGAACAGGTGCCATGTGTAGATTTTCAACCTGTCAACCACTGAGTAAGACAATGATTTGAATTCTCCACAATGTTTCCAGCTCAGAAAGAAGGAAACAAATCAATCATGAAACAAGCACCTTGTCTCGCTCTACCTGGAGCTGGAAAATTTAAGCATGATTGTCATTACTTCATATGAGAATTTGAGGATATCCATGGTTTTTGCGTCATTGTTTAGCCAAATTTGAAATATTGCTGTTATTTTTCATTCTCCCCTTATGTCTGTAGCTGTAAGTGAAATGAATCATTTTATGATACCCCTTAGAGTTGACACCCTCTGACATATACTACAACAAGAGGTGTTACTTGAAGAGGAATGCAATGAGGTCGGTGTAGGCGTAGCAGACCATAGTTTAGAATATTCATGGACTTGAGTGTGTGTATAGCTGTAAGAAATATTGAGCAGGTAATACATGCATTTCAAGGAATGATGTATGATAGGAAAAAAAAAACTACTGATAATTACTACTCACTAGCTGCGAAAATGATGTGAACAGTTATCGCAAACCTGATGAATCACATTAAGAATGTATCTTGCAAAGATTGTGTGAAACCGAACAAACTCCTTGTCAAGAGGATTCAGCTAAAGAAAAAGTTGATCGATTCCAGCATCTGGGAGCGAGTCATGTAGATATAAGTTTAGCCTAGAAGTTAGAGTTGTGTCCATTAAAGATGTCCGCATAGTTGTTTTAGGTATAAATACAGTGTGATGGTTGTATAAACT
This sequence comes from Diadema setosum, assembly GCA_033980235.1. Classification (NCBI taxonomy): domain Eukaryota; kingdom Metazoa; phylum Echinodermata; class Echinoidea; order Diadematoida; family Diadematidae; genus Diadema; species Diadema setosum. Next base: position 27,490,315 of record CM067066.1, on the reverse strand, counting down.
TCACTCAAAGAAGATGTGTTAATCTCTAGTGCTATGGCTATTTACTTAGGCAAACTTTGGCGTCTATTTGTGCCAAATCCAATTTTGAATTGCAATGATTTGTAGATACATCACCTTCAGACTCCTCTGGAGCTGTGTTTATGTTGTTGTGAATGTTCATTGTACTTGTCCAAGTTGTCGATCCCTAATCTTTTCCTCCTCTTGCTGTCTCAGTTACCATGGTAACTAGGAGGACTGTCAGTCTGAGAGCTTATGTGCTGAATGAAAGTAATGCAAGATGTTTTAAGTTTGTAGTCTGCTGCTGGCCCAAGTATAAAGGTCAGTATGCCATTACGGAGTGAAAGGGAAGGAAAACTAGTTTTTTGCTCCAGACGTCTTGGGGATTCTGAGGCAGTGGCCGCCGTTTGCGTGTGTCTCCAGTTTGCATGGGATTTGGTGCACTCAGGCACGATGCATGGAGCCTGAAACTCGGCAAGTGTCGCTAAAAGAAATATTTGTGGTGAAAATTGACAAAGTTAATGATCCCCATCCCTATCCCCCCCCCCCCCAAAAAAAAAGAAGAATTACACTAAAATGGTAAGGTGAAATGCATAGAGGGTGTCTTCCAGACAGATCAAGCAGGAACGTGTGTTAAAGGTCACCGTGTAATTGTGACACAATGGTGGGTGTGCCGATGTGATATTATGAATGGGATTAACGTTAGATGTATCCCATGAGGCCTTGCAAACGGAACGATTGCTTCCTCAGAAAACCCAGCTTAGGCTTTGCTATTTGTGAATCGACATACACGCTCATGTACCAGGCAAGTGTGTGTGTTGCTTCTGTGGTTCCGATTTGAATGTGCCAGGCTTGGATTCTGGACCCCCTCCTCCTTTCTCCCCCCCCCCCCCCCCCAAAAAAAAAAAAGAGATGAAAAAAGAAAAGAAGAAAACATCAATTGCGTATCTGTAAATTTATGGGGGCTTGGATAGGAGAGTGGATCAAGAGTTGTAAGTGTTCAAAGTAGAATTGTAAGTTAGGAGCTCTGGTTGTATGTTTATGACTTTATAAAAGACAAAAAAAAAAGTGAAACATGTTAGCATAGAAATGTGTGTGAAACATACTTGGATGCTTTTGTTACTAGAAAGAAATGAAAAAAAAAAATGTTAGAAAAAAATGCATTCCTCCACTATCACTAATGAAAATATAAAATACACTGTCATGTAAATCAGGGAAACAGTTATTTTCCTTTTTTTTTTTGAAAGAAATGATTGAAAGTTTTGTGTTCCTGCAACTTTCACATCTATTTTTACGTGTGTATGAAATGTAACGCTGTACTGTTGTGTTTTGCATGTAATACAATTATTTTCATCTGGTGGTTCTGCGGAGGAGAGATATGGAGTTTCTAGTGGGGTAAGGGCCATGGGCTTCAGTCGTAAGAATTACCTGGTAGGTCTTGTACAGGGGGCTGAGTACCCGCGCATTTTGATGTGGAATTACGTTTCCTTGGAGTTGCAGCAACTTTAGGGGGGATATTTTTGGTATTTTTGTACAATAGTTGTGAAATATGTGATCATGATAACAACAGGTAAGCCCATAGTGCTTTTTTTTAATTATTTTTTTGTCACAATCATTTCTTTACTTTGTTGCTTTTCATCCCTCTCTTTTGAAGTAATGAGGAAGTAAAAATTGAATCTGTATCGAGAAGAAAAAGACAAAAAACAAACAAAAATACTGAATGTTGTAGGATTGTAACAATAGCTCATTTAAAAAAAAAAAGTAAAATGGATTGTATTCTACCGATAATGTTTCTTATGTGTCCTGTTTTGTGTGCTGTGTACAAGTACATATGAATTACAGGGGAACCCGTTATAATGATATGGGAAGGGCAGCAAGAGTTTTTTCATTGTGACGAAATCTCATTAAAACAGATGAAAAAGGGAAATAATGACAGTCTTACCCCTAAAATCCCCTCATATGTCTGTACTAGCAAAATCTTGTATCAGTGTCCATTGTGACGGGGCTTGCCTGTAGTAGCATTTCAAACAGCAAACAATGCAGGGCCCCACAAATGTGTGTGCTCGTGTGCATATTTCTGTGTGTTTATTTGTTTAGAAGTGCATTATGACTACTGGTGGCTCATTGAGACACAATCGCACTGTAACAGCAATCTACCGCAGACATGAACAGAGTTGGAACCAGGTGACATGGGTAGCATGTGTATCGCCAAAGTGTCAGTCTGAAGCGTTGGTGCTATGAGTGTGTGTGTGTGTGTGTGTGTGCGCGTGTGTGTGTAAAATTGTGATCCATGGCATACTGCCGCACTCCTGTCTGAAGTGATGATATCAGTTTTTTGCTTTTTTGCTTTTTTCTGTGCATGTGCTGCTATGCACCTCCTTGAGCATTGTCACTTTACAGTACAGTGGAACCTCATTAAGAGGTCATATATAACAAAACCCTCTTTTAACAAGGTAATTTTGCATCACCCAAATATAAACAATATAATATAATATAATATAATATAATATAATATATAATATAATATAATATAATATAATATAATATAATATAATATAATATAATATAATATAATATAATATAATATAATGTAATATAATATATATGATGTAATATATTATATTACTTTATATTATATTATATCACATCACATCACATCACATCACATCAAATCACATCACATCACATCACATCACATCACATCACATCACATCACACACACAAATCACATCACATCACATCACATCACATCACATCACATCACATCACATCACATCACATCACATCACATCACATCACATCACATCACATCACATCACATCACATCACATCACATCACATCACATCACATCACATCACATCACATCACATCACATCACATCACATCACATCACATCACATCACATCACATCACATCACATCACATCACATCACATCACATCACATCACATCACATCACATCACATCACATCACATCACATCACATCACATCACATCACATCACATCACATCACATCACATCACATCACATCACATCACATCCGTATGTCTAGGTCCAACTACTGTACTAGATCTACCACTGATTTTGTTCCCCTTGCCAAAATCAATGGTATAGGCCACGGTCGTGCCCTACACCACAATTTTCTCATGATCATGTGATGCAATCTAACCAATCACGATGCATATAATACTTTATATTTTTATCACAATACACTTGTATAATGTGATATGATTTGAGATATGTTATATTATGTCATATTACATTATGTAATATATAATATAATATGATATGATATAATATAATATAGTATAGTATAATATAATATAATATAATATAATGTAATATAATATAATATGATATGATATAATATAATATGATATAGTATAATATGATATAATATAATATGATATGATATAATATAATATAATATAATATAATATAATATAATGTAATTATGATATTACTGTAAACAACACAATGTCATATAATGCATATGTAATATAAATAGTATCTTTGTTTTTGTAAGGTTATATAGTGAGAAACATAATAAAACAAAGTGATTGTCATGATTTTTAGGACCTCGTTATAACAAGAGTCCTCTGTAAAAGAAAAAAAAATCTAATTATAAATACAATGGAACCCTTTTGGAAGAGGTTAGGGATACATTGAAACCCTGTTGTAACAAAGTCACTTTGCTGGCAGCCGTTCATGTTTAATTTCCGTAAGGTTCTTTATACCCTCATATTGCAAGGTGATTTTCATGGTCCTAAGGTGCTTATTCTAACGATGTTTCACCATACAAAATGCAATAAATTTGAGGAATTTACTGCCAGCTTGATAAGTATATTTCGGCTGTTGTTGATGCTGGTGACATTTACTCTTTTCGAATTCTCTTCATGCTATCTGTTAATTTCATATATAGGGACTTTTCAGGATTTTTTTGTGTGCATAAATTCACAAAATATGATGGCCAATTACCATATTTGAGCTGTAAAAGCATAGTCTGAGCGTAGTGTTAGCAGAAACACCCCCCTGCAAATCTTCAAGTTTGACGAAAACCAAATACATGTAGGTTTACTTAGGTGCGGTAGATTTTTCACCTCAAGGGGGCGGCATGGTAGTCGCGCCCATCGAGGAGTTTCATAGATTACTGGCGTGCGCATGCGTGTGAGACGAATTTGTCAAATTCACAGTCATTTAGCCATCTTGTGTACTGGAGAGTGGGAAATGTTTCCTTCCAAAAACCTGGGCCGCCATCATCTCGCTGGGATGACGAAGTTTTTACTCTGACCCGAGAGTTATGTTGCTGTTGTTTTGCTTTGTTTTGGCTTGTTTGTTTGTTTTTCATCTATGCCGACCTGTTTCCACAACAGTATGCCCCAAAATTATTACTTTACATCTTATGAGACAAACTCTATGCAAAAATAGATAAAGAGACAAACGAATCAAATAACTGAAAATTCAGTAAAAACAATAAACAAAATGATTTTGTTAAGCCTCTGCTAGATTTTTTTAACGCTTTTTATAGCCTTTATTCAGACAAATCAAATGAAATTGTTACATTGTAATGACACAAAATATAACAATAATACAATGTTTAACGGAAAACGAAGGTTTGTGTGCAAAGTAGTATAGATAAAACATACTTAAATTGTACACATTTGACATGATTCATGAATGTACAATAAACACCTCATACAGAAATGGAATATACATAATTCTAAGACACTCAGCCTTCCTACTCGAGGAAATGAGTCACCAGTCTGAATAAAGATTTTATCTAAAACAAATGCAAAAAACGTGAGAGGTGATGGACTTTCAAAATCTTTAAGATGACGGTGTATCCTATTCACCAGTTATGAACATCATAATGACTAATATCTCGCAGGGTCTTATGCAAGTGGAGATTCATAACCAAATAATATTTGATTAAGTTTTAATGATATGAGGATCAGAGAAAATAAACAAGTGGAGCGGGCAAAGCTGAAAACAAAGGAGATTCGAATCATTCTAGATAGATTCGCTGAGGTAAATACAAAAGATATATCTTAACAAGATGCAATAGTTAAACTCGGTATTTCATGAAGTATAGTTTTCCCATTTCGCATAGTGTAATGTCAATTTATCCTTTGATGTTGCTTTTTCGTATATTCAAACTATTTTGAGGTGGCAATTGCCCTACATATTTCTTCACAAGTTGGAGCTCTTCCAATTTCACGATTAGTATAACTCATATGCTTAATCAAAATTAATACATGATTCAACAAGGCATTAAGTTTGATATTTTCCCTGAATCCAAGTAAAACATCCAGCCAATTTATATTAATAAACTGAGGAAATTTTAGTTTATTTCCTACCTCGTTCCATATTCGATAAACTAGAGGACAGTCATGAAATATATGATAATATGTTTCGACCAAACTGGTACAAGTTTATCATTACAAAAAATAACATTATGCAGAAGCTTATACTGGAATTCTCTCAGCTTCCAGTCTAGTGTTGAAATTCTAGGAATATTTAAACTGCAGTTGCCGATCTATCCATGTTTAAAGCTAATACTTCTGGGTGTTTAGAAAGGAAAAAATCTTCAATTGTACCAATAGAAATATTGTAAATTATTTTTGAAGGTACTGAGACTAAAGGGGTACACTCTTTTGTTAATATTAAAAGTAATTTCAAAACATCAACAGGGTTATCATTCAAAATATAATAGCGCGCCATCTATCGACTAGCCATTTTCTCGCCACCATTCCCAGACTGACGCAAGCCTATAATCACTCCGTTAGAAGGAAAACTGTTGCATTTATTGTGTGTGGACCATCTTTCTGTGCGAATGCAATGTGTTGATGTTAGACATAACTGGTATATACCCTGTCCCTCACTAACGTTTCCGATAGGAAACCTGTTCGTCACAGTCATAGAAACACTATTACTAATGTGCACATTAAATCTCTGTGGTAACAAAGATCATAAAAGCGCTATTCCGTACGCTTATAATGATCTTTGGTGGTAAGGACAAACCCGTTTCAAATAGCTTTTGCATCGATTTGTATTTTTTCAATATTAGTGTATTTAGAGGTGTCTCCAGCCGCATTGTGCGCTCTATCAACTGTAAAATGGCAGGCTTGGTTTACTACGAGTTGACTGAAGAAAGTAATTCATGATCGTCAATTCTTGTACAGTTACTCATTTTGTGTATGAACTGTTGCAAAAATACAAAGATTGGTTCCTTAGCGACTATGATACGTTATACAGATTCGTTGTGGGTGTTAGGGATTAAGGGGTAATGGAAAGATGGGGGGGGGGGCAGACGTATGAGAAATTTGCTTCTGTCTCACATTGTGTTTGTTTTCACCAAATGAGAAAGAAAAGAAAATAAATGTTCGTTAATAGGCAGGAATGCGAATAAATTGAATCTGCGGCTGGTTTTTCGACGCGAAGAACGCGTGGGCGATGCCTGCCTGGCCCGCTTCATGATTTTTCAATAGTGTTTATTCATATTGCACCTCCGTCACCGCTTTGCCATCGAACATCAGCAAAGAAAAGCCTGAGAGAAAGAATACGGTGTCATTTTTCGCTGCTGCCTTAGCCAGAGGGCAATGAAAAGTTATTTACATCACTATTCGGTTTTCCTCTGCAAAATTAATGCCTAACAGGGGCAAGAGAAATAAGAGAAAAGATGCACTGGCTAGAGTAAAGGAGAAAAGAAGAAATATGGGTAGGCTGAGCCAGGTTCTGGTAAACACCATAAAGCTAGGCCGTCGGCACTTCAAGCGATTGCCAAGCTTTTTAGAGTTTTGCTAGTGGCGTTCCTTCGTTCCTCCTGTGCACTCCATCATCATGCCGGGTGCGCTGTAATACAGCAAGTAGACGGCGAAATGCTTTTGTCTTGTTTAGACAGCACTATAGCCATGTCCGCGAGTCAACCCTGGGGGCGCTTTATACCCAAGTTGGCCTCAACATCTGCCGTCAGTTTTTGTTTGCAATTTCGTGTCTCCTGTTGTTTCTTGTGTTTTTAACTTCTTTGTCCGCTCCTCTCTGTTCTATTCCCCCATAGCAGCGGACTGCCGCAGTAAAAGCTTTTGCCTTCTCATTAGCAATGCCAAGGTGTTGACTGTGGAGACCGGGTTTGAGTTTTACATCTAATTCCGTGGTGAATTAAAGGATTATCAGCTACTCCTTTTCCCTCTCTTTCTCCAAGTGTGTGTGTATCTGTCTCTTTCTCATTACAAACTGTATGATGTGTAAGTGTCCCACCTGAATGTTTCCAGACTACTCGTTGCAAACATGTTACAAAGAAACAAACACAGACCAAGTTTTCGCGCCACAAACAGTATTGTGAAGTCACATACGGACTGAGGGGGAATTATAGCGCCGATGAGAGTAGCGCGCCTCGTCGAATCCTCTCTCCCCTATTACCAGCCGTACCCCTTCTGCGCTCTGGGGAGTTAGAGGTGAATTAAGAATTCGATCTGCCTACCAAATGATGCATTTCAGTGGTTTTTCCCCCGATTTTATGTGGTCGAGGCAGGGAAAACGCGTGGGAAGAAATTCGCGTAAATATTCCTTGCCGGGTATAAATATGGTTCTGAAGTATATTGATGTCCAAACAAACAGGACGGGTCGTCGGGGTATATCGGACTCACAAAACATAATCGGTATTAGGTTGGCTGAGCTTTGATTGAACGATAAATATATCAGCAGGCCGAGAATTAGGCCAAATGTCCATGTCGACCGTGTTACAGAAATAAGCTAAGGGGATATAGAATTCTAAGGGAGAGGAAAATTCTGATATCCACGGGCAGTGAAACAGGACAAACAAAAGTTCCTAACAAACTTATACATGTATAATTTTCGTGTCATCAATCTTAAACTAGTATCAGAATCGTCATTATATGCATTTTTAAAATATCTCTTTTCTTCTGTTTCTATGATTTTTTTTTCTCGTCATCCTTTCCTGTCTATTTCTTTTTCTGCCCATATAGATCATATTCCTCCTCCAGCATCTTTTTTTTTGTCTTCCTTTGCGTGGCAATAAATGCCTGTAAGCAGCAGCTATTACTATGCATGGGACCAACAGCTTCGCGACTTCTGCGAAGAACATATTTACTGTAATGAAGATAAAGTGCCTTGCCATAAGGGGCACAACGTAGAGACTCGAACCACGAACTTCATAATTGATTGTCCACGGCGACACAACAGCTTTTAATCTTTCTTCCTTCTTACTTTCTTCCAATGTTGATTACTACATCTTACCATTTACCACACATAATTGATAAAAGCAAAATTATGTCACTCCTTTTTGTTCAAACGGCAATGATAGAACATTTATTAACACCAGACGTGAGTTAGAAGGCAGAAGAATTTCAGTAGTTCCGGTGTGTTTCAGTGAGTCATCTGCATTAGTTTCAGTTGAATATACAAAGAAGATGAGGCGAAGATGCCATCCCTTCACAATAGTCTCCCATGCACTATATGCTCATATATATATTTTTTTGAAAGCACTGAGAAATGTTTACTTAAAATCAGCGAATTTTAGTGAAACTTCGTGAAAAACTTTTTCAGAACTCTTATCGAAAAAGACGCGCATGAATTTCTTGTGGCTTTTTGTTCTGGATCTCTTTAGTCCGTGCCATCACTCCGTCGCTATCAAAAACCATTCTGACTGTATTTGTCATTAAACAGGCTTGTGTTAAGTCTGGAATATCCCGACAAACTTTGCAGTGTTTCGCACACTTTCGGAGGAAAGTACTATCACCACAATCACGTAGCACGAATTACAGTGATGCTGTTTAGTATGCTTCGTATTGCTTAGTTATCATTCATAATGGTTTGTTTCTCACATATTTTGGTTGATCATATATCTCATTCTCCACTGCTGAACACCACCATTCTTGTGTTTTGTTCCAGTTGTCGTGAACACACTCTAAAGTCCTTAAACAGATTTTAGAGTCACTAACCTACATTATCATTCTCTTCGACTTTCTTGCTGTGTAATATTCTCTTATTTTGCTGACATAAATCTCCGCCCTTAATCATGGCAGAGACCAACACATTACTCTCTGGTAGAGGAAATGTAGGAATAATTTTCATTGTTTTTGTTTATTGTATTTTTTCATTGTTTTTAGTGTTTCATTGCTTCAAAATGCCATTGCTGAGCTGCACGTCATTATGCGCATGAAATCAACTCAGTTAACAGAGTTAATCACACCCCAATAAGAGCGACTTATATTATAAACTAGACTGCCGTCGTGTGATGCTAAATCCGCAAACAGCAAGCTTATACGGATTGTTGTCTGAGATGTGGTATAAAGCGTCTCTGGACCACGACTTTTACAACACATGCTTGAAATGTGATACTGAGCTCTGATCGGCTTTTCAGTGCGTCCTTGATATTGTAGACGAAATTGGTCCTTTGTGTATTAACGGCAATGTAAAGCGATGTCATGTATAGTAATCCATTATTATTTTCAATCTTGCGGTTCGTCCAGTTTGATTAATGCATTCATGCCCATTTTTTTTTCTCTGTAGATATATGAAGGAATTTTCAAACTCACTGACACGCTGTTTGTAATCTTTATAAGTAGAACAGTATGCGATTGCTCAGCTCTGCTTTTGAGACAATATTTGGTTAGTTCTCTGCATCGTGCAGCCGACAAAACATCCGCTGAATTTTGGAACGGGGGTACTCCCGTCGCCGCCCGCACCCGCAGCGTGGACGCCCGTTTTTCTCCAAAAACGTCCGCACGCACGGCACACAAGCCTGGGGCGAATTGGCGCCAATGGAGCACCTGTTTGGTCAAAACTCTTGATAACTGTGGCATTAAACACCGGCCGCCAGTGAATCGATCCACAGCGCTGTATCAGCCTGTAAACTGTGCGGCGGTTTGACTTCACTTTACTCGTATCCTCCAATAGTACTGTGTATAGGCAGTTTCTATCCTCAAGACAGCTTTTCACCATTACATCCGCCACTTTGAGTTCTCTCGCAAAATATCATATTTGTCAGTCTTCCATCATACCGACTAAATACCCCCATGCCGACTACGCCCTGTAAGGACTTGAAAGTGCATTTCCTCAGATGAAGAATTGAATTGAATTGAATTGAATGGTACGTAATGCAAGACGATAAGCAGAAATATAGATGCTTTATTAAAATCAATCATCTATTACGTTACACAGTGATGGAATGTTAAGGTTTCACTTGTTTGCACTGAAAATCTTTATAGGGCCGCAATCATATACATGCAAATTACAGATGATGATGTCACCACCTCACAACTCTTCAGTTTGTTGGTACGCAAAAATAATACCTCCCCCCCCAAAAAAAAAAAATAAAAAAAAAAATAAATAAATAAAATAAAAATAAATAGATAAAATTGGTCTGTGATTCAGTAAAGACAACCCTTCGTTCGTTCCGAAATTACCAGGCTATCGCACCAAACCAATGATTTGATGCATGCAAAGAGCACATGCATTTCATTTCGATAGAACATGAAGTTTGGTGAATACCAATTAGTGTGCAGGTCAAAGGGTGTCCTGCGAGGAGATTACATCATCTCATCTAATTTGCATAACCATAATGGAAATAGTATCGCAGGTTTGTTTTCCTAAAGTATGAAATTGGTTGGGCTCATAACCTAAATGTCCGATATTGGTGATTCTTGGTGCCACTCGGTTTGTTCGAGGTTACCCTATCAAATCATGGTTTGTTTGTTTTGTTTTGTTTTTTTGTATCAAATTGATTTTGATATATTATAACTCATTCCCATTGTGAAAGATTCCCATCGAGGGGTTTCATGGGGTAATTAAAAGTTGGGAAATGCATAAGAAATAATATCTATAGACACTGAGTAGCGTTCACATTGCAGCATTACTCGAGAAATCGTGTTATCATATTGAAAAATATAATATCAGAAGTATCTTAACACTGAATAGGGTCACATTACAACAAAGATTAGGAAATCTTGTAATCATAACTTTGTTGAGCAGTATAAAGAATATCTATACACTGAATAGCATTTGAGAATGTTTCAGAAAGAATGAAAGTATATTAGTAACACATCCTGTAAGACACAGAATGAACGAATATTCTTTAGAGCGACGTCAGAATGGTTACACCAAGGAGCCGAATATTGCCCGAAACACCTGAAACGTCATCATAATCAATTGTTTAACCGTCTGTCGCTAAAAGTGATTACAAATTTCTTCGTATCTGTTTATCTCCTTTTTTTTCCACCTCTCTCTTTCTTTAGATTAATGCTTTCGGTGTCGCTTCAGTAACTATAGATTGCTTTCTTATTCGGGACGAATCCCGTCCTAGTTTGAGTACATAATTTTGATACGTTGAAGTGTTTTCTTCGTCATACAACATAATCTATTTATGTCAATGAATGCATTTGAAATTTGCTGCAATGTTGAGCGAAATCGTGAAGGAAGGGAAAGATCTCTCGTACTGTCATTCCGACCTCTTCAGGCTTGACTGCGTGAATAGTCAGTAAATCGTTAAGTGTGTTCATCAAAATGATTAACCTCTGATCTGGTCACTCCCGTTTTTCATAGTGAAAATATTGATTCGTGCAAGCGCTCTGAGACCCCTTAAAAGAGAGGGTCAGACGTTGCCATTTCTTGGCGTTTATTCAGCTCGCACAGACGACTTGTTACAATCACAGCTCGAGTTGGCTGAGTTCATTAAGTTCGCAAATGTAACCACAGCCAGTCATATTACACAATGAGCTAAGCGGACGACATCCAAGATAACACGCACACGCACGAAACCATAGTCATAATGTCAAAAAGACACACACACACACACAACCCCACCCTCCACTCACACATCACTTACAATTATATTCATATTTTACACATCACATCGACAGCTGCTGCTGTTTATTGCGAGATGCACGAAACCAAATCCCTCTTTCTAGGATAATTCTTAGTTGTATTAGTTTGGGTTTTTGTTTTTCAGGAGTTGTATCCTGTAATAACACTCTCTGTGCTCAAGGCCATTGGACGCTGAAAAACCGACACTTGCAGACAACGTGGGTAGACGCACACAATTCTGACTATGCTTTCTTGAAAAACGACCTCAAGCATTTTCTATTATGCATTATCTTCTCTATTTCTTTCTTTAGTTCATTTCTATCCATTCTCCCTCCTTTCAACCCCCCCCCCCCCCCCCTCCGTTTCTCCAGTTTTCGGGCAACTCTAATTTGACCGAAAAAATGAGTTTGGCTCAGGGCTGTATGCGGACCTAAGCTACGCCCCTCAGAACCCACGGGGATTAGGGTATCAAGGGAGAGGAGCGAGGGAAGAGCAGCGGGGGTAGAAAAATTGGAGCCGTTTCCGCGAGGCGGCTAGGCAAGCAGGCGACATTTTGCACAAAGCAGCGCGAAGATTTTTTGCAGCACCAGGAAACTGCTCGAGTTTCGTGCACCCAGGGCGCCCTCTGGGCGATAATCCAGTCATTGCGATTTTGGGCCGTTCCATCTTCTTGCTCGAGCGGGTATATCGGATATATAATTTTGTCGAAGCGAGGAATAATTACTCTGCCCTCTTAGTCCTACCTCTGTATCCGTCTGCAGGAACTTTTTAGGGCCGTGATATCAAGCCATATGGGGGATTATCAGATGCTAATTCATTGGGGAGGATCCGTATAAGTTTAGCCCCTCCAAGGATAGACGGGGCCCCATTGTATTTCACTGCCACCTCGGTGGCTACGACAGTTAGTGTGGCTGCAAGGGGAATTAACAATTAGGCGGCGAGACAAAGACTCCGCCAACTTTAAAAGAATGCAATCAATCAGGTATTCGCGCACTGCGCCTTGAAGTCTATACCATCCGTTGTGAGAGAAGTATACCCTCAAAGTCAGAAGAAGAACCGTCCATTTCTGATTGTCATTGTTTTTCTCTGTTATCTCTGTTTTCCCATTTCCCTCCCTCCCTCTCTCTCTCTCTCGCTCTCTCTCTCTTTCTCTCTGTCTGTCTGTCTGTCGGTCGGTCTGTCTCTCTCTCTTCTCTCAGCGATAACAGTCACATGATTTTACAGTCTCTCATTAGACGAGGCGGTTTCGTAACACAACGCTGCTACACCTCTCCTGGCTGTTCAGCGATACATTTCACTTGGAAAAACCTCTCATTGGAGACTTGAACACGACTAAAACAGAGCCACTCCCGTCGAGAGTTCTTTTTCTTTCTTATCTTTCTTTATTTCTTTTCAGGGGACCAGTTCACAACCTTGGCTAGCCGTTCACTCCCGATAGAGATCCGTGAGAGTGTAAGGTCCCTTGATCGTCTGACTTTGGTAGTCATAGACTGTGATATTTGACGTCTTTCCCTCAACTCTACGTCATACTATAATCTCCCCCACAAAAACAATTATCGCATCTTTCCATTTGTTGTTTAGTTATCTATCAATAATACATAAAAAAATATCTAATCATTTATTTATTCGTAATGTGTATGTATGTGTGTAGAAACGTAAGTATGTGTGTAGGGCGTGTATGCATGTAGCCCATGTATGTATAAATTTATACATACAATCGTTTATTTATTCATCTGTTTCATTATCAAAAATTTCATTAGTCTATTCATTAAGGTTGTGAAACTGTTTAGTATCTACTTAGATCTACTTGAGATCTTGTTGAGGTGTACTTGTAGCTGTAACCAGGTTAGAGAGGGGGAAGGGGTAAACGCATCAAACTCTCAGCGGTAACACAACAGGGTCAATATCGTACAGCCGGGAGTTCCTCTAAACTGGGCAATCCTTTGATATCTTCTCACCTGAGAGTTTGATTAACGGAATAGAATACAACCAGCACTATATGTGAAAATGCTTAAAATCGGTGCTTCCTTGTATCAGAATGATGTTAGACACACTCGTTGCTTTCAGTAATATATATAACACGAAAGCACCTTGACTTGTTTTGATTCAAGATACCTTCAACATCCCTTGTGTGGCCAAATGAATATGTAAATACTTGTCATATATTTTATAACATTTTCTACTGTTTTTCTTCTGAGTATTTAAATACGCCCACAAAAAAGCAACTTCCAAACCAATATTCCGCCAGTGACATCATCTGTCAATCTTTGTTAAAGTACTAATTAATTAACAAAATTCATTGGGATGCACGTTGCCCTAGTATAGACTGAGCATAATTTGCATGTTTCCATGTTACTAATATCATTAACAAAAGACAGTCAAGAAAAAAAAAAGTACAGGCGCTCTTTTTGAGTAGAGAGAGAGAGAAAAAAAAAGGGGGGGGGAGGGAATATCTATACTCTTGTGACGTCGTGGTCATGTGACCAAAATGGTTCTGTCAAAGTTCCATACTACCGAGGCATGACGAAATCTGTTTGAGGCTTATACTAAAGCTCTGCAAGTCGAGGTCGTCAAAGACAGCATTCCTGCCATCTACGAACACACATCTTCATCCATATAGCCAGACGAAAAAAGATGCGCGCAGGAAACGATCATGCGCCCGATATGATCGCGTTAGTATCGATTTGCTTTCTCCCGCATCTGTCAGGTGACGAATCTCGCGCAGCCGCCTCACAGCCTCCATCTAGTCTACGTCTGCAGACGCGAAGTGTAACGTGACACGGCATCCCGAGCGAGATGACTCCACTCAGCTTTATAGCTGCCACTGACTTAATGTCGAGGGCTGGACTGGCAATGACCTCGGGCTAGATATGCATAAACCATCAATTTTCCTTGTGTATATACGTTTGTCGTCCCGATATCACACGCCATACATATCCTCAAAAGTTTCGAATCTTACTATCGTCACCACTTCGAACTCAATCAGAGAGGGAGGACTTTAAATACTAGGCTAATGACATGTTGTTGATTGCCTTTTTCGAATTCCTAGATGTTATCAATATAGTCCTCAATTGTCGTGATCGCGTAAAAAATCTGAACAAAAAAGTATATAGATCATTTGAACGCTCCTCTTTGACATACTGTTTGTCCGCGTGTCCATGTGCGCCCTGCCTCTGTACAGAATGTAAAAAAGCACATTATGCCTTCTTACACCACATGATATAGACAGACAGACAGACAGACAGACAGACAGACAGACACACACACACACACACACGCACACACACACACACACACACACACACACACACACACACACACACACACACACACATACGCACATATATATTTTCCTACCACCAGTTTACCAGCAAACAGACAGATTCGGATATCAAGTCAACAATGTGAAAGTAAAAGAATGATTATATCGGATGATGCGTCGGAGAGAAGGGGTTGTATTAAATACGATAACAACAACAACAACAAAAACAACAACAACAAACATTAACACGGGCAACTTCTATTGATTTACCAGCTAAGCATAGCTACTAAATCTTTTTCCACCATTATTGTGTCACAGCAACTGTCCATCAGGCAAAACCTCAACCTTAAAAACACAAATCTAGATTGTAAAGAGTCAGTATTCCTGAACTTTGTGTACATAGTCGTTAATGTGTACCTAGCAATTTGTGCTATGTTTGATATATAGAGATGCTCTTATTTCTTCATACAGCAATTTCTACAAAGTCGTTGCCATATCAACTGCCATGTTTTAGAGAAAACAAGATTTTGATGACAAACAAAGTTTTGACTTGAAGTAGACTTTCTCAGACATTGTGTTTTTACACGGTTTTGTTGTAAACATAGTTTCTGGAAATTCAATTGTTACCATATAGCAAGAACCATTTTTGAACATTTCCATGACTTTGAATGAAATTGAGCGGGTGATTCTAAATATATACCCCTGTCAATAATATAGAATATTGTATAAATTGCATTATTCTGAATACCCGTATATTTCTAAAAGTAAGTCGTTACCATGGCAGTAGAGGAAAGTAATTGAAAGAATGACTTGGGCTTTGATTGTAATTGAATGAGTAATTTCGAAATCTATAGATTTAGTCATTCTTATTACATTTCATTATGGTGTAATTGGAAATATATGTATTTTTCAACAATGACAACGGGAGAAAACATCAGAGAATGACTACGACTTTGATTAGAATTGAACGAGTGACTTTAAATCTATAGGCTAGTCACTTTTATTACATCTTAGTATTGTATAATGGAAATATTGTGTATATTTTTCCAAAAAGTAATTTCTTACCATGACAACGGAGATGACGTCAGAGAATGATTAGGATGTTAATTGAACGAGCAATCGAACAAGTAATTCTAAGTCCAAAAATGAAATCACTTTTATTTCATTTTCGTATTGTATAATTGAAAATATGTGTATTTTTCAAAAGAATAATTCGTTACCATTACAACGGGAAAAGACTTTTCGTAGAGAATGACTAGGACTTTAATTGCAATCAAATAAATTTATGAATTTGGTCCCGTTTATTACATATTAGTACGATCTAGAATATAATCATTTTTTCCAAAAAAGTAACTCGTTGTCATGGCACCGGGAGAAGATGCCAGATTTCTGAAGGGCTCAAAATCTAAATGTACTTAGAATATATCGGTCTGTATGTGTTAAATATTGGGTGCCTTTAGACAAAGTTGAACAGTTGGTTCGATATCATATATTTGACTATATCACTGGGATATCATTTTGACGTTTGTAATGATTATTCATGTATATTGTTTGGAAAGGAATAATAAGGGAATGAACTGAAGTAAACAAAATTATATTGCTGCAAAGGTAAAAAGTACCTGAATGAAAAAAAAAGACAACAAAATTGATATCTTTAGTTCAACATGCATATATACAAACTAACAAACAAATAAACAAACAAACCACACATTTAAAAAGTATCAATCTGCAAGATTGATCGCGTTGACAAACTCTGTGTTATCCAAAGACGAACATCGTATACTTCAGTGTGAGAATTCAACAGTCATGAAGACTCCAGTTTCAATTACTTTGGAAATGATAATAACTTTGTTACGAAAGCAAATCCTTTGAGTTTGTGCACTGCAAAGTTGTGCATTGTGCAAGTTTCGAGGCAACCTTGAGCTTGGGCTGGACATAAGAGTAAAATAAGGAATATTCTTTTCCACCGACCACAGTATTAATAAAACGATCAGCACGATATTTTGATTCGCATAGCTAGTACGATAGATTTTTCATTTTCAAAAGAAAAAAAACAACAAATATTCAAGTTGGACAATTTAAGGGATCTCTCCTTCATTGTACCATAATGCATCTCATGCACAAACACAAACATGCACACGCAAACACACACTATTTTTGTGAGATCTTATACTTTATTTCTTTGATTTTGTTGCCAATCATGGTCTTGATCCTGTAACGCTATCATTTTGGAGGACGGCAGATTACTCATATTCTTCAAAGTCCCGTAGAAGAAAAACAAGCACATGAACCTATGGTTTTATTTACATATTTTGGCTTCGGATGGGTCAAAGGTACTGTATGGAAAGTTTGAAGAAAATGACATCGACTTCACTTTAACTGAGGAACGTCCTTAAACGGTGACACTATATCATGTGTGTGTAAGTGTGTGTGCAAGCTCGTGTCTACACACATGACTTTGGGCGCATGTGTGTGTCATAACTGATTGCGATCTGAATCTGATTATATATATGTGTGTGTGTGTGTGTGTGTATGTGCCTGTGTGTTTAACTTTCAGCAAACTTTCAAACTGTGATGTTCCCCGTAATAGTATATTTGAAGATAAGCAAATCTATTTTGACATATACGCTTTTTGTAATATTTTCATATTGCTAAAATGCGAAAGTGCGTACTCATTTCACGTGTTAAACATAACTGACAATGATGTTGACGCCATAAGTTTTAAAGTGTATGGTGAGTTGTTGTTATTTTCGCTTAAAACCCCTCAATAAAAAATACACAAACAAAACGGGATATACTGTTTTCGAAACTTTTTTTTTTTTTTTTTTACGTTCATAGGTCTTTTGAACTCTCCTTCGAAATGAAGACAGTTGCGAATGATGAGCCTCCTCCAACATTCATTCAACTTCAGATTCAGGTTCAAATTCTGGCCAACGACGAGGGAATATATATATATATATATATATATATATATACATTGTATATACATATTTTTTCATCGGCTTTTCGAGATGATGTTACCACAAAACAAACATACACACACACACACACACACACACATACACAATATGAACATAGGTAGCACTACACATATGATATGTATTACGCATAAGATACAAACACTCATATAAGTTTCGGCAAATTAAAAAAAAAAGAGATAAATATGACAAGTTATGAAAATAATTTCAAGATGATAGCAAATTCACCTTTGATACTTAATACGCTTCGTTATAGATTAAAGATAACGTACTCTAAAATTTTAGCAATCTATCCGGAGTGCATTTAATTTGCGTGTTAATAAGTGCGAAGCGGACATACTGTAATAAATTTGTAAAACAGTAAACAAACTCATCAAAGAGACAAAAATAGGCGAATTTTAAGAATTCGCGTCTTGTAATTGGTATGCTAACTCATATACTTTATATGCTACCGTCGTATACTTCTATACATTTTTTTTTTTGTAGCAACGGCTTTCACTTTGCACTGAAACGTATTTCATGCTTTTATCCAAATTCTCTTTAAAAAGAGTAGAAAAGAAACTTATACTCATATACACGAATACACACAAATATGAAATTTGTATTTTTATTTTATATTTTATTTATAAAACAGAACATAAATTAACAAGATATGCAGATGAGTTGTCAATGCAGTGACGTCAGTTTGCAAATATCACTCTTTTGACCAGGTATCAATAATGCTCGCTTACTACTTTTGTGTTACATGTTTACACGAAATGGCATATTTGGACGGTAGTATATCTACAAATAATATGGACATCACATTAGAAATTGTAGAAATGATAAAGATAATTTCCACATGGATAGATATGCAAAGAAGGCACTATATATATATATATATATATATATCGTTCATACTGGAATATTTCTACCGAACAACTAGGTATATACAAAGCTTTCTGGAATCACTTGCTTTCACCCATAAAGCAATGCTGTCTGTTTGACCTCATGAAACGATAAGGTAAAACACAAAACTGAACCAAACAATGTCGGTCTCCGTTTGTCTGTGTATGTGTGTTCATTAATTATGTAAATATGCTCAAGAATTTGCTTGCATTGTGTGTTTGTAAGTCAAAGGAGAAAAAAATCAACATTCAAAAGAAAATGGTTTCAAAAACCATTTGAATTAGAAAAAAAAAATACTTGTGATGTTGACAAAGAGCTTGTATACCCACATCCGGACTAGAACAAAAATGGAATCCATTGTCTACAAAAGCCTTAGATTCCAAATTGGCTGTAAACTAGCTTGCCGTTCTTACACCTGAGAGAGATGTTGTTGTTTGTCTTTATTGTTTCTTTTGTTTGCCTGTTTGTGTGTGGTTATGTTGCTACTGCTGCTGTTGTTGTTCTCGTTCTTGCTCTGTGACCTCTTGACGTTCGTCATTATCCCTTTCAGAACCGCTGTCCCAAAATGTCCTTGCTAATATGCATGATAGTTTGGCCTTTAACCCTAATGGGATTAATCAGGAGTAGATGGTTCTCAGTGCGGTGGAGCTTCTCTACCTCTTTTTGTTTGTCTGTTTGTTTGTTTGTTTGTTTATTAAGAACTTGGATTTCTGCGTTCCCTTTCCCCCAAGAGGATCGCAAATTAGGTCAAGGTTTACCGCCGTCTTCATCTTATAGTGCTCAGTCATGAATAAAAGAGACACTGGGATCATCATCATTATTGTTGTGTGTATGTGTGTGTGTGTGTGTGTGTGTGTGTGTGTGTGTGTGTGTGTGTGTGTGTGTGTGTGTGTGTGTGTGTGTACGTGTGTGTGCGTGTGTGTGTATGTGTGCGTGTGTGTGTGTGTGAGTGTGTTCATGTGTGTGTTTTATTTTGAGCGTGTGTGCGTGAGTACGCTATTGTTGATGCTCATGCAACAATGACTATAGTCTCATCACCATGGAGACCGTGTGATGTCGTCGTCTGGCAAGATAAAAGAGAGGCACGGTGGACTGATAAAAGGGAATGTCTTCAGTCGGAGGAAAGTCAGTCAATAGATCCCCGCATCTCCCCGACCTACATGCCTACTCACGCCCAAACCATCGCACCTCGGACCAATCAACCAGATCTGTTTAAAAGCTCACTTTCCCGGCTCTTAAACCCCTCGCCACGTTGCCGAGCCGAAAAAAACACACCTCCCCCCAAATAGCCCTTAAGTGATGTCAGTTGATCTACTTGCCCGGAAACCACCCACCCCACTCTTCTCTTTTTAAACTCTTTTAATTTCATTTCGGTGCGCCTCTCACCGCTCGTCCGTGTTATCGCAGCTGAAACGGGACACCCACAGTCCCGGGAAATATCGGCGTTTCAGACGGTGATGATACCGCTGGGCTGGATGCGGGCGAAGTGCGGTGTAGCATCTCGCTGGCAACAGATGGCTCGCAAATTTTCATATCATTAGCTAATAAACTTGTGGAGACTGAACGAGAGAAGAAAAGAAACGAAAAAGGAAAGAGGAGGAGGAAAAACACCCTCCCCTCTACACCAGTTTTGCCATCATGTTACCCCATCATGTATATTGTGTACCGTCTAATGTGGTGAGAATGGCTAAGTGATTGTTTGGGGTGCGGGGCGAAATCACGTTCATTTGGCTTTTTCAGGCGTACAGCGCTGACGAGTCTTCACCACAATGTTCATGCTATACTCCCTCACACGTGAGATCATTTCTCAACGGACATGACAATATTCCACTTTCAGTGTTCAGAGAGATTTAGATGACGATATTTTGGTTAACAGGACGAGATAATAACCTGTGTAATATGACATCATCAGTCATCGATCAGTCCAGCCAGAAAGAGAGGGAGAGAGAGAGAGAGAGAGATAGATGGATGGACAGCTAGACAGATAGAGCTTAGTAGATGGATGGTAGATAGATAGCAAACTATTATAGACAGACGGATGGGTAGACAGATAATCAGAAGATGGACTGAAGTACACGTGTATATAGAGATGTAGAATGCAGGGTAGCCACACATAGATAGATGAAGAGGCAGATTGCTAGATGAATAGATACTGGAAGAAAGATAATCCACAAGGTAGATGAACAGACAGATTAATGCATATGGATGGATACAGAGATAACTGGATAGGTGGATACAGTACGTTCGTATGTTCACATCTGTTTCTACTTTCTGGTTTAAACATGACACCAACTGAAAAACATTGAGGTTTGGAACATAACTTTTAATGAATAGCACCGAATATCATAAAACGCAAACAAGACAATTCAAGTCGAAATTACCAGATTCAAAGTAAGTAAATAAGTAACCTTTATTTTGTAGAATTTGTATAACTTTATTGACTCTTTGTACCCTCTCGGGTATAAGAGTACAGACAAACAAGAAATATGAATAACAGTACTGTATAACAGACATGTGACTACAATTCTTGGATAAAAATTGTATTGTACTGACTCAAATGTATAAAAGATAACCAATAGTGTATGAGAGTACAAGCATGAGTAAAATGAAAAGAGAAAAAAAACCGAAATAAAGTTAAAAAATGCAAGTAATGAAAAAGCGCCAACCTGTACACAGCTAGGACCTATACATAGATATACCATTTACATCAGGGGCGGCGCAGCCGTGGGGGCCGTGGGGGCTCAGGCCCCTACACTTTTTGTGCACCATACAAAGGAATACATAAGGTGTCATCACTTAGGGCCCCCACACTTTTTTCAACCCGGAAGTACGTAAGAGGCACTGCTTGTTAGCTCATGAAACCCGGAAGTGGGCCCCCACACTTTTGAAAACAGTGCGCCGGCCCTGTACATGTAGATACAATATGAAGGTATACAAGACGTTCATTATGGCATGGCAACTTGGCGGAAAGAAAAATAACATTTCAATGTCTATTAGCTACATACAGTGTACACTTGTATTACAAATATTTACAAATGACAGTACTTCCAGATTACTTCTGTAAAGGAATGCACTTTTATTACAAGCCTGCTTCTTAGCTGCATCTCCGTTTTCAACATTATGTAGTTATTAAGTATCCTGACTTCACAACTTATTGTGTCAGTGACTATACTATATATTATTTTGATATGTTCAGAACATGTATATTGATGTTGTTGTTTTTTTAGCATGTCATGTTTTGTACACTTACACTTCTTGTTGAAAATTAGAATGAATAAATGAATAAATGAATAAATGAAATGAATTGATAAACAAATAGATGCAAATGAAACTACAATATGTTAAAGGGCTAGTACAGTTTCGGTTGAGATGTGGCCTCAGGTTCCCAACTTTCTTTATGATAATTTTTTGAGATAATGAGAAGCCTCTTATAAAACATACACAAAAACATAATTATGAGAGGAATTCAAAGTTTACCTGATGAAAATTGGTTTTGAAATGGCTGAAATATCCAAAATATTTATTAGGATCGCTTTGCTTTAGTTTGTTTTTAGATATCTCAGCCATTTCAAACCCGACTTTGATCAAATAAATTTTGAAGTCCTTTTAGAATTTTTGTTTGCTCTTTAACATTTCACGAGGTGGTTTCTAAGTATCTCGCAAACTGTTAAAAGCTAAATCCCCACCTCAACCAATACTGTACTATCCTTTTAATGTGCAGGTGACGGAGACAGTCATCAATAGGCAGTTTGCCTGACTTGGGCAACGGCCTCTCGGCGGTGTGGTATCTTTTCTCTTTTTTTTTTCTAATCGAAGGAAGAACACAGATACACACACACACACACACACACACACACACACACACACACACACACAACACACACACACACACATACACTGAGACTAGATAACGTAAGCCTAGAATACAGTATGACCCCCAAAAAATTACAATAAGATTTTCGCATTGATAACACCCAATATGATTAAATTGTCTAAATTGCTACTTCAGGGTCTTAAAGTATAACATTTTAGCTCTATTTTGCAGAAAACCCTATTTAATTTGGTCAAGCGGTCACAGCGAAATGTGGATTGTTGTAAAGCATGTCATGAGTTTGATTCTTCCAAGTTTAGCACTTCGATAATCTTGTGTGTGAATACAATAGTCAGAACTTGGAGGGAAGAGATTCCTGACATTCTCTACAAAATTCCTCATTTCTCTTTGACCACTGAAGCAAATTGAATGGGGTTTTCTCTAAGATATGGGCAATGAGCTATAGTTTCATACCCTGGATTTCTATTTAGATTGATTCAACATTTTGAAAGATATCATTGCCGTTGTAATATTTTTTGGGACATACGGTATATTCAAAAGCATTAAGTCGAGGAGGATAATACAACTGGAATGATACAAGACGAATACAAGAGGACATAGAAGAGGATATCTGAATAAGAATAAGTTGAGAAAAAAAGAGGAATAGTAACAGTGTTTATTAATTTGGAGCTATACTACAATCAAGTGCAAAAGCTTTACCTAAGAATTTGTATTTTGAACCTATAAAATGGAAGAAATTCACGACTGGCAAACTTTGGTTATGATTTGTGATATGAGGTGGAATCGTTGCTTTATACAGTCGAATAGAATTTTTTTTTAGAAGCTTTATTCACATAATCAACGAGGCTAATCGGAAAATATGTATATTATATTAAAATGTTGTATGCAGGTCCCCAAAATAATGCTAATGCTAATAATAATAATAATAATAATAATAATAATAATTATTATTATTATTATTATACATACACACACACACACATATATATATATATATATATATATATATATATATATATATATATATATTTATATATATTATTATCATCTTAAAGATAGATTACAAGAACCTCCAATTCTAAAGAAGGAATGCTTCAAATTAGGAGATTTTTTTATATTGATTTACGTAAATGAGATGAACTGCATAATCCCCGCGAATTTCTACGGTGCTCTCTGCACGTTGCCACTATTAATTTCAAAACCAACTCTGTCACTATGATAGATAATATTTTTTGTAATGTAAACCCTCTCCCTCATCCTGGCATGTACTTAAATTATATGACCATCATGCAATTAGTATGTAATCATCTTTTAATTGAAGACCAGAAAAATACAAAATTATGAAGAAAAAGGCGTAAGTTCACATCTGAAGACATAGCCCGATCCAAGAATCGTTGATGTCTTTGAGTGTTTGATGGAAACTGACTGATCTGAAATATGTTGCACGATATAAATGTGCCTCATTATATCTTTATAAATAAAGTTTTTCTTTTTAAAGATATTCTTATTCCGTTAGTCAGAGTAAGGTCGCATGATTATAAACGAAATGTAAAGTTGAAGTGGGTTTCTAAGTCGTTGTTGCGTTCAATTTTTAATCGCAAAAATAATTCAATTCAATTCAATAGTTTATTTATTTCCATCATCACAAAGAAAAGAAAAGAAAAAGTTGACATAATCCAAAGTGATACAATTTTTTTTTCATTTCTTTTACACTCGTCCGATAAAGGATTTTTTCAATACAATATAAAGTATATTATACACGAATGATGTCGTAAAAAAGAAACAATGCACTTTGTCATGGCAACAAAAATAGTAAATAATCACAATGATGGAAAACAGTGTTCCACTAAAAAAGCCACGCTTGTAAAACGTGGAACACTGGAACAAAACAATAACAGCACCAATTAGTTATACCAATAAGACATATTCATTTAAATTCTTCTATATACTATTGTACATTTTACTAATTGATATAATGATGTTGATACGATGAACAATACTTACTAGGATTTTAGGATGCAATCGTATAAACTATATAACATATCACATTTGTGGCACAGACACTATAGGGCCAGGTGTGCCAGGAAAATTGAATGGAAAGGAAGATATGCAATCGGCCACAAAAAACATAACGACGACAACAACAATAACACAATACACAGAAATAACAAAATTCGAGGAAATGCACTCAGACAGATACTGGACAACGAAGAACGAGGAAAAAGTAGCAGGGAAGAATAGAGAAGGAAAAGGAGAGGGATGGAAAAGGTCTGTGGGCACACTACAAAATCTCAAGGAAAAGTGAAACATGACGGGTTTTTTAATTGAACAGAATTAACTGGTATATTTAGAAAAAAAAATATTTTTTGAGTTTATACTTAAATGTAATTAACTTCTTTTAGATCATTATCTAAGCTATTCCAAAATCTGGGTCCGGTATAAACAAATGTATTTTGAGTGTGTACAGTTTTAACTAAGGGAAGATGAAATTCTTTAGATTGTCTAATGGGATAATTATGTATGTGGCTGTTACGGTGAAATAAAGAATAAAATATTTTGGGTAGATGATTGCAGTTGTAATTAAACATAAATTGACCAAGTTGTAACAAATACAACTCATTTATTTTCAGAATTTAACATTTCTACTTATGCTTCGTATATTCAAATGAGCTAACAAAAAATTGTCATCATCACTATTCATAACATATTGTTTATACTGATTTACAGTCAGATAAACACATGATGAAATTTGCACAGGATCTTCAGGATCAAAATTATATTCAAATTCTTGTGCTGAAGCATTAAGTTTGTTCGATATGTATGCTTCATATAAGGTGGAAGTTTTGTTTTCCTGCGCGGACGTAAAAGAGCGCCCAACTGTATCAGGAAATTCATCATCGTTCACAGAGTTGAAAACAAATGTTGGATTAGCCATAAGTATAAAGAGAATCACACCGGAATCGACAAAAGTTCCACTTAGACCTAGACCTGGAAATTGTAGTTATGTGGGAATGTACAGACCTGGAAGAAAAGAAAGAGAAACGCATATACACAAACATGAAACACATACAAGAAACACACACATGAAGCATAGACATGAGACACACACAAGACACGAGAAACAAGAAGGACGCAGACAAGACATAGCCGATGATATCAAATTGGGCACGCACGTCCGTGGCCTGTGTCTGCTCTGCCAATACAAAACGAGGCATAAGCAATAATATCAGCTTGGATTTAACAACAGACTGCATTTGAGTGAGTGAGTGAGCTCCCTCAAATGCAATTAATAATTACAATTATGTTTATAAGTCTAAAGCATACAGCATGCATGACAGATATATTGAATAACGACATGTAAAATACCATCACTAAAATATTGCGTGAGGAGAAATAGAATCATTATATTAGAAAATGATTTTGTTAAAGATAATATGCGTAAATCCTGGAGATAGATTAATTATACTATAAATAAGTATAATTAAAAAAACGTTATTTCTGAAATTAAGTATAATGGATCTGAAATACAATAGAGACTTATGGTAGCAATATATATATATATATATATATATATATATATATATATATATATTACTACTGGTCAGAACCATTCTAAAGCATTCCTTGTCTCATAAATTCTATGAGTACTTAGATGAACGTAATCAACACTCATTTTTTTCCCTCCCCTTGCATATCAATACATGAGATCCTTGATATTGTTCATTCTTAATCGTCTAAAAGAAGTTCTGGTTATGATCGATGATATACTGCTAAAGAATATAATATTTTGCATAGTTCAACCTGTCAATCACATAAGGGCATGGTACCAGATACTATAAAAATTTCAAAAATAATTCACATTTAAAAAAAGACAATAAGAAAGATCGAAATAGTTACAAACCATTTTACTTTTGCCTACTATATCTAAAGTATTAGAAAAAAAAAATGATATATCCACCAGAGTTGGAGAATATTTGAATAACAATGATTTTTTTTTCTCAAAGAATCAAATTTGGATGTCGCAAAGAAGTAGTACTACAGTAAACAAATGTGATTTTATGATGATATAATGATTATTCTTGAATATGAAATTAAGAAATAGATTTATTCTGCTAAATTTCTTGGTTCAACAGTAGATAACAAGCTCTATTGAAAAACCACAGATAGCTTGTATATGCCGTATAATTTCTAGAAATATAGACGTAATCAATAAAGATTTGTTTCCCTGAGTTAAAACCTTATTAAAGTTATATTCAACTTTTTTTTACCTTACTTTGTACCTTACTAAACTTATCGAGTTATATTATAGGATTATGCACATTTAACTTATTTGAATAAAACATTTCTCCTTCAAAGAAGGCACTTAGTATTGTATGTAATATTTTCAAATATACTCGTACTGGTGAGTTATTTTATATTTTGAAAGTTATGGGTTTGCATTATTTTTATTTGGGTCAATTTATGTATCACTTCATTTAGTGTTTGAAAGTTACCAAAAATAAAAGTATTTACAAATACTCAACTCGTCAAACAAATGAGTACCTTTTGCTCCTTACACTAACTCTCTTCACTGAAAAAAAAAAGAAAACACGTTTATTCCTAGTAGTCCTAAATAATAGAATTCCTTGCAAAGGCATCAAAAGTTCTGTCAGTTTATAAGATGATTTTGTATAAGTTTAAAGAATTTTTTGATTAATGTTATTTACCCCATTATTAGATAATTTGACTCGGAATTGTTCCTTTATTAGGAACGTAAACTAAATTACCAAAATATGCTTGGATTAAGACATAAGCGCTGTACGCCATCATTCAGGTTTAATAGAACACCATAGAATAAGCTGGTTCGATGTAGTGACCCAACTGAATTGGTTTAGCTGCACTGAACTACGTAGATTGATCTTGGGCTTGCATTTTACTTGCAAGAAGATTGTTGGAAAATACATGTGTATAGTGCATGGTGACACATAATCGTTCAAAATCATACGTCCCATACACACAATATATTTGTAAATGAGTTTCGTATAATTCCGAAGGTTCGCTAGAACGCACCTCAGATTTACATCTTCGGATTAACGAACCTCTAGGTATAGGGAATTGGTTTGTTTCGGAATAACGAACCTTCGGAATAACAAACATTATGTCATTTTCGGATCAACGAACCATTGGAATATCACCCTTGTATAGAGGTATTTTTAAGATATATAGAATAAAGGATAATGACGCAATTGAAAAAGGTGGAGAAAACAGAAAGACGACGTTAAAGTTATGATGAGAATTGCTCGAACGATATTCATCATCAACGATATGACAAGCAGTATATGTCTTGAAACTCCAAACACCCCCACCCCCATACACACACAAAGGCAACAGCATAAGACACTTATATTCCTAACATTCTACTAGTCATGAAGGATGCTAAGCTCGATTTTACAACGAAGAATGGGGAAAATGAATAGCAAGGTGGCAATAATGCAATGTAATAGACAACAAAACACCAATAATATCGGCTTAAAAACAGTGTGACGAGCACGTGGGGAAGGTTCGAAAAAGTAAAATTGGAAATTATAGGCCCTATGTTACCAAGAATTACCACGAAGAGTTACCGGCGCATTGAATATGATGAGTTTAAGGTCGGATGATAGAGGCGATTCTAGATTCTGCACCTGACAGAATAATGCGATAAGCCCCTGCTTTGTCGCCTCGTGCTTATCATAAAACAGATACAAGCAGTTTGAAGAGGAAAGGATAGATTTGTTTGGGGGCGTCCTCTGCTCCTAGTCACCGAGATAATACTTTTAAAATGTTTTGCTCGAAGCGATAGCACTTTTCCTTCCATCAGATTAGACGCTTGAGTTTGTATTGTCGACTGAAACGAAGGGGAGGGGGGGGGGGGGAGGATGTGTACTTCTTCCAAAAGGACGCTACATTCGGAAAAGGACGAATCTGACTAGAGTTGACATGCGTGTGGAAAGAAGACACGCCTATGTTCTTGTCTTCCTCAGCCATGCCATCTTCATCACGTCTCCCGCGTGGTTTCCCCTACATGGGAGTGACTGTCCCTGTTTGTCTTGCCTTAAGCCGTCATGTCATTTCTGTTAATTCAAAAAAGAAGAAAAAAGAAAGAAAAAAAGGAGCCTGAAGGACAAGACGTTGGCGTTTCTCTGCCAAAACCGAACAGGAAATGCGTTTCACCAACCGCCAACCACATCAGCTGCTGGAATCAGACTCGAGTCAGGAGGCACTGTGTACAAACAAGATAAAAAAGAAACAGACGATAGTCTATACTAGTTGCTTGGAAGTTGATCAATTTAGGTTACTCTCTTCCTCCCCTTCTCTCTATCTCTCTGTCAAAATGCCCTTACAAGTCATTTCAATACTTTGTATTTTATTTAAGATTCAAATGAGATGAAAAATAACTGTAACAATAATATAACAACAAGAGTGATACTCATGATAACAAAATAGCAATAATGATAACAAAAATAACAAGAGTATGGTAAACATCATAATGGATTGCGACTATCGTAGTAGTCAATAACCGAGTTAATATTGCACATAGCTGTTTGTGACTGACATATACGCTTAGACTACATCAACTGAATGAGGCAGCTATACAAATCAAATATGACTAGCAATATACAAAATCATGAAATCCCTTTTTTAAATGTTTCCTCAACTCCTTCACTTTACACATCACGTGCCACATTTTCACGCCATGAATAACCGCCGCTAAATACAATACGAACTCCAATATTTTATTTTGGGTAAAGAGATGACCCATCATAAATACAACCCTCTTATCCCTGCCCTAAAAACCGACTACAAACAAAACAATAGCAATCAAAATGAGCAATTTACACAATACAAAAAAAAAACAACAACCAACAGACAAAGAACATCTTCATTAATTGCAGAAGTATTCAACACCCGATGGCTGTCTCAGGGAGCCAACTTTTGCCAATGTTTATTCCAAAACAATGCAACTTTCTGCGAGAAACAAAATAAAAATGTTTATATTCTTCCACGATGTGAATTTTTCTTTTCATTTACGTTATTAAATTGAGTAAGACAACTTTGATCTTGAAAAACAAAGGTCAACGGCAAGGGATAAATTATTTCTTTCGGAATCGAAGATAACTATATAAACAGCTGACAATGCCTCCAGGTACAACCATCTGCGTAAACTCAAATAACCTTATACGCTATAACCAATTAATAATTTTTGTGTTCAGTTTGCAGGTTGAGATGATATCCAAAATGCATTCACTCTTCTTTGCTATTCATTATATCACACACTCATCCCCATTGTCAAATTTGTAAAAGTTTAAACCTATTTTGAAGGGTGATTTTAGTTTCTATTTCTGATTTCTTTTCTTCTGACATTATAGATAAACCTCCGTCGCACATCTTCCCTTGGTTATCAT
Organism: Diadema setosum; assembly: GCA_033980235.1. Lineage (NCBI taxonomy): Eukaryota > Metazoa > Echinodermata > Echinoidea > Diadematoida > Diadematidae > Diadema > Diadema setosum. The sequence goes on along the minus strand of CM067066.1, from coordinate 27,460,110 downwards.
CATTACAACGAAGAAAAAAAAATCGTTGTAATGATGCTAACCAACGGAACATCGTAAGTCTTTGTTTCACTCAGATATCAAACTATTCATTATTTTTCATGAGTATCATTAATACATATCTGGAACACAAAACGATCAATAAACACCTTACGAAGCATATGTAACCAATCTGACCAACACTCGCTACAGCATCACAGTGAACAATCTCTTAGATTAAACTATATTGCTACAATACTACTTAGTTTGACTTGAAAATTATGATCTTTGCTCTTATGCTATTTAATTTTCTCTTATTTCTTATGCCCACAGCCACTATGCATATTCTAAATCTTTAATATTACTATTGAAAGTCTTTGAATATACATTTAATAGAAAAGTATTATTGCGAAGTCGTCCGGTGTGACGTTTAACGTTTATAATCTCGGTCACGTGACTGTACGTCATCCACCTTGTTTTATTGTTTTCATGTTGAATGCCATTTTCATCATCCAATAAGTTTCTCATTCTACAAGGGGAATGAATAACCCGAATCGTTCATTTTAACTGACAACTGATGATAATTTAACAATTCTGAACAATTTTCTTTTCACGTGAAGAACAGAGGACTAAGAGAAGGGAGGAGAGGAGGGGAGGGAGGGGGGTGGAGAGGGTAAAGGGGGTGAAGGTTGGGGGAGTCCCATAAGAGCTCTAAATTAACCATCCTTTCAGTTAATTAAGCAGGAGATCTGATGAAATCAGCATCTCAGATCAGAAAAAATGAGCGTTAAGGAGAATTTAAGCAAATTCTGACTCTTCGGGGGAAATTCAAAACTTTTTGAAATCAATCCCTTTGATTTCTTTTTTCTTTCAATTCGGTACTCGGTATATTCCATTGGTACGACCAGGTCCGTGATTCAAGTGTGCAAATTTTGCGCTCGAGGCGCTCCTTAACACATCCAAATACCTCGGCAAACGAGCGATACCATCTTTAAAAGTCAAAGGCAAAACTCCCATGACTGATTCTCTGGCCAATCCCTCTCATGTCGCAGGACTGGATTTCATGTTGGAGATCGCCGTTTTCATGGTCAAGTGCTTCATTTCAATTTCTAATACTGTGATTTTCACTTCCTTCGGGGTGTATAGCAGTCCCTTGGTTATGACACAAGGGGCATTGTCCAAATTTTCTTCTTCATTGTTTTATATGGAGAACCCGCAAGGGCTCTCTGTATAATATAAGGAGAGTTGTACATTATGGTGAGGGTGTGTATTTCTTTTTTCGACCTCACATGTGACCTGCCCTTGCCAATTCGCAATTTCTTCCCTGAGTACTCCATCTTTTTGCCCCGTTCCCATCTTTTGCCTATATTAATAGTCCCGAAGCATCCTTCCCCCAGTCCTTTACTTTTCTTCCATCAGTCCCACACCTTTCTCCCTGGATTCTTTTCCAAGTCCCCCCCCCCCCCTCTTTTATATCCCTGTCTTCCATCTTCCCAAAGTATCCTAACTTTTTAACTCCGACCTTTCAATTTCTTTCCTGGTACTTTACCTTTCTTTTCCCAGTTCCCCACCCCATTTTTATTTTACTCTCTATATAGTCCTACATATTTCCCCCTAGAACACTATACCTTTCTTTCTCTGCTTCATCACATTCTTTTTACCCAAGTACTCCTAATATTTTCTTACATACTTCTCTACCTCCCCCCCCAAGTCACCGGCACCTTTTTTTAACCCCAGTTCTTCACCCCTCCCCCACCCCGTACTCTGTACCTTTCTCTAGCCCCCGTTATGTTTTTACTCCAGTCTTCCAACCATTCCACTAGTACTCTACCTTTCTTTCCCCATTTCCACAGCCCTTTTTTTACCCCAGTCTTCCATGTTTTCCCCCCAGTACTCTAGCTCTCCTTCCCCATTCCCTCTTTTCGCCCTTTGCTGGAGTTTATCTCAATTCTCAAACTTCTTTACCCAGTCCTCCAACTTTTGTTTTATCCCAGATTTCCACCTCTTCCCCTAAGTGTTCTGTATTTCTTTTCCCAGTCCCCCACTTCTTTAACTTCAGTCCTCTATCTTCAAATCCTATAGTACTCTACATTTCATTCCTTGGTTCCCCACCATTTTTTTTTTTTTTTTTTTGCCCCAGTCCTCCACCTACCCCCTCATATATACTGTAGCTTTCCTTAGCATAATATTAGTCAGCAATAATATAAACTGAGATTATGATATTGGTGACGATCTCTTCTTCTTCTTTATCTTTTTCTCTTTTTTCTCTTCTTCTTCTTCTTCTTCTCCTCCTCCTCCTCCTTTTTCTTCGTCAGGTTGACCAATTGAAATTCAAAAATGCGTCGTAGCTCCCTCTTTAATGACAAAAAAAAAAATCTGAACATACCATCTGATGACAAATTGATGAAGCCAATAAGGGATTTTCCCCTCACCTTAATGATAACGAAATACCTAATATTCCAAATTTGTACAATTTCTCTTTCACTATTGTTCCTTCTTTATGAATAATAGAATAGTTTTCGTTTCATAGTTACGTTAAGATATAGAGACAGCTTAGATTGGATACTGCAACATTAATGCGTGTTACTCCACAACGGACGCCACTCACGATCCCATCCCCATGTGGATTCTTTGAAATATATTATTTATTATTCACTTCAAAAGGAAATATTCCTCGACCCTGTCAAAGGCTTCCTAATCATTCACCTATATCGAAAGCAAAATTTCCTCCATCACAGGTCAGTCACTGATTTATTGTCGTTGTTGTCGTCGTGTTCGTGGTCGTGGTCATGGTCATTGTTGCTGTTGTTGTTGTTGTTGTCATTCAGCTACAACTAAGGACATTTGCCGAACAAAAGTTTATCATAAGAATGCTACAGAGAAACGCAGAAGCTGTAGTGTTCTGACATGACTGTTTGGCCAATTTACGAATCATGTGTAAACTTTTAGCAATCAAATAGCTTTTAAAGTTTCTTAAACTTCAAACAAACAACAAATGAAAGAGATATGACTTTGTTTTGTTAACCGTACCTTACAAAACACCAACTATGTAGAAATGGTATAGCTCCAAGGCGAAACGTGGTTTAAACTGGACTCCATGGGTTAAACTGTCCTGAGCATATCTTCAAAAGCAGCTACCCATAGTGGTCATTGTGCATGCCACCACCATTGAAAGGGAGCTTTAGATTTGCGACGTGGAAGTTTGAGACGACGATTGCGTTGGACGTTCTCCTCTTCCTGCGTCGTGTTGCAAAGTAGCTTCAGACGACGCAAGGACACAACCTATAAAAAATAAAATGGCGCCCCCAAATTATCTGTGCGTCATAAAATAGTAGCTCTCTGACTCTTGAATGGAGCGGACGTAAAAGTAGCCCAGAACGCGTAGTGACAACTCAGACGAATCGAGCTATAAAAATACTAGTAGCCTAGATCAATTTTGATAAGCGATTTTGCGCATGCTCAGAAGAGGTTTGTTGGTTTTTTTTTTCTCCGAACGACCTTGTGGCAGATATCTGAAACTCCCTATAATATCTGAGATACATACGACGTTTTGCCAATGAGTGCCATCCTTTTATTGTCATATTCCCTTCACTCTTTGTCTTAAAGCTTACATACTTAGTACCTTTTTACGCGGTCAAACAATAATTAGTCCACAGTCCACAACTCATTGTTTTATAGATCTGTTATTAAACAGAATGATTGACTGGTAATGATATACTAGTAAGCTGTAAAACAACAAAACCGTTGAGATTCAAGGACGTTATAGACCCACTATTTAAATATCACATTTGGAAATGTAACAATGTGTGTGTGTGTGTGTGTGTGTGTGTGTGTGTGTGCTTATTTGTGTTTGTTTTAGATCGGTTTCTCTTCTTTCTCTTCCTGGCCTGAATAGCTACATTTTTTAATGTCAATGGAAACCAGACAGATATATAGGCCTATACAAAACATAAGTTATTCTCACACTCCCCGGAAAGACTATTATTGTGATGGCCCGTTACAAGCATTAATATTACATAGTATTAAAAGTACTGCAATTCGTTTATTCAGATCATCAGATCAATTCATCGATCATTCAGTTCTTCATCTAATGTGTAGAATGTTATTGTCTCATCAACAATACATAGGCACACTATGCTATAGGCCTAAATGTGTTTACGACTTTTCATCTTTGTGAAAAGAAAACAAAATCACACATATTACCCCCCTTCTCTCTCCCCCCCCCCCCCCCCCCCTCTCTCTCTCTCTCTCTCCTTTCTATGTTTTTAAGGTAATGAAGTCCTCCTCTATAGTGATATGGAACTTGGGAACACGGTGGATTGCACGACTTTCACACAAGTTTCATCTCAACTTCTGTTCAGTCCCTCTCAATGCAACGGGAGGCTACACATCTAATCAGCGTCCGGGACCTCGCCTAGCGCTACGCCGGCGGGCCAGGCGCGGTAGGAGACCAGGCCGGCTCCCATGCTTCCGACTCTCGGGGTGCCCCGAAGGCTCCATGGCAGTCTTCTTTCCTCTGCCTTCGTAATTGCGTCAAGAAAATTACTGACGGAGCTGACAGTGAAATTCTAAACCTTAAAAGCATATTTTTCGTGACCTCCCCTGGCGTGGCCGCATCGCTGGCCTGAAGTCAGACAGGAACATTATATCATGCAGGCCGCGATGAAACTTTCCATCTTTTCCTTCGTCTCATTTCATGTCTAATGCGGCCAAAAAGCACTGACTCTAGCAAGCCTCTTCCTTCCTTCGGAGCACACAACGCAAGTAACACACACTTTGGAAGCACGATGCATCTCATAGCAAAGTAACCGGAGTACGGAAATTCCGTGGGAGTAGTATAGAAGACCTTCGCGACTCCCCGAGCAGAGCTTCTAGCCGTGTGTCATCATCAAGCCGTTACATAGTTTGCCGATTCATATCACGCTTATTATAGCGCACTGCTAGTTGCAATCAAGGAGCAATTAACATTTGCAAGTCAGGAACCCAGCGACGGATGAGGGAAGTATACCAAGGTTGACGTGGCCTCGATAGAAGCATTTGAGCATGCGCACTTTCGATGTCGTCATTGAGGGGTTCTCTTAACTGACATAATTCGTGGACGGACATTTTTTCTTACTTTGTTTGTTTTTCCCCTGGATGTCAGCATCTTCAAGGTATTGCTTGTTTGCAAGTTTATCTAATTTCCCTTTGATTAATCGCTCGATTAGGTGATGCAATTCGGAATAGATAAATCACTTAGCCGTTATGGGTTTGTGTCTATAATATATACAACTGTAATATTATATGTATATATATATATATATATATATATATATATATATATATATATATATTCGTATGCATATGCATATACATATTTAATGAATCTATCATTCCAATTGTTTGGTTTAAGTCAACCTACATTATGTAGTTGAACTGCACTTATAGGTACATTGTCAAACTATATACTACGACTGTTTGTCCGCTACAAACAAAGTTTAAGAAACTGATTAACTCCCTGGTATTTAATTTGTCCAATGCTTTCGTGCAACATGCCATTTCTTGCAATGAATTGATGAATGTATTTCGATGTTGTTTGTTGGGTATCCTAAAAGAGATTGAAATGTGGAACCACTTTTTGAAGTTTACTGTCAAAAGTCCATATTCTTGTAAGAGCGTTTTCAAATGTTTACATATCTCAATTAGCATATTCAAACCTCTGGCAGCTGACTTTCATTGGAAACATTATTTCAAATCTGTTTATACATAAAAAACAACTTTTGATAAATCATAGTCGTGTTAATGTTTATATTTTACAAATGTTCAAGTAATGCTGCTATTCTAATTTTAAATATTATTATTTTAAACTGAAACAATCTTAAATTGTTGGCATATCCCTCAATTGAAACTGTTGTTCCTGCCCATGTTTTTTTTTTCCATTAGAGTGAACGCGATTTTATGTTACATGATATATAAATATACACTATCTATATATATATATATATATATATATATATATAATATTATTTTTTTTTCTAGATGCTTGTGGTCTTTGTCACTTACTCAATACATGAACATGACGAATTATGCTGAAATGTAATTCAGTTATGTCAGATCTGTCGAGTTCAAATGAGAAGATGCGTCTGCTCATTTTCCAAACCATTCTTCTGAGAGCAATTCTGTATCTTGATTGAAAGTAAACGTAAACGTACATGCTTACAAACTTTGTCGTTATCAATAAACGACCATACAACTGTCTGTATACTTCATCGATTATAGTTTTGACAAGACCAAATAATCCAAAAGGAAAAGAAAACATGGAACAACAGGTTACAATATAAATTGAACAGGTAAGTCTTCAAAGTGTTTTATAGATTAGTCCTCTCGATCGTTAACGTTTTAACTATGAAACATAATCATACTAACAACAGAACATTGACTAAAGACATAAATGTATAGCACTATTATATCTCATCCCTCTTCTATATTTTTTTTTTTATCCCTATCTACATTGTCTGGCATTTTCTAGTGTACAATAGTTAAAAAGATTCGAGCTCGATGGTTGGTTAATTGCTCATCACGTGACCATTTACTTTCATCTTCTCTCTTATTCTCACTGGTTGTCTTCTTCCCGTCTTTTCTATCCTCTCCCAATTGTCTGATTTATCCTTTTCCTTTTCTTCTTCAGCATATCATGGACATTTACATTTTTCTTTACGTAATCAAATAGATTTCACTTTTTAAAACTGCTTCACTAGCAAGACCCATCACACATCACTTAATTAGCATCATTAACTTATATGCATACTGGAAATCACCCTATGACATGCTATATAGTTTGTCTTTAAAAGACTTTTTTCCCTGTAACAATGTTTATCACTCTTTACCAGGTGATGACGTGTAGTCATGTGTATAACAGTGGTTGATGATACATGTATATTGAAATTAATTGATTTCACATTGCAGAAACAATAGATAAATACATGTATATAGTGAGTAAAGTATAGAATAGTATGGAAGCCATGATTCATGTAATAAAGAAAAGTAATTAACTCACGCAGGCGTCATCCACGTCGGTCGGAGAGAGAGGTCAGTCAATAATATTTCTTTCAGTCATTTTTTTTTCTCTTTTCACGATGCTGTCCGTCACGAAGGTAGATCTAGCCTTCCCAACAGTGTATATAGGCCTACATCTATAGGTTCACGTTTCTAAAGCATCTCAACCCCTTTCTTTTCGAGATGTTAATTTGAGTGGTGTTTTTTTTTTTCAAACTATCTAATGTTGAAATCTGTCGATTGCAATTACATCGCCCTATGATTAATTTGATTATACAACGATAATAAAGGTAAGCAAAAACAGAAGAATCAAGGAAACATCGAAGTCATCACTAGAGACGCGGACTTTTATGAGAGAAGAAAGAAAAGCAAAATTGAGTTTAAGAAAGTTTAAAACAATAGAAAGCGTGAGTTGATTGTTCCTGTTACACTTTTATAGTCCTTATGAGAAATGCGACTAAACGGGGGAAAAGTGTCAATGACCCTTTCCTATGGACGTGGTAAGTTATCAGCTATCCCTTCCTCTCACAATGGAGTCGGTTCTGCTGCAGCTCGAAAGGGAACACTTTTCGGATGTGATTTACACCGCTCCTACACAAAACACCCACTCCACTCGGGATGAATTATTGACTAAACGACATTCACAGCTCGGGATCGACCGAAACTCAATATTCATTCAAAATGCTGTTCCAGACCCCGAGAAGAGGAGGGAATCGAGATACCCAATGCGGAGGAAAAGATGAAATGTGTACGGCGAGGCCACTTTGAGAGTTGACTTCTCTTTGACGTTGACAAACACAGAGGCGTGAATTTGAAGTGCACAGCGAAAGGGAGAATTTGACAGACTGAATGATTGATAGATGGATAGAGACAGATGGACAGATAGATAGATAGATAGATAGATAGATAGATAGATAGATAGATAGATAGATAGACAGATAGATAGATTGATAGATTGACTGACTGATTGATTGATTGATTGATTGATTGATTGATTGATTGATTGATTGATTGATAGATAGATTGATTGATTGATTGATTGATTGATTGATTGATTGATTGATTGATTGATTGATAAATAGATATATAGATAGATTCCCTGTCTCAAAATGTGAGTGATGGGAAGATTAGGGCCTAGGGGATACCAACATTAACCAACAAAGAAGAGCAGAGATGCGACCACAGAACTTATGTTCTGTGGATGCGACATGTAATCAATAATGTGAAAAGGTGAAAGAATAGAAAAAGAAATGAAATATAAATAGATGATAAGGAAGCGATTATGAAGAAGAAAAGAGAAGACCACGATAAAGAAATAAAATCGATAAAGATGGAGGGGCACACAGAGTAAAATGCAATAGGCATAAAGATGCTGAAGATGCCAAAAAAGAAGAAAAGCAGTCAAGATATAGACCGTGATGGCATTAATGCACTTGCAATGTGTGCATCTAGAATCATCCAGTGAAGTTAAAGCGCTTTCTCATGATGTACTCTTTGAACCAAAACTAGCCTTACTACTTATGACGTGATATTTGAGCACAACTTAGATACACCCTCTTCCAACTCATTCCATGAAGGATTCTTCAAGATGGTCGTAGGGAGCAATGTACGTATATAGAATAATGATGTCAGAGACTCTCTTATTTATCTCTTTGAATACAATGCAACAAAGTATAGTTTAATTTGCTCTCTTAGCCCCCTCTCCCTCTCCTCCTCCTTATCAATGTTGTTCAGTCTTTGTCACTATCTCTCCTTCTGATTCTCTTTCATCATCTTCGCCTGTTTCTTCTCTTACATCTATCTTCCCATTTTTATTTTTTCTTCCTCTTGTCTTCTTATGTTTGTTTCCTTTTTTCTCCCCAATTTTTCGTCTTTATCGTCTTTCCTTTTTCTTTCCGTTTGCCCTTTTTTTTCACTCTTTTAACCCTTTCCATTTAATCCCTTTGTTTCTTATCCTCTCTTTCTCGTTTCGCTTGTTTCTCTCTCATTTCCTTTTGTCTGAACTTCTTTCATATCCATTCTTCTTTTCTGTCTTCTGTTCTCCTTTGTCGTAATCATCTTTTGCCGTTATTCTCTTCATTTCTATTATCGATTCATCGTAGCATCTTCATGTCTCTTTCATCATCACACTTTTCTATTTTTTCGTCTTGTTTGTTAGAAATCTCTCTCCTTATCCTCATCGCATTAACATTTAGGGCCTAATTCATATCTGTCCCTTCTTCTACCACTCCTTCTCTGACTTATTTTGCTTCTCCTCTTCCTCTTCCTCTCCTCCTTTTTTTTTTTTGATCCTTGCTTGTTTGTTGTTGTTGTTGTTTTTTTGTCTAGTTATGGGCTCTGTACAAGTCATTCCATCTTTCTTTTTCTTCTTTTTTCAGACACATGTCAGAGCCTTTTGTAAAAGTTAAATGTGGCATAATGACATATACAGCAATATACTGTTATGGAAATACAATTTCCCAGACACATCTCCATCGTTATTGACTGAAACGGTTTATTGATAATACGTCGTAGCAGCCAAGGGCCCGGAATTTTGACAGTTTTACATCAAATGAGTAATTAAAAAAAAAAACCGAAAAAGCTCCAAAAATCATTCTACCCATAATATTCATGACGAGACAAAGTGAAATATATGAATTGTTCTATAAAATATGAAATACTATACTTAGAGGGGATCCCTAAAAGAATATTACACAGTGAGAGATTATGGAATCTTCAAATCACCCACAGTATATTATTATTTATTACTGTTCAAGGGCGTAAAGACAATGGATTATTCCCCAGCAAGTGCACATAAATTATAAAGATGATGATACAGATTTGACGCTCGTAAAATGTTGTTTCATGAGTGTAGAAATGCATATGTTTTCACTGATGCTAATATTGTGAGTTTTGTTTTCTTTTTATTTCTTTTTTTTGCAGGAAGAAAGATTTATATAGAAAGAAAAATGTAAAATGAAGAGATCAGTAAAGGCGGGTTTTGTTTTTGTTTTTGTTTTTGTTTTTGTTTTTGCTATATTCAATAGGTAGGGCCTAGATTATAATAAAGTTCACAAGGATTTTAGAATACATCTAGTATATAGACGGGAGTAGAGAAGACATGGGATACCTTGACTTTAAAGGAATTGACTTGGGGAGAGTGACTAAAGAGAGAAGGGAATAGACAGGCGAGGTGAAGTCGGTGATTTTTCAAGGAGCTCTGCGAAGTGCTAAGCGGAGAACTCACTAAATAACCATCACTGACGTTAATAGCCACGCGAGTAAGTTAATGAATAAATTTACATGAATTTTACTTAGGTTCACTCGTTACTCTTATTCTATTTCTTCCGCTCGAGAAGGAGCGCGTCTTTTTTCTTTTCCGTGGTAGCGAAATTTTACCCGACGCGGGGCTGAAGTAGGGGGGAAAAAGCAAAAGGCGTGAGCGGGGGAAGAGTGAAAAAGAAAGAGAAAAAGAAAACTGGGAAAGGGATTTATGTTTCAATTTTCGCGACATATATATTTTTTTCCTCGCTGGATATTCATTTCGCTCTTGAATGCGTCAGTTGGAGTGTGATACGCAAATTGTAAAATGAGCAAGCTTCGTAAGATGTCGAAGGAGCGAGTATGAATCATGATATCATGCACGTATTTTTTTCCCGCGCTGTTTATTCTATTTATGGTATAGAGTATTGTCGCTTTTATTTTTTTTAAGGCAAAAGAACTCCATAAGAATATTATGTATCATTTTGCGGTTTGATTACATTTCATATAATATTCACCTTTCACTCATAGAACTGATCGCTCTACAGATGAATTCAGACCTGTTTTATATGATTTTTGTTATCGCTAAAAAATGAAGGGGTTCATTCCGATGATAAAAATTGATAAGAAACTAAATATTGTTTGTCTATGCAGGTATGTGATGATCGTCAACACAAAAACAAACACAAAAACTTGTCGATGTTTAGGTGTGAAGAATGTCGATAGCTATATAACAACGATGCTGATTTAACATCAACAGCAAAAGACGAACTGCAGAAACAAATCAAAATAGATATGATAACCGACTGTAGAAGTTCGTGTCAAAGAAGAAGAAAAAGAAAAAAACACGCCTTGGTATGTAAACATCTTTGATTCTGTTTAATTTGGCTAAATAAGACTAAGCGAAGCGCATTGTTTAGAATATGATACTAAGCTTTAGATATTGTGAACGGTAGTTGATATCTGTAATCGTATTGCTTTCTTTACAGCACGCATGGTAGGTCTACGTAATAATGATTATGTAAGGGGTCCGTTGAAAAAGTTTTGGTTCTCCATTTTTTCTTACAACACAACTCTCATTTGACTCATGAGCATTTCACACTCTTCATAATCTGAGGAGGTTATTATTCCTATAATACTGTCTTCAATAAGATAACGCAGGGAAAGTGGGGGGGGGGGGGGGGTGTAAAGATGGAAAGAGAATAATGCAACATGTTTGAAGATGGCCCTCTTTAAATTGCTGAATCTTTACGTCGCGGTTATGCACAAGATTGTCAAGCGGTGGCGCCCTACTGCTATCACAACGCATGAAACGAAATAAACACCTTTTCAGCAGACTCTGTTTCTTGCATATAAAACTGTAATAAGTCTATGTTTTTCTCTCCCTCTCTCATCGTTTTTGCATCAATCCTTCAGGTTCATTATCGAGCTAACCCTAGTGTCTTTCTTCCCTTTTATCTATCTTTCCTTTTATGTATATATTTTTTCACTTTCTCTTTCGTTCTTGTTGGTGTCTTTTCTTGGCATGAAAGTCACATGGCGACTCGGCGAGCCCCGTCACATGATACAGTTCCCCTGAAGGAGGCCGTGAGGACGCTGGTAAGGCTATCGATAACAAGGCGGTAATGGCGGGTGGATGGGGAAGGACAAACTTACATTAATGGCGAAATCAAAAGAAAGGGAAAAACAGAATAGGGCACTTGTATCGACATTAGGAAATCAGCCTGAAACTAAATTTACATGGCAAGAAAGCAAGAAGAGGGAGGAGGAGGCGAAAGAGAGAGAGGGAGAGAGGGAGGGAGGGAGGGGAAAAAATCAGGAAGAATAAGAAAATGGCAAGACTAGAAAGACAGCTGGGAAGATGGTGGCGCCTAACGGCAATGTTCTGCGCAGAAGTCCTTTCTAAACTTTAGATCACAGTTTGTTCGGCTCGCTTTTTTCCCCCCATTCACCGACTCTCGCCTCAAGGATTAATCCGTTCTGAAAAATTCAACCCTTTACTTCTTTTTCCTGTCGCGGCTATTTTTTTCTCTTCCTCTCTTCTTTTTCTTCGTCATCTTCTTCTTCTTTCTTCTTTTTCTTCTTCCTTTTTTTTTTCATTTCGACTGACCCGCATTGGCCCGCAGGCGGCAGCAATCAGCATCGGACTGGCGAAAAAGGGAGGGAAGGGGGATAGAAGGAGAAAGGCGCGGGTAGGTTCAGAGTAGGACATCCCGTTGATGGAAGGAAAGAAGAAAGAAAGAATGAAACACGGAGGAAGTTATGACAATAATTGACTCATCATGATGTTTCCAAATGTATGCATCGAAGGTGTTCCAAGTTCTGATTTGTGTTGTTGCTGTTTTTTCCCGCTGCCCATCCAAAGTAATTGATATGCCCTGGTGACCTGTTGTTGACTAAAGCCAACTCTTAACAAACTTGCGCCCCCTGTACGTAACACCACCTTTGTGGTGGAGAACTAATTCACTTGCCTCATACCTGTTTCAAACATATATCGCCCACTTAGAATCGACTAAAAAAAAACTTTTTCCCTCCTCTTAAGTCAGGCCAGAATACTGAAAAGAGAGAAGAAAGATCCTGGGGTTACAAATCCCCTGTAACCCCGCTCTGTAAGCCTATACACTTTTAATATAAGCATCGACGGCAGCCCTGTGTATTGTTGTTTGCCGTAAGAAAGAGAACACTGCAAGCCAAGGCATGGCCGCGGGCAAGATTTGTAATTATGCCGGTTCTCGCGAGACCCGCGTAGTGCGTGATGCCCGCCAGCGCTTTCTCATCGCCCTCGGCCGCGAATTCTCCTCTCTCCGCCATCATTCCGCGCGGTTCATGAGCCTCCGACATATTTTGCACCAAATTCGCTGCGTTTTACTTGCGAGAGGGACGCGCGAAGACGGAATTCTCGGACGAAAAACGGCAGAAAAACCGGTAAGTTTTCCCCCTTCCGTGGTTGCGCCCGTTACTATGTGACTTTTGCAAACATGTGGGACTATTGAGGGAGAGTGAGGGTGTTAGCTCCGGTGCGTCCATTCTGTGGAAAGGGAGGGCAGGAGAAGTCTCATGGAATGGAAGTTGTTTGTCGCTAACTGGTTGGTGCACGAAGCAGTGCGACGGGCGAAACTGTAGCTCCGCGGGAGACGAGGTTACGTTCGTTCACTGTGCGTGGCCCGTAGCTCCGTGGCTCAAGCGACTCGCTCGTCAACCTAACCGCGACTGCACAATTCCGCCGTTTATCGCGCCCTGACAAAATCGATGAACATTAGCTCGACATGCTTTCAGTCCAGTCGACAATTGTCACGGCGTTTCACACACTCCATAGACCATCTAAATCTCTTTGTCGACTCAAATCCTTAAGCCTAAAAACCAAAACAGTACTCTTGTTTGTTATACATTCTCGAGACAGAAAGAGGCGTTTAACAGTACTTGAGAAAGTAAGACGTGCTCCGCAAAACGGTTCACATCCGTCGATTTTCGGCATCTCACAGTGGAGGGAATTTCGCCTCCAAAGTTCAGTTTTTCTTTTTCAAATTAGAATGAGAAAATGACTTATATTCTGAATATTTAGCCTCTCCTTACCAATAAATGGCATGCCTGACAACTTATTTGAAGGCAAGTTATAATGTCACCAAACAGAAAGTCGTCACGACAGGTTACTTAGTGTAACTCGTGGGGGGGGGGGGGGGTGCTGCATCACACCCTTGGTGCTCCACAAGCGACAGCCAACAAGAGTGCCTTTTGGGATCTAAACGAAAACGAAAGGACATATAGCCGCTGTCATTCGCAAGATGATTCTTTTCATGAGAGATTCTTCCCTGATTGCATACTTTTTGTCTGTTTGAATCATGTTATACCGTTATTATATAATTATGTAGGCCTACTGAAAACCAGAGCGAAAAAGATAGTGGACGGTATGCGCTTTACTATGATGAAATGTCTTCCTTAATGTTTGGGTCATTGAAAAATTCACATCCCTCGTCTAAACATTTGCATTTGCTTTGCTGATGTTTGGATGTTAACAGTGTTATGTCACGACTTTCACCTTGTATGTCAGTACTGTGATGTCATAATGGGAATATAGTTCCCAATTATGACAACGTGATGATGTCAATGAGTTTCGCGACTGTTAGTCGGAAAATACTCGATTTTCTTTCCGATATTTTTCAGTAAGCGGTGTAAGTAAGCAACTAAATAAATGAATATTAAGTGAATCAGTGAAAAGTAATGACGGAATGGGAATAGTTTGCAAGTAAATAGCAACATGAGATAGTATTATTTTGACGGTACGTTTTATGACTACTGAAGTATTCAGTCGGAGAAGTCTCTATAGCCTCCTGGCGGTATTTTAAATTTTAATATAAAGATACAGTACAAAATAACAGCTGACAGGCGTGGTTGTTTGTGTGTGTTTTGTTCGTGTTTGTGTTTGTGTTTTGTTTCTTTCTCTCTTTTTTTTTTAACCATGAGATAGAACGTCTTTCTTCGACTTAATCCTCTCAGACCACGAAATGGCGATGTATTGACCATTTCATGCAGTCGAGTTGTCAGTGGTAACGACGGTTAAATCTGCCTCCTCCGTGATGAGATAAGGAACTCATAAACCACTGTATCGGTTTTTTTTTTTTTTTTACTTTTATATCTTTTCATTCATTGCCAATACGAAGGGTTTTCCAAAGACTGACCGAAATGAATACAATTTTTAGTTCAACAAAGTGTAATGACAGCAATGGTATCTTAGCAGTAATTGCATTCAAATCGTTTTCCAAACAGACCGCAAGGAAAATATTGATAAGGCGTAGAGATAGGTGTACGGGATGGCTGTTTAATGGCAGTGGTTTTCTCAGACTATTCAAATTGGATGCCATTTTTCATTCATGACTGCCGACTCATTTGCGGCTCCTGACTAGGAAGAAGAAGAAGAAAAAGAAGAAGGGGAAAATAATAACCATCCCCTCGTGGGTCAAAAGCCGAAAACGCGACAATGCGAGGGGTCAGTGGATATCACCGTCAAAGCCGCCGATTTCTCAAGCGGCTGACTTCGCATTTAACCCACCGACATGACAATGACTTAAATAAACGTACTTTTGCTCCCCTGTGACAACAACAACAATAGCGCACATAGTGTGGAATTACCGGAGAACCAAGAATTAAACGAACACGAGGCACGTTACCACTAACAGTTGCTTTCTATAGTTTATGGGATAGGGAGGAAAGGAAGGGGGGGGGGGGGAATGGAGAGAGAGGGGGGGGGGGTATGTCTGCATATTAGAGTGTGTTCATTATTATGGCCTACATGACTCCGAGATAGCAGAGGATTGTTTGCTTGGCTGTTAACTTTCTTTTCTGTGCTTAATTTTGTTTGTTTGTTGTTTGTATGTGCTTGTTTCGTCTCCTTCCTTTTTCCCCTTTTTGTGTGCTTGAGTATATGAGAACCTGAGTACAACAACAAAACAACATACTTGGAAACAATGATAGTAATATCAGATGAAGACGATTGCATTTATGTGATAGTAATGTTGATATTCAATTTATTTTTGTATTAATTCATGAATTGGCTAGCTATAACTTTTATTTGCTACTGAATGACAATTCAAACATTGTCACTCAGTTGCAATGAAAACATCTCGACGGAAGAATATCATGATTTTGAATAACTTTTATTTGATTCGTTGTTTTTGTTTTTATTGCATTGTCATTGATTATTTTGATTACATACTTCTATACTGCACTCTGGAATCACATTGGTCATTTTCAATCAGTTCTAGTTTGTATCTAGTAATGATTTCTTTCATAATCTCTTGTTTCTTCCATTGATTAACTCTCCCCTGTAACAGTTTTGCTGAAAGTCCCTGTAGTCGCCCTTTCAACACTGTGTGTAATGCTTGTCTGTCAGGGGTAGGCCCAGGGACAGGCGCATTCCGCAAGTGGCGTCGAAATTAATACGCACTTGGCTATTGTGGAATGGTGAGGTCATTGATGGCAAATCAAAAAGAGGTGCGATATCGCATCCACGGTCCATTATAACATCGTTGTAATAGGCCGCTTTTAAAGTTCACTTTTAAGTATTACGCCCTCACCCCCACCCCTCACCTCCCCCTCTCCACCCCCTCCGCCTTTCCTCCCACATAATATGCCTTATACATTCCCCTTTTTAGGCCTATGCTGGAAAAAATAACTACAGTGTGATCACGTTTGATAGTAAGGCGGCACATAAACAATTTAAGACGTTATTGTTGGCATTTGGTATAGTACTTTGCCTTTAGGTCTTTGACTTTCAACTTGTTCATTACCCAGTATGTCACTATCTTACCCTTCCCAGTCCCAGATGTTTGAGAAAATGTTGGATGGCGGATGAACAACAAACTCTTGATAACAAACTGAGGAAAGGTCCGTAGGTCCTAGTCAATAGATATCAGTTTTACAATTTCTGCGGAATGTTGTGATGTTTATTTATTTGAACCTTTTCTCATACTGGTGCTTGAGCATTAGATGAGAAACCGCTGAAAAAAGTGACCTCGCTTTCCTTCCGTTGATAAAGTGTCTTCGTGAACTCTTAGGTCAAATTACAAGAACAAGAACTAAACAGGACGGAAATGTCATGAAAATCGGACAAAGAAAAGAGAACAAATTGCAAATCTAACGATTCACTGAACGTCATTGTCAGACTCGTTTGCAAGTTATACAGTTGTATTTATGATATAATCAGTTTGGTAGGCCTATATGAATATTATATGCAGGGTACTGAGTACATAACCCGGTGAAGAAGTCCCGCCTCACATCCAACTGGATCCCATTGAAGACCAGATAGTGCAGCTGAATATGGAATATCCAGCCATCTTCTCAGATGGAAATGAAACAAACAAACAAACAAACTTCTGTCGATTTGTATCAAACAATACTTTAACATCTTGTCAGAATTATTGTTGCTATGTTGTCACAATCTCAAAATAGTTTTGTGCAGAGCGTGTAATAATCTATTTTTTATTCGATCATCAATGGCGAGAAGACTTGTGAAGTGCTGATGTAATCGCCTCAAAATAGCATTTGCCTATAAGCTCACACTGCCACAAAAAGACCTACTGTTGCTATACGTGTAACGATGCGCAACTCTAAGATCACATAAGTTGCATATTCCTCCGCCTTTATCAAAACTTGTATCTTTTTTGCTTTCTCTTTTTACTTGATTATTACGACCCAACTTGAACATGTACTGAAGAACCTCATAAAGACAGGAATTTGAGTATCATGATTGATCTACATTCGGTGATCTTTTTGATGTATTTATAGCTCGAAGACGTCGTCGATAATTAGGTCAATTCATAAATCGTTAGAGTGAGAGCACTATAGAATGAGATATTCATAATACTAAAATCACATTCAAAAGCAAGGTAGAAAATGATATCAAAAGCCGACTGTTCGCTGTGTTGGATTTCGTTTTTAAGGAGTAGACGCCACTGGCACAGCTTCTTTCGGTTTCTGTATCATTTTCTACAACTCTTTCCAATCCAATGGGTATTTTCTTTTTGTTTTCGTTTGCTTTTTTGTTGTATGATATTTCTTGTTGTTTAAAGGGATGATATAGTTTTGGTTGAGATGGGGGATTAAGATTCGAACTTTTTATAAGATAATGAGAAACCTCTCATGAAATATTAAAAAGCATATTTTATTCTAATGGGAATTCAAAGTTTATTTGATGAAAATCGGTTTTGAAATGACCGAGATATCCAAAAACAAAGTAAAACAAAGTGGTCCTACTGAAATGGTCCCCCTTTTATTAAGACCTCCTTGAATTTTGGATATCTGCCATTTCGAAACCATTTTTTAATCACATTAACTTCGAATTCCTCTTAGAATGTATGCCCTTTCACATTTCATATATATTTTCTCATTACAGTATTTCACAAAAAATTGAACCTCTGAAGCACCATCTCAACCAAAACTATACCATCCCTTTAATGTTTTTGTTTTTGCTTTGTTTGTTTGTTTGCTTTTTTTGTTTCTTTGCATACGTGGTAATCAGGTTATAATGTCTCAACAGTTTGTGACCCCAATGCATGGGTATTATGGACAAGAAAAGAAGGAAGCACAGAACGTCGTAACCGTGTCTTCAAAATCAGGGATATTTTCTTCTTTTTTTCATAGCTGTTCTCACTGCTGGCCGTGAATTACACTGCATAACACAATATCATCGAATGGCACTCTTGTTGCCTTCTCGCATTTTCAACACTCTCAAAACAGTCATTAAAAAAAAAAAAAAAAAACTTTAGATGAGCGCTAAACTTAAGATGGGCACCTTGATTTGTGTTCTCAGATCTATACGCATATAATGCGCAAATACATGTTGAACCACTGCGGGAATGACCTGTACTGTTGCCAAACAAGAAAAGAAAAAAGAAAATGCCTCTGTCAGTCAAAAAAAGAAGAAAATAAAGAGAAAATAAATAAGTTAATAAAGTTTTCTTTCGTTGAACAAAAACTGAAGAAAAAAAAATGATGGTTAGAGCGATTTATACTATGGAATGCCTCAGCAAGTATACATACGGAACGCGGAGCGTGTCCCTGTTTTTTTTTTTTTTTCTCTCTCTCTCTCTATCCATTTTAGCCAAGGATAAAGAATCAGAAAGCGTTTTATACCCTTCTTATGCGTATGGCATTTGACTTTTCCCCTCGTATCCATTATAGCAGACTAGCCTAAGGAATATTGTCGTCCTTCCTCTACCTTCTGTTGCATCTGCAAAACGGCAACTTCTGTAGGCGTCTAGGCACGCATCATGAAAATGAGTTTATGCAATTCCTCATAATCGCCCGAAGGCAAGATTAGGAGGAAATTGTAAAGGAAGCATTTATGCGAACTCATCGCCAGAGAGGGATAAGAGTGAAGGAGCTCGAAAGCATATCTGGAAAAAGAATAAACTTTTCCCTGTTTTTCAAATCCCCCAAATCTGTGTTCGCAAGAAATTCTATCGCGATAGAAAATATATGGCGCAGGGGATTCGCGTTATGGATAAGAATGATTTCAACCAGTCCTTTGCCATCTCCATGTTGGCCTTCCAGAAAAATCCCTGCACAATAATGCTTCTCAAGAATCCTTTTTAGAACTATTTACGTATCAGCACCTTAAGCAGGAGTTGTAGTGCGTAATGATGGTAATAATCATTTCATGATATGAATAAAACAAAATGCACCGTATAGTCATAAGCTGTAAGAAACAACATCATGAATTATTCAGCGTCGATTGTCATCCTGTTCCAGCAGACAAGATTTTTTTTTTTTTCAACAAAAAGTGAGGAGTATAAGTTAGGAGAGGGAGAGAGGAAAGTTAGTTGTTCACTTCGAGTGCACATTATGAAGGCGCTTTAAACACATTTCTTTGAAGATGATCGTTTTTCGTTTGCATCTTATGTTTTAGATTTATGCATCCGATTTGTAACAGTACAAATTTCTTTGAAGTGGCGGGGGGAGGGGGGGGGAGGGGAGGGGTGTACATGCTGGATAAAGCATACTGATAAAAAAAGAACAACTCAAAATGGCACATACCATGCGCATGAGATTATCTATTTATTCATTTGTAGGAGGAAAAGATAACGCTATCTGTCCTTCATCGACAATCATCCTGTTAATGATTGATGACTAGATGCTCGTAATGGTAACAAAATTCGAGTTTAAACAAACCCATTAACAAAAAAAAAACCAACAACAACAAACAAACAAATGACGCAAAAAGAAAATCGAGAAACATGCATGTAATTAATGTAGACCTACGTAATAAGGGGTTACTTCGATATCAGTGTCAAGCGGTTTTCAATTGATTACACTGTACGTAATAACTATATATTGACATAATGCATCCAAAACCTATAAATTCATATAGGAATACACAGACACACACATGATTATGTGATATGTTATTTATTTATTTATTTATTTATTTATTTATTTATTTATTTATTTATTTATTTATTTATTTATTCATTCATTCATTTATTCATTCATTTATTTGTATGTATTCTATTGAAGAACATTCAAAAATGAGAAGATGATATCGCCAGAGATTGAATATTAACGATGCACACTCGAGGAAGTGACGAAAAAATTTGTCAGTCACCGTTCTCCGACGAAACGATTACATTACCCTCTTTAAACATTTAAAAGGCTTGGTCCGGTATGTGGCTTATTTACGGAGCTCACACAAGTGTAGAGCGACGGATGTATTGTGCCTTCGTAACAACCAAGACAATAACATGTCCTTGCTCGCTGCGAAGTTTGTATCAAGTGACTTTTTCGTTTTTCATTCTCTTTTTTTTTCTCCTTCTATGACTCCCTGTGTCCCAATCTCTGCTTGTTTTGCCATTAACTTGTTTCCCATTGTTTTTTTTTTCCATCTCTTACTCTCCTCACGCCCATAACAACTCCCCTTTTCTCTTATTTTTCCCTTGTTCTATCTCGCCGTGTTTCTACAGATTCACCAATGACCTCTGTGTGTGATTCTCGTGGACACAGCCCACTAAAATCTACCTCAGAATTCACGGAAACAAAGGTAAATATATACCTCTCTCTCGCTCGCATTCATTATTTTATACAACATCTCACTTCGGGGTACCAAGAGTCAGACTTTTAAATCATGCGTCTAACATGGAGAGTTAAACGGATGGTGCAGTGTTTCGGTTGGGATGGGGCTTCTGGTCTCCAACATATTTTATGATGCGTTTTTGAGATAATGAGAAACCTCTTAAGAAATATGAAAGAGCATGTTACAGGAGGAACTGAAAGTTTATTTGATGAAGATTGGTTTTGCAAATGGCTGAGATATCGAAAACAAAGCAATCCTAATAAAAGGTGGTACCCACCTTTTATCAGGATCGCTTTATGCTATACTTTGTTTCGGGATATCTCAGCCATTTTTTCAAAACCGATTTTTATCAAATAAATTTTGAATTCCTCTTAGAGTTGTATGCTCTTTAATATTTCATAAAGTGGTTTATAAGTATCTTGCAAAAAGTTAAAAGCTGAATCCTCACCTCAACCAATAATATAAAATCCCTTTAATTTGCAAACGTTCCTTACACTGTTGCATTTCGTTTTCTCTTAGTTGTTGTTTGTTGATGTCTGTCACTGCGTACAGATGTTCGGGTGTACGTTATTGAAATTTCAGAATAGCTTTTTGGGTACAAGAGGTCCTCGATAGGTATGAATTTAATCTTCATATTTTGGGTTAATACTGGCGTTTGCATTTACCTTGTCCAATATGCACACAAGCGGGCGCACTCCCAGACGGCAGACATCGAGACAGACACACATGCACGCACACTGACATGCACATACATACGCACACACACACACACACACACACACACACACACACACACACATACACACACACAAACACACACACACACACACATGAACACACACGCGTCATCAGCCGCAATCTTTAAAAACAAGTCGAAGAACTAAATGCGTCAGTTGACATAATCTTTCCATTACTTGCACTAATGGCTTTTCTATCGTTGTCATGGTATTCTGCATCAGTGTCATCCTTATTTTTGTTGTTGTTGTTGTTGTTGTTGTTGTTGTTTGAAAAAAAAATCACGACAGGAAAGATTTATCTTGAAATATAAACAAACTCTACATAGTTTCACACCAATGATGATGGGTCAATACCGCTGATGTGGACTGGAGTGCCGACCTAAGAGTGATCAGTACGCGCCATAATTAAACTGCAGTTCCTCCGCGGCACCCAGAATTAAACATCCATCATTAGTTATCATCGTCACTATGTCGTCATGAATATGAAGTGGACATGCAGCCGCCTTTCCAGGCAGGCAGTGTGATGGTGGATTTTTGCTTTTCGTATTCCACTGCTGAATTTTGCGCGCGACTGTAAAGAGTACGTTTCTCGCCGTTGTAACTTGGTAACGGGGCCTTAAAGTCAGGAAAGCGTTCGACCGTGATGGCTCACTTCTTTTTCTGTTCTGTCTTTTTTTCTTTGCTTTCCATTTTGTTTTCTGTAAAAAAATCCTAGCGTAGTCACCTGCTATCTAAACTGTGTGACAAATACTGAAAAAGCACTCTACCAACAATATCTGGCCTCAGCGACTTCAGCAAATAGCCCGAGGCTTGCAGGGGATATTGTCATCGGAGATGAAGGTATGAAACGCCTCGAGCGGAATTCCACAAATAAGGGCGATGGTGGATATTATGATAATGTACCGCAAGCACTTCTTTATACGCGCAACCACGGGCATGTACATAAGTCTATAGCGTATTCAGTTACACGTAAATTGTATGTGAAATAATGGCGTGAATATAGTCGTGTTGTATTGCGATCTGTGAACACGGTGAAATGAATAATAATTTACCCGAGGTCATCAATGACGCAATAATAAGACGGGACAATGATACATATACGGAGCGTTGAGTTTTCATGCTAAAAGCAATCCCCACATCCTGAACACCATAATAATATGTAGGCCTACTGATAAATATTCTTGCTCGTAGTGGGTGGGTTTGAAACTGTCTCAGGTCCTACAAAATACAAATACTGTATGTTCACTTGCATCATTTATGATACCGTGATTCAAATAAATGAAATTCAAATGAAATGTTATTTCCAACAACACATGTTTGTTGTCGATACAGATTCAAAGAAAACCAAACGTACAATGTATTACAACAACAAAAGTATGCATATATCATGGAATTATTTGTTCAAAATAATAGCGTTAATGAAATCACTTATCAATTTTGTCCGAAACAATATTTAAATTTGTGCCACATTATTCTCTGATACTGTAATTGCTTTGTTATTTTTCTTCAAAATACATGAATACACCCACAAAAAAAAAAACCTAAAACGAAATTTGCAAACTCAGATTTTGTCAATGACATAATTTCTGTCAGTCACTGGTAAAGTATACTATAGTTTATTTGATGAATATTGGTTCTGAAATAAGAGGTGGGTCCCACTTCTTTTTAGCCATTTCAAAACCAATTTTCATCAAATAAACTTTGAATTTCTCTTTTAGAATTATATGCTCTATCATGTTTCATCAGAGGTTCCTCATTATCTCAAAAACTGATCATCAAAAAAGTTGGAAACCTGAAGTCCCATCTCAACCGAAACTGTACCATCCCTTTACCATCTACACAATCATGTGGATGAGAGAATGCGGTAATATTAATACAACGCAACAGCCACTTTCGAGGAAAATCGGACAAACCGTTGAAACGTTTTGAATTTTTGAATTTACGGTGCAGCCATCGCTGGATGAGAAGTCTACAACCGTTCATGACGTCACGTATGTACAACGATATTAAGACACTATAAAGACAATTCCAAAACATTTCATTTTTAATAAAGAATACACATTCCCTCGACTTCTCTTCCTCTCTTCTCATGGCTCAACCAGACCTTTAAGTGCTCATAACTTTTGAACGGATTGTCCGATTTTCCTCAAACTTCTCTGCGGTGTTTTACTAATATCGCTGCATTTGGGATTCATTTTCCTTTGAGGGTGGTTTGGAGCTCCTTTAAGGCTTGTTTGAAGCTGCAATCTAAAGCAAGTTTCAAGATTACCTTGACCTCCTGTTAGCTCGACACCAATTAAGTCCCACTTATATATCTCTATTATCGTGTAGGAAAATACCTCAATAACCTAGCTGCAAGAGTGGAAGAGATCCATAAACTCACCTTTGGTGTAACCGCAGATCAAAATTGTAGAGTGTTACCCCTCTCGCACGTTTAGATTCACCAGAGTTGATGGATTAGCTTTTTAAGGTCATGTGACCACTTTGAGTGCAGTGTTACTTTCCCCCTGATGTATGATTATAACGTCTTCTGTATATTGGGCAATTGATAATATGACCTATATTGAAAACGATCCATCATTAATCAGTAATCGTGATCCATACTCCCTGTTATACTTCAGACAACATAATTATGAGAAGGTAAAGAATCCAAAGAGCACCGGGCCCTGTTGTAGAAAAAGATACACTCAGACTTAGTCAGAAAACCAAACGTAAGTTAGATATCGGCCAATCAGAATTGATTATTCAGAGACTTAAATTTGATTCTGTGACTTACGTTTAATCTCAGCTTTTGTGCAGCCAGCTGGGCCCAACTGGTTAGGTAGAAGGAATTCACCTTCAAAAATATTACAGAGTATCCCACTTCTTTATTTTAAAGGGATCATATCCAACGTATAATACTCTTTTACAAGATTCTGACATAAACTGCCGTTAGAGCAGCATCTATTTAACCCTTTATGTGCTTTGAGTTTCGATTAGCACAGAAAACCCCACAGCGGTATAATACAGTCCAAACTCCATAGCGCAGAAAGGGTTAACCAAATAACATACAGGAATTCATTCTCTTTGATCAGTGTATGGTCACAAAGTGAATGGGATTGATAATGATACTCATAAGGATATAATGATAATAAGATTAGCCACTTTGAAGAGGAGGATCAAAATGATCATCTTGTGTCTTATGCATTTGTTCTGACATATCACAAGGATGAAGGTAGATTCTTATATTTCCACTGAGGGTATTCTTTGATAATAATTTCTGCACAGTAAAATACTCGGAATTAGTGAAATAATTGATGAAGATCACCCATCTTCCTTCATTCCTACCTGATTATATGCTATGATAAATATTATCATTTTTCTTATATGCGTCTAATAGCAAAGTAAAGTTGTTTACCATAAGATATAAAAACACACAATGGTGGGGTGCTCAGTATCAATCCTCATTCCTCATTTTCCTCGATAAAAAGGAGCAAATATTGCTGAAGCACATTATTTTATATTCATGCATGACACAATGCCCACTCCCTGCACACACACTCACACACTCACCTACAGGCCACTCACATTACATGTAGACACCCACACACACGCACATACACACAGACAGTTCTCTAGGGCTTGTATTTCTTACCAAATGTATTTCATCATCTTTAAAGCATGTCAGTGGCAACTTTGTAACTTTCTAATTTTCAGACGCCTGAATAAATAAATCCAAATGAATCGCGTGTTATCGGGCCGAAGGCAAAGAAAACATAAGATTTTCAAAAACACCCAAGTTGCCCGGAGGGGCTAAGCTTTCCAGCGCCATGTTTTCCGTAGCCACTGTTTGGCGCTGCTCTGGTTGTCAGTATTATTCGAGGGGATTATGAAGTACTGAGGCTGACAGACTTCACTTAATCCCCTCCATTCTCATACCCCCTCCCTCCTTTTTCCCCCCTCTTTTACCCCCACGGGGCTTGCAGAAAGGGAGGGAAAATGATGAAGTAAAACATGTCCGGTTTTCACGTCCGACGTGTCAACCCTCGCGACTATTGTTTAAAGAAATGTTAGCCGTTCCACTATTTAGTTTTTTAGTGTGAATTCAAACCATGCACGAACGTTCAACTAGGCCTAGACATTTTGTTTGTTTTGCTTTTATGCAAAACTGATATACCAAAAAAAAAAAAAAAAAAAGACGCAGAAAGAGCGAAGCATGACATGAGCTTGTGTGCTTTGATGGATAAATTTAAGGAAACTGAGAAGGTAATGGCGAGATAAGTATGCACAGCAAAGTGACGCCATTTCGAACGCGCTCGGCAGCATTAGGTCAGGGCCCTTGACGAGTTTGGTCAACTTGCTACAATGACCGCCATATCGCCCATGGCCAAAGTGCGCGCGTGTCGACGGCGAACGTGTTGGTAACATATCGAAAGAGGCTCGCGCGGTCGACAACATGATGCTCAGTCTGAAACCAAAATTAAACCACACTACTGAAAATAACCATCGCAAGATATAATGACCCATGTACTGACATGATCCAGTCATTTTCTCTATTCTCTCTATCTCTCTCTCTCGTTGCGACTGTAGACCCTGTCCGGTTTTTTTAATTTAACTTCATTTCACTCAATTTATTTTCATTTTCAATCAAGAATGTAAGGTTATAAAAACATATCATGCAAACAGAGCAATATACACATTCTACATAATTCAAAAAATGATATAACACACAATAAATTGTGAAGCCTAGATTCGTTATAATTACTAATACACTTTATTGCTTCATACACAACAGAATTGTGTACTTGCAGACGAGGAATGTTTCGTGATTAATCATTCATGACTGCAATATTATATGATACAGTAAGGCAATATAAAACAGAAATTTGATAAACATGGTTTTTCATGATGACTTCTTATATTTTAATAAGGGCATAAATTGTTGTAAACGAAAGTTATACACTGCATTACATAAGAGAAATACTGACACTGATTTGTCTGTCCTGTTCTTGTTTTCATTTCATCAAACTCTTCTAATTCTATATCAGAGTAGCAAACACTTAAAAAGGGAAATCGCTAACTTTATCTTATATACCAAAGTCGAACAAATAAATCAATGAAAGTTGCATCAGATTCTTTGTACAAAAATTAGAAAAGCATCGAATCTTATAGTTTCAAATGATGTTTCGATACTGGCGTATCAATCACAATAACATATGCAGGTTTAACACATGAACTGCTGAAGGTATCTCTAGCATTTCTAATTTTTTTTAGCTCACCTGAGCCAAAGGCTCAAGTGAGCTATTGCGATCGCCCTTCGTCCGGCGTCCGTCGTGCGTCGTCCGTCGTCCGTCGTCCGTCGTCCGTCGTGCGTAAACTTTTTACATTTTCATCTTCTTCTTGAAAACCCCAAGACCGATTTTCATCAAACTTGGCAGGTAGCATCCCTAGGGGGTTAGGATCTCATTTTGTTAAAATGGGCACCATGTCCCACCCAGGGGCCCTCAGGGGGGCCCAAACCACCCCAAAATGAAGGAATCTTTAAAAATCTTCTCTAAGATAAGCTAAGATAATACTATGAGTGAGTACATTAATGACTGTAATTTCAAGTTTGTTCATGGCAGATCCAGGGGTGTCCCTCTTGGGGACAGGGGGGGGGGGGGGTGGGGGTTAGGAAGGTCCAAATGGGGGCCTGACTTGTACATTTTCATCTTCTTCCTGAAAACCTCATGATGGATTTTCGTCAAACTTGGCAGGTAGCATCCCTAGGGGGTCAGGATCTCAATTTTTCAAAGTGGGCACCATGCCCCACCCAGTGGGCCCCAGGGGGCCCAACCCCCCCCCCCCCCCCCAAAAAAAAAAAAAAAAAATGAAGGACTCTTTAAAAATCTTCTCTAAGATAAGCTAAGATAATACTATGAGTGAGTACATTAATGACTGTAGTTTCAAGTTTGTTCATGGCAGATCCAGGGGTGCCCCTCTTGGGGGCAGGGGGGGGGGGGGGGGTTGGGAAGGTCCAAATGGGGGCCTGAATTGTACATTTTCATCTTCTTCCTGAAAACCTCATGATGGATTTCGTCAAACTTGGCAGGTAGCATCCCTATGGGGTCAGGATCTCAATTTATCAAAGTGGGCACCATGCCCCACCCAGTGGGCCCCAGGGGGCCCCAATCCCCCCAAATTAAGGAATCTTTAAAAATTTTGGCCCTTATTGTATATTTTCATGTTCTACTTGAGAATGCCTGGTCAAATTTTAGTAAAGCTGTGAATAATTAAGATACGTGACTGCGTGAAAGGTGAACTTGCGATACTCAGGTGAGCGCTAGACCCGCGGGTCTCTTGTTTTTTTTTTTACCTCTGAAAGATTAACATAATGTTTATGTCATGTTATGTACCATTTTGAGGACTATAAATTGGAAGTATTCGCTAGCAAAATTTCCTTTTTTAAATTTCAAATATCATTCAAATAATTTATTCCCAACATTAATTTTCGTTTTGAAAAAATCTCCAATACGCCAAATTGAAATATATGATAAATTTTCCTATATAGTTTTCCAATTTTCCCTAATTTTGCAGATTGGTACCTGAGGAAACCAAAAGAGAAATTTCTAGGTATCTATTTCTTATAATTGCTAAGATGATTGCATAGATGTCTGCAATGTCCGCATAGTCCCATATGAATATTTTCTGTGGTACTTTATGAAAAAAGCATATATTTAATGTAGATGTGAAATTTCATTATTTTGATGAAATTCATTTTTATTCTACATTAGTTTTTACAAAATTAGTTTTGTTCATGCGCAGTGACGGTCTCGTATTCAAAAGAGAATTCCGGACCATTAGAACATTTTATAAGCACAACGCTGACAATTTATCGAAATCAAATAAAAACTCAAAATCGACGATAAATTCATTGTATCATTTGTATATATATATATATATAAAACAATAAGGGCCAAGTATTAAGCCTTGGGGGGGGGGGGGGACTCCACATTCGATATTTGACATGAATTATGCACACAAACTGTTCCCTATCAAATGAATAACTGTTAAAAACATGAGTGAGCATTGACTCGTATACTATAACTATCTAATTCTGTAAAAATGTGTTATCATCACTAGTATCAAAGGCCTTATAAATATACTTTAATCCATACATAATATGGCAATTACATGCTCATTTTGTGAGAGCTGTTTTTTAAACTCACCTATTAACTCCAGAATGGCAAAATCAGTTGAAAATTATCCAAATTGAGATTGATTAAGGGTGTTGCTAACTGTCAAAAACGATACACAATCCTTTCTAAAACTTTGAAATAAAAGGTAAATATGAGATAGGGCGATCATTTCTTACCTGTGGTTTTTTTTTATATATATTTTTTATTACTTTTGCAAGCTTTAACACATTAGGCATACTCCATTCGATAAAGACGTGAATATTAATGAAGGAGATGCAATTGTATAAACTATCTGTTCGAGTAATTTCATACTGAATCCATCATATCCAGTTGAAGTCTTAGATTGAACTGATTTAAGATTATTGATAATTTCATTTTGTGTTGCAGCTTTAAAAGTTAAGAAAAATGTAAATTAATATAATGTATCTTTGAAGCTAAATCAAATCCAACAGAGGGAAAAAAACTGAGTTATATGCATTTGCAATATCAGAAAGTATTTTTCAATTCTTTATCATTTTAATGTATATCTTATTATATAATCTTACTTAATTCATCATTTTACTTACTACTTTCCATGTTGAATTCATATCACCCTCAACGCTTGTTTCTTTGTTGCAATTCTTGTGAATAATAGTATTATGTTAAATATACGAGTTATTTTGATGAGCTAATTTCGATATTGTTTAGATTAATACAATTTAATACATTTTGTTTACACATACACACACACACACACATACACATATGATACATATATACATAATATAACTTATTACGGGTTTTGATTGAATTCAATTTTCCGTGTGTTCTCCAATTTTTTATTTTTATTTTTTTTTTTTTGCGGATTAACATGGCTTACCATTTACCAAAGGTATATTGGCAAAACACACACACACACACACACAAACAACAACAACAACAACTCCCAAATGATCAGATAGATCATAATTAAAGATACTACTCTGACAATCTTAATATTAAATATTAATAGATATAAATTATCAAAAAGTGGTGAAAATTAAGTGGTTATCCTGGTTGGTTTGTCAATACTTGGAAAAAATATCTGAATAATATACCCAAAATTTTACTGTTATCATTAGCATTTTAATCAATTGAATTACTGACATTGGAAGAATTTATGGAACCAAGTTCAGTATAGATTTCATTAAATAATTGAAAATAAAAAACTCTTCACATCATAACTATTGAAATTTCCAACTAATTTTGCCAAACTCATTCCTAATTTCTATAGAAATGTCTTTAATTTCTTAAGTATATATATCTTTATTCATCTTGATCTAAATCTGTATCTTTTTGGAAAGAGGATAACATTTCTTGACTAGAATAAAATTAACAACCTTTATGTTCAGGTTGACTATTCAAAAAGTTCATATCACCTAAATCTGAATTCTATAAAAGTAAATATTGCTTCCTAATCCTAATGGCCATTTGTTGACAATAAGATACTGTGCATGCGTCACTCAAAGAAAATTGTGTCACGGCGAAATTGAGGACTCGGACAAAAGAAAATGTGGAGGTTCAAGGCTTCATATAATTTTTCTAGAAAACAGATATGGGCCACAATCACTTCATACATAGGCCTATTAATCAATGTGACGTCAAGGTCTGACAAGTCTCATTTGCTTGCACATAATTTATATATCTTTACCGATTATAGATCATACCTCCTTTTGTTTATGAATTCCAAAAGAAGAGGTAATAATATTCTTTGCTTAAAATTGCTTTACAGTTGTAGCATGGGAGACTTTGTATTTACCGACATCCTTCATTTGGTATCAGTTCAAGAAGATACATCCCTAAAACACATATATATATTTTTTTATTTTGTAACGATGTATGTATAAGAGGGATGAGTTTTTATATCAAGAGGGGATTAGGGAATAAGTACATATGTAGCTGATTCGTTTACATTCAGATTATGAATTCATAAGAGTATCATTCATAATCCCATGGGAGAGTTGTAATGCGATGAAATCATCACCATCTCATGACTCCTTTATTATTGAATCTGATATCTCTCTTTCATGAAAAATATGTGAGAGCATAGGCTTTCCTGACTCTATCTTAGTTTAATCTTAACGAAACGTCTGCCGCTCTGTGTGTTTAATTTTCTCTATTCATTAAGGTCAGACTTGTACTTGGAGTAGCATGTATAGTATTGTATACCGTAACGAATAATTCAAAGCAAGAAGGTATGCCTTCCCCACGAGATCCTTCAAGAGTCACTAATTTCAAGCAAGGCTTTTAATGGTTATTAATGTATCGACCATCGCAACAGCTGATTGCTATTATGTAAACCAACTGACAAATTTTGTGATGAAAAGAGATCTTTATCTGATTTGAATAGAATTATAGGCAATTGGAATCGATGTTACTGCTTCATGAAAAAACTGATCTAAATACAATTTTTATCCGATTTTGTTGAAATGTATTTAACTAACTTGTTGAGTTTATTAAAGTTTACTTATCTTACTCTGTATGAGAAGCCGAATTTCCGTTCATTAAAAGAAAGTTGATGAAAACTGGTCCATGCTTGGATGACGCTATCTCGAATGGTCTATTAAGAAGATACGAGAGGACTTTCCTGGAATAGTATTATGTCAATATCCCATTAAAGTTTCAAGGAAAATTGAATACTAATATATCAATCCTGTCATTTGTATGGTGACGTGAGAGGGTTTGTTTTTTTGTTATTTTTTCTTTGCCTTTTGATATCAAAGCTAAAAACTTCTTCCTTGATGAAGGGTATAATAGTTGAAAAAAAAACTTTTCAACTATTCATATTTCAATAACATTTAGTCATCAAAAGGCTTGTAGAATGAACTCAATCAATATTCAGTTGAAGATGAAGCAAGAAAAATTAGCTATATTGAGAGAGATCAAATTATGCGAAAATGAGAATTCTTTATCGTCAAAAGACATTAATTCAGCACCTGATTCCAAATGGCATTATTCCCTGTTGACATCGAAAACGACATGAATGAAGTTTTTTTTTTTTTTAAATTCTGACCCCCCCCCCCCCCCCCCCCCCCCCGATGTGCTGGCTCTCAATATTCCTTGTTGGGGGAATAATATATCCATTTATGATCCTCATCGGTCATTATAGAACACATGGAACAAATTTGGTGCATGACAAGGCTTCATTTATCTCTCTTAATTTTGATTACGAAATATACAAGAAAGAAATGAGGAAGAAAAAATGAGCTTGTGAACGCTTTTTAAAAAAAAAAAAACAAAGTAGTGACGTCTGAGGTGAAAAGATTTGAAGATCATTAATTTTAATCTCATCTTGAACAAGTATTGACAAGTACAGAAATGAGAGTTAAACACGTACGTACTGAAGAGCACAATAGGGTAAGATTACCACTTGAAATCATTAATGCTAAACACTGTTCTATAAAGCAGCAGTGGGAAAGCTGTCGTTTTTCTCGTGTTATATTTACGCCATCAAGTGCAATAACCGCTGTTCCCGTTTTTTCCCCTTTCTTTTGCCAGATGTCGAATGGGAAGACTTCATCGGAGTTTTCCTCCCCCTATGCCATGGACATTGGCGAACAAAAGGTGAGATCCTGAATGGCCTTGTCTCCATTGACTAATGAGCTCTATCCGTCAGAATTCAGGTATTGAGCTCACTCCTTAACGAGATTCCCCTTTTGGCTAGTCGTGGTATGCTTCGTAGTTTAACGACACCGAGGCAATTCCCCCGCTGAGTAATCTGCGACAAAATGGAAACGTGGTCCGTGGCCCACTTCAATGTGCTCTTTACCGGATAATGATGATACGTACACTGTCATGTAATCGCTTCATTTGTGGGGCAAGTATCGCCAGTGCTATCCTTATTCCGAATTTAGACACTCCGTCGGCGCCGCTGATGCTCTGCGCGCGTGCCGCCCGCCTGCGTCGTTCGGAATCACAATCCACGTTGTTTAATTAAATCACGCACACGGGATACCCTGCGCACGCTCACCGCCTTCTCGCATTCGTCGTTTCTCGTTACGGCGTAAAAGCAGTCGCAACAGCACAATCGAACCGCAACATACAGCAACAAAAATCCATTGAATTCGCGCGTGCGTGCGGTGGCGGGAATTCATGAAGATGTAGAAGGGTGGGGGAAATTTACAAAGATTGATAACGCTGAGTGTTTAATCATATTTCTATACCGCAACTCCACAGCAGTAAACAATGTTTTGAAACAGTAACCCTTCTCTTTTGGTACTCACAGAGTTAATAAGATCGGTTACTGCTAAGGCCACGCGTCTATAATATTTGTTGGCGTAAGAAAACTTGCCTATTAGCTTCGCCGCTTATTAGGTCCTTATTCCTCAACAGGTGGTAGTTCTTTCAGTATAAATTTCTGAAAGACGCCTGGTATGATTATAATTATCGTATACATAAACCAATCATAATGTTTTATAGTGACAACGATAATGCCAATACGAAATTCAAACTAAATTTAGAAATTTACTTTCCTAGAACAAAAGTATAGTGTAAGTCAAATTACATCTGGCATTCTAACTCTACATCGAACGTGAAATCAAACAAAATAATCAACATTATCATTCTTTAAAGTTCTCTTGCACAGTGTATTTGTCTTAGATTATAATAGTATAGGCCTATATGAATTTCATACATACGTGTGTGTATATAATATACAAGTTTATATATAGTTCAGTTCAGTTCAATTTACATTTATTTCCATTCGTCCACAAAAACAGTTACAAAATACAAAGCATACATTACACAATTATTATAAAAATACATTATAAAAGAATCATGAAGTATGACAAACTATGATTACTTGCAATTTCATATATAATATACGTGTGTGAGGCCTATGTATGTACACAGAATGGAATATGCATTACCATGTATTATATAATATGTTATGTTTTGCTGTCTTCTATCATAATCCACAGTTCATAATGCACTTGCCAGAAACAGCACACATACTTAAAAGCCAGTTCGGAGTTAGCGTATAATCCTGTGAACTTAGGTACAAAATAGTGACCTTTTTAGTTTAACAGTTGGTTAGGTTCTTCATTCGTTTTCAACATGACAACGCATAAGCTTGCCTTACGTAACACTTTATGAGATTCATCGATCATGTTCATACAAAGGATGAACTTGGGTAGACCAGGTGACCAGAATGGGGAAATCATCCAATTCATTATTTTGCATCAACCAACTTTTTCTTTTACTATTGCCATATACCATTCCTTGCTGTCAGGTGGATGTGCTGACAAGCGCCATTCATAAGGGTCACATGAATAATCATTATCACAGATGCTAATCTCAGTGAATTCAAAATACAACATAGCTACAGGTACAAAATGACCTTTTTCTGCTCATGTGCAGAGTTGAACTTTCAATATAGTGGCTTATTTGACAACAAAATAATTATAGAGTGGAAGTGTAAAGCGACGTTAGACAGTTTCAGAGAGGGCGCCCCTGCTATAAAAGGTGCGATATGAATGAGGACGAAGGGAGAGATATTTTTTGACTAAAGTCTAAAGCCCCGTTTTAATAGAGTCTTTCAAACTATGAGTTACCGCGGCAACGTCCGGGTATGTTTTTTTTTTTTTTTTTTCCACCCTGCCTGTTAAAACGGTTGTTGCTCGGACGTTGTCGCTGTAACATTTGCTTTTTGCTTTTGTAATCTCCTGTTGTTTTATTGTCCAAGGCGAGGAATAATTCCTCGCCTTGGACAATCGTTCTCCGAACGTTGTCGCGACGTTGCCACGGTAAGGTCTGTTAAAACAGGGCTTTAGTTTAGACTGGAGAAACGAAAATTCAAAGTTTTCAAAATGAAATTCGACTCCAAATCGAAGCTGGCAAGTGAGACTACTACGACCAAACAAACATTATATAAAAACGAAAGTTTTAATAAAATTTCACGTAGGAGAAGAAAGTGACAATATTCTTAATGTAGATGAGACACAATCATATAAATCATGCAAATTAGATTAGATAACAGCGCCATCGCCTCATTAATCCCCTATAGCCCTGAAAAAAAAAACTTTGCCACATTCATTTTGTGTACTGACACAAGAGTTTGTGTCCATTGCGTGAAAGTATGATAACACAGTAAAATTTCATGCGTGCATTCGTAAAAAAAAAAAATAATAAAATGTTGCTCCTGGCAACCAGAAAACCGTTCCAGTTGGTTGCCTGGCATAGCACCGGGCATTCAAAAAGGAAAATAATAGCCTGTCACTGAGTCCTCAGAGGAAAAAATACCACCGTGGCGATTACGAATACACTTGTAAACCGGTCTATTACAATTCGTGATGATGAAAGTACAAATTCACTTAAAATCTGTAAATCTTATATATATAAATAAATAAATATATATATATATATATATATATATATATATATATATGTGTGTGTGTGTGTGTGTGTGTGTGTGTGTGTGTGTGTGTGTGTGTTTTTTTTTCAATCGAGACTTATGAAATTAGGAAGGATCTATAAAAAAGAATGCCATTTCAAAGAAAGAAAGAAACAAGGAAACCGGAAAAGCTACTTTTTTGTCAAGCTGTCCAGGGCAGCGTTTCATGAAACTTGTCAGTCACTGACAACTGTTTTAAGCTACTGAAATCCTTACCTCTGATCGGATGAGAGTAGATTTGTCAGTGAAAATCACTGACATGCCCACCCCCTCCCCTCGCTTCGCTGAAGAGGACATGGACTATAAGTGAAGCGTGTGCGCTGGTGATTTTTGTTCCGAAGCACAAGTAACAAAACAAGAAAGCTGCAGAAAATTGCATTTCATACTTACTCAATTTAATTTCACAATAAATCATAAGTGTATCATGAATACGTTGTGATGGAAGGACAGCACTGCTAGCTATGTATTGCTAGAAATCCCATAATGATGGTATTTTCTCCTGGTGCTTTATGCACATTACGAGCAAACTTGAAACTAACGATTGCACATGGAGGGTCATAAACATGTTGCAACATTTTAATGGTCAGATAACACCATTTAGCTAGGAATTTAAGCAAGTACATATTTGTTTGCTGTTGTTTTTTAAAGACAGCGATTGTACCGTAATCACTGCAGAAAGTGGTAGGATAATGAGAGATTATGAGAAAGGTTATTGCTTATGGCGCTGTGAGTCAGATCTTCCAGCCTGTTATAGTGAGGATGTACAAGGTCTGTCTTAGCCACTGCGACATCCAATTCATCATTTTAGGCACGTCTATGACGTGTCTCTATCATGTTACAAAAAGAAAAAAAGCCATGATGATGCTCAAGACACATCAAGGACGATAATGTTGGCTGGCATCATGCGAATCACAGGAAGTGAACTCTTTCACAGAACTATACTGAACGAGTCTGCAACGGAACACTCATGTATTAAAGGCATAATTTACCACTTGCAGATGACACAAAAACCCAGCATTAGTGCTTCAAAATAGTTCTGAAATGTCAGTTAGGGATAGAAACAACCAATGTAAAAATTTGAATCAGTATAATCGATATTAAGTATTGTTAAATATACAAAATGTTAGCAACAGTCATAATAAAATTGTTTCCAGACTAAACCTTCTACAGCTATGCTTTATTGAGAAAAAAAAAGTGATTTCTCCTTATATTTTAGGCTTTATTGCACAAATTTTATATGGTAGGATGTTTTGTGATACAACAGAACTAACATATGCATCAAAAGTGATATCCTTAACATTTTTTTAATCATTGTTCCCAAAGGTAAATAGGACCTTTAAGGTGCAAAACTTTTGAATAGACGTACCCAAGAGCACACGTAAGACTTATTATAACAGGTGTATATTTAGGATGCTGGGTGATATTGTACACATTAGTTGTTACTTTTCTTATTTCAACCGTCGGATTCGTTCTTATTTTAATTCCGCTTTAGCTCTCATGTCATTCCAGAAGAAATGTCTATTTTCTGTTCAATTCACATTCCCTTTACAAATCTCTGCCACGTGGCCGATGAGAAGGAAAAATAACTATTTTTTTTCTTTTCATAAAGAAAGCTACCAAAATCAAATTAACAATTTACATGTTTCACTCAAATTTTAAGTCGATTTGACCAATGGCTATTGTGTCCAATATAAGCAACCATTGTGTGCTAATACAGGTTGAACTGGGTCGATAGATTCTGAGTACTGTGCTAGAAAAATCCCGCTTTATGCAGCACCGATACGAGAGAACGTTCCTAGATTTTATCCGGTAATGCAAATCAGAACCATGTTCAGATTTAAAAAAAAAAAGAAAATCAACGCCCATTTTAGAGCTTTCCGCTCTCCACTCCCACCATCTCCGCATCTCGATTTTTTGCCTCCATCTCTCTCTCTCCCTATCTTTCTCTCCTCTCTTATCTTTTTCCTTTCCCATTCTCTTTTCTCTCTCAGTCCTCTACCCCTTTCTCTTTCTTTCCTCTCTTTATCTTACGCTCCCTCTCTCCTCTCCCCCACCTTCTCACTCTCCCTCTCCTGTCTTCTATTTTCCCCTCTCTCTCTATCAATCTTGTTCTCTTTCTTACCCATCCTACTTTTCTCAACGACGAGTTCAATGTTCAGAGAGTAAACATGGATTAGGTTAGCAGATTACACATGTCATTTCTCCCGCTTTCTGCCCGGGGACAACCCAGAAAAATTTTTCCTCGAAAGAAACAGAAGCGCGCAAACACCAGGCAGCCGGAAAATGTTGAAATCGGGCTTGTCTCCGCTTATTTCATAGAGCGCCCCCAGGACATATCTGAGGCATATGCACATACAAAGCGCAGGGGAGATAAGATAGAAAGGTTTTTTTTTCTTCCCCTCCCCCAACCAAAGTCTGCTCCCAAGGTTTCTGTGTGGTGCTTTCCACTGGGTGTAGAGAGAGAAATATCCTCCCAAATCAACCCTCTAACCCTCTATCCCTACAATTCATCTCGCAGCCCCACTCTTCCCTGGTGTGACCTTATATTAAAGCGACCTTTTTTAATCTTATTTTCTATCTAAACTGCCATCCACGTTTATTTATCTTCAATGGCATTACGTGGGACTTTGATGAAAAGATGTCAAATGCAAATGCATACACTAACCTGCTAACTCGGAGACAGACAGAATAATACATCATTTTTATGTATTACGTACAGCTGTAAGTGACGTCTGTATATTATAATCATAGAATAAATGAATAGATAAAAAAATGATTTACTAAATATTATGATTGCGATTTAGGCATTCATGTATAATATTTGACACTGTTTCGTATATACAAGTATATTATTATGTAGGGTGCACGTCCCAAGATGGACACCCACGAGTCACACAGCCAATGAGCACGACACCAGGCAAATAAGGCCCATGAGTCCGAAACTATACAGGCACACGAAGCCCACTAGTCCGATACTAGGCAAACAAGGCCCATCAGGTCGACACTAAGCAATAAAGGCCCGCGAGTTCGACACATTAAGCCCCATGTAATGTCGGCGCCGTGGGCCTTTTTTTCTTTGCCTAGTGTCGAACTCGTGGGCCTGGTTTGCCTCTATAGTGTTGAGCTCATGAGTTGTATGACTCATGGACATTTTTTTTTTCGATGTCGAACGGCCGTATGACGCGTAGGTGTCGGTCTTGTGGGATGAGCCCGTTTACGCATATTTTATATAGGCCTACATAGGTCTACATCTATGCTTGTCGCCATGCGAAGTGACTAGTCAGAAAACTATGCCAGATCTCTACTTCGATGAGACTCACTGGAGAGTCTCATACCATGAAACTAATTAGCATGACTTAACATGTTATTCGTTTAAATTTTCCTCGGTGATATTCCTGACAATGTCAAATCACATAAAGATCTGCACCCCTGGTGAACCCATTGACGGCATATACCGTCATTGCGGAATACGTTGCGATATGCGTGTAGTCCAAACAGTACTTGTGTTATTACACTGAGATACACCTTGAAAGGGGGCGCGTAACACCATCGCTGTACTATCACAATCAGTGAAAGTGCCCATACAGGCCGTGTCACGCATTGGCGTTACACTGACGAGGACGAGAATTTTCTTCCCCAGTGTAGAATAACAACTCGCCTAGCTTCATAGTGCCATTGTCCGGACTGTCCAATTCGTCGACTCGGCGAGGCTGGAGGCTCGGGACGAATCATCATCACCCTCTCCATAAAAAACACCCAAGATCCCCGCCCCTTCTTAATCTTACCCCGATGAATCAAAACCGGCCCCGTGTTTCGTCCACTGACATTGGGATTGAGAGATAGAGAGGGGAATATCTACAGATAAGAAGAGAGAAGGACAGATGTAGAGAGTGAGAGAATATTGAGAGAGCTGCGAAATATGAGGGGGAAAAACGAAGAAGTGTAGACATTGGGGGTGCACAGTAGTAGGAGAGTGTTACGAGTCGGTGCCGACATTTTTGCTAAGCTCTGACCTTAAAGCTGAGTGATAAATACGCGGCAACGCCACGGGCGCGTTAGAGGCAAGATGTCGGTGTTCGAGTCCCCTCATCCGGTATGCGACTTACTGCCTAGGCTCGTCTCAAGTCGGTTAATGGATTAGGCAGCGGATTGGCCCGTAAAGGTAATTATGATAATGTGGAATACTTGCACTACGCGCAAGTCCTGAAATATCACGTTTATGTGAAAACCTTCTCTGTCCTATGCTACTTGCCTCTCTTTGACTGACAAGGGCACCAATTTCAATGACGATTAGGTAGATAATGATGATAATAATTGTTATCATTATCATGATTACTGTTATTGTTTTTATTTTGTTTTATCATAATGATAATGATAACAGTAATAACAATACTGTTACTGTTTATTATTATCAGAATTATTATTATTATTATTATTATTATTATTATTATTATTATTATTATTATTATTATTATTATCAGCATCATCATCATCAATATTGTTTTTTGTTATTGTTATCACGGATAATCTTATTACTTCATGATTATCACTGTTATTATTCCATCATGATACAATCAGTACTCCTCCTACTACAACTGCTTGTTTCTTCATTACCACTATCATTGTCATCGTCATTGTTAACGTCATAATCGGGAGCAGTAGGAAGAGCAGTAGCAACACCAATCACATCCACTACGACAAGTACTACAATAATAATAATAATAATAATAGCATCCCTACCTTGCACTCGCCAGCATACCTTACAGCAGAAGAACACACCTGGTAAAACACCTTTACTTTGTTCTAACCCCCTCCTATAAAGTTTCATATGTATGAGTTCTTTCTTTTTTTCACAATTGCCCCTGCCACTGTAATGTTGCCGAGGCTAGGACATCATTTTGCCGTACTTCCCCTCGGGTCGTAGCTCAATAGACATACCACTCGATTTGTGCGCACCTCCCACGGTCCGTTTTTGTTTTGTTCTGTTTTGTTTTTGTTATTTTCTCTGAGGGCGACTGCAAGATCAGATGTAGCGATTGTGGTATCGATTGAGGAGCGCCCGATAGGAGCAATCGGTGCGCCATGGAACAATTCAACCGTTTCTTGTATTGCCTCGGTAGTGACCGAAAATACCTCATAGGAAAATGATTCAGGATTAACTATAATTTTGAGAGTGTGCAGTAAAGTATTCAAAGGGTCTATAAGAATATAATTCATGCCATACGGAAATGCTGGAAATGGGGGAAGAATGGTAAAAAACAATGCTTGTTGGATGCATCCCCCCCCCCCCCCCACACACACACACGCACGTAATACAACAAACCACACGATTGCTATACATTAAAAAATGAATTACGAAACAAACTAAGACATGGAAACCTAACTGACCCGAAAAACACCCTGAACAAATCCCTATACATACACTAAGATTATGACGACAGAACAAAGTAACGTAAACTCCCTGAACTCATATTGCTGAAGTAAATCTCTCTAAGACTGCTGCAGTCTGAGTCTTGGATATTAGGGACAAAGAATGCAAAATGTTGCCAATTTGATCTGCATGAATTACAAGGCCTTTACACTCAGATGTCATAGCCTGATTATCATGATTTTAAATTTACAAAAGATTGCCGTTTGTGATGCAAAGCTTTACTTCAATAAAATTTTGCATTGGATTTCGTACTTAAAGTCACCGAAAACAACATGATCTTTCAATAATGATATAAAATGTTGACGAACTTTATAAATGTGAAATCTTCTTTTAAAACCTTTTGTTAAAAAACAGACATAAAATAAAAGAAAGAAAAACTTCCTGTCGCTACAATCGTAACAAATCGTGATAGTGGCGTCGTTATCATCCGGAAGTAAATTGTAGGGTCAAATATCGGATGACGTATACTAGTACTTCCCTTTCAGAGATCGACAGCCAATAGTATGGAAGCTCTCTTCCACGTTACAGAACTGTCCTTACTTTGCCTGACCCCTCCCCCGTCCCTCTTCTTTCTGCGACACATTTTGCCCGACGGTTTCCCGATGATGTGTCAGCAGCAAGAGGAGAAGGCTGCGGGTCATTTGCTATCATACCTGTCACGCCTTCCCTTAATGCATGATTTTGCGTCTTTCGCGCGCTCTGGCCAAGGGCAGAACCGGTGCAGTTAGTTTCGAACCGGATTGAATGCCTTGCTTCGTCTGTTGTTGTTTTTGTTGATTATGATGTTGCTCTGTCGATTTCTTTCTTTCTTCTATATTTTTTTTTTCTCGTCCCGTTCTTGCATTTTTCTGCTTCCTCCTCATCTTCATCTTCACCTTCGTCGTGGTCGTTGTCTTGTTCTTCCATCTCCAACTCACTGTTACTCTTCATCTCCTGTTCCTTTGTTCCTTTATATGTTATTCGACTCTCCAAAATGATTTGGTGGATTCTGTTCACACAAAATGATATGAAGCATTGTTTTAATCGCACAAAAGTAACTACAGATTAAAGAGCATAATTCAAACCTCTTTTGCCAAACTAGTCTAAGACGCAGCCCATTTAATATTGTAAGGAACAGTGTCACTCGTTCCAGAATTACGATGTAACATCTTGAAAACGTCATTCAGGAAATTTTCAATTTCTTAGATAAAAAGTTAAGGTATGAAATGATAAAGAACATTCTGAATATGTAAAAGAAGAGGAATTGAATACACTTAAGCCAAATTTGTATCATGCCTGTCAGTAACAAATTTTATTATAACAATATTATGAAAACTTCTCGTCAGACCTTATTAGCTGCATGGTTAAATTCGGACTGTACACACTGTAAGAGATACTGTATCCCATGAAATCAAACATTCGTACTAGTTCACACACATACACAACACATATCCACACATTCACACACACACACACACACACACACACACACACACGCACGCACGCACGTACACACACACACACACACACACACGTATACTATGGTCGCGAGTCTTATAGGCTTGGCGCAAGCCTCGGGTGTTTCGCTGGCGAAATGGGGGCAGGAGCGGGGTTCCAGAAGCACTGCAGCAATGCCAACAATGGTAAGAGAACCGCCTCCGTAATGCGGAGGTCATTACTCGATAATGACCCGTTGCGACGAAATGTTATCAGTTACCCAGTCTAATACAAGGGGTTGATTGATGCGACGTTGCTCCCGTCACAGTTCGAAAATAGCCAACTTGAGAGAAGAGAGAAAGGGAAAGAAGTGATATGATATGTAGGAAATGGACAACAATTGACTGGGGAATGAGACTAAGTCCATGATGCGCGTTTCGAAAGGGGCTGTGGGAATCCGTCTACTGTTAATGGTAACCCGACAGAGCCCGATAGAAATATCGCCGCGAGGGTGTTTCGGGGGGAAAGGATTAGCTATTCATACGATGAAGAATAAATCCCATAAAGCGAGCTGAATGCGAGTGCAGAAATAGCCCGTATGAATTATTGCCGATTGTGTCAAGAGTGGATGGACTGTGCAGCGCCGTATACGTTTTGTCCCTTACTCCTATTTCATGTTTATAGGGGTTATAAAGTGGTATCGGGGAAAGAAGTATGTATGAAGATAGGCCATGTTATCGCGTCTGTTGAGATGCGCTGGTTATTGGCGACGGCTTTTGTCGAGATGGGGGCGCGCCCCCGGGGCAGACATTTTGCCACGGAAGTCGTGGTGAGAAGATGTCACGGGGCCCTTGAAAAGAGTCTTTGAGAGATGACGATTAGTTATCTATCTCTCCTTCTTTCTCGAGATGTTCTCGCGTATTAATGCGGTTCGGAGAGATGGGCCACGGGAGGCTGTCGAGCCAGATGACTTGGAAATTAAGGGAAGGAGGAGAGAAGGCACTGGAAGTGACAAAGAGATGAAATAGATGGATAGATAGATATATTATAGAGAATGAGAGAGAGAGAGGAAGGGAGGGGAGTCAAGGAATAGCGAAGCAGTCAATCAGTCATAGATGAATAGATAGACAGCTTGTACGTCAGTCGCCCCAAAACAGACAGACGGACTTACAGTCAAACTAGCTTTCGGGGAAAGGAAAGGATGGAAGTTTAAGTTTCTGTGTTTTTTATCATTTGATTGTCAATTCAATAAAACAAAAATGTCATATGGTGATTGGATTTTCAAAATGAATCATTGACCCCCCCCAAAAAAAAAAAAAATGTGAAAAAAAGGTAGGTTGTGTCATGGTTTACCCTATTCAAAACAAGCAAACAAACAAAGAAACAAAACAGTCAGTGCATCAACGCCGAGAATCAGGGAATATGATATCTAACGTGCATTTGAAGACAAACAAGTGGGAAGAGTTGAAATCAGTCGCATCCATCAGGCTGTATTCAAACCTGAGTCGGGTTCAACTCTCGTAAGCTGAATTTGCCTTTGACGTCACAGTTGCATCATGTAAGCTGCGCATGCGCTGCGTTTGCCTCTCAAGGCGCTGTTAGCTACACCCAGCCTTTCAACACGCGATACCCATTGACTACTTTGAGCAGGACGTGGGGAACTGATCCGCTGTTCATAATAATAATTACAATATTTATAAAGCGCTTACCACATCAAAATGTCTCTAAGCGCTAATCTATCAACCCTTTTTGAAAAGGAACTAGTCGCACCGCATCGGCGATCAACAACCGATGTGAAATAAGCTGATAGCGTTAATCTACGAATCATACACAGTCACTGCAGATTCCTGAGACTGCTGTTTTACGTAGTCCCTACATCCGCCCTGTCCTTTCCGGGAGCGAAATGTCACGGATCTACTGCAGATCTACAGATACATTTGTACTAACCTGTATAGATGCAACGCCTCTACATTGTGCCTACAATGTTATCATATGAGCGAAATATAATATATCTGAGACATCTCTTTCGCGATCAGTGCCAGTCTGCAAGTCACCACGAAGCCATTAGAAACGAAGCCATTAAAGAGAACGTTCCATACTAACCAAGCGTTTTCAAAGTAACGTCGAAAAGGCTTCCAGTGTTCCGTGTAAACGTGGAAGAGGGTGGAAAGAGAGGGAGAGAGAGGGAGAGAGAGAGAGAACGATGGACAGATAAATAAAGAGATAGATAGAAGAGATGTGAGGGTAAGACCGTGGCGTAGAGTAGAAAATGAAATGATTTACCGACCTGATGACGAGAAACACGAACTTAAATAACATGAAAAATCTTACTTCCTAATTGGTGTGGTTGTAAAAGATGAAAAAGGAAAAGGGTCATGCAGATGTGTAAGTTT
The DNA here is from genome assembly GCA_033980235.1 of Diadema setosum. Classification (NCBI taxonomy): domain Eukaryota; kingdom Metazoa; phylum Echinodermata; class Echinoidea; order Diadematoida; family Diadematidae; genus Diadema; species Diadema setosum. The sequence goes on along the minus strand of CM067066.1, from coordinate 27,415,752 downwards.
ACTGATTATGTACATACATGGAATGCCAGTTTTCACAGTAAACGATTTCATGGTAGTCGAATTTTGGAATCCCCAATTTTAAACTGATCTGTCTCTTTCACCTGTTTGTACTGGATAAGAACTTTCTCATTATCTGTCTCGTTTGAGGAAATTGTAACTTGTCATTTCTCCATGCATTCAGTGGTTTCACGATGTTAATGATATGCAAATAATATGTATTGATGCAGAAAAGTGTTGTTGAATACCCGTGTATCCTCGAAATAACGACTCATTTACAGAGACGAGGAACACACGTTATTCAAGAATGAACTTGCGAGATCTAATGAGGAAGTATTCTAACTCTGAGTATGATTTCATTTCCGTCACATTATACAGTCGGACCCATGAATGTGTATTTCCCCCTGTAGAACCTTGAATGGTAGCCAGAGCCACCCGCATACCCTGCGGCCATTCTCCCCACTCCGTTTCCCCTGCGCCCGCCTTGCTCTCTCCCTCCTTCTCTCTCTCACCATCTCCCCTTTCTCCGAGTGGGCGAATAGAACTCAGGGTGATACGGTCGTGTACATTGTAGGGCCGCTAAGAAACACTCAATTGGTTGTTAGTCACAAAAGGACGTATTTATTGTCTGCTTCCTCTACTTAACTTCACGTATCGGCATCAATGCTGAAAGCGATACAGTGCCACCACAAGAATAGAGAGAGAGATAGAAACTAAGATAAGGAAGAAAAAGAGAGAGATATAAAGATACAAATCCATCTAAAATGAATCCTTATGACACGTCTGGCATGGATGGCTCTTTGGCATAATATGTTGCATTCTCCTAACAATACGTTGCTTCTTTCTCAATCTTTTGTGTTGTGACAGATATCTACGTCATTCATGTCGGGCGTCAAGCGGAAGATGTCTTCATCTCTGTCGCCCTCACCGGTGACCACACCCACTGGGAATTCGGGGACGCCCCCACCCACCTCCACTGGTATGACGACTCCGTCCACCACACAGCACCAGTCGTCCACGCAGCACGCGGGCGTGCCCAGGGTGGCGCCCAACACGCGCTACACCGCGCCTGTCCACATCGACGTCGGGGGTCAGATCTACACCAGCACCCTGGAGACCCTGACGCGCTTCCCTGAGTCGCGGCTGAGCAAGTTATTCACCGGCCACATCCCCATCATCCTGGACAGTCTGAAGCAGCACTACTTCATCGACCGTGACGGCCATCTCTTCCGCTACATCCTCAACTTCATGCGCACCTCCCGTCTGCTTCTTCCAGACGACTTCAACGAGATGGAGGCCCTGTATGAAGAAGCTCGTTATTACGCATTGACGCCGATGATGGAAGCCTTGGAAGAGCTCAGACCATCGGCTGATAACGCCAGGCCCACGACCGAAAAACGGGACAAGACGCCGGCCATTAAGGTGGAGAGCGGCAGCACCGGCCAGGAGTGTGTCATCGTTCACACCTCGCCTGACTGTGTCGAGCGCATCTCCCTCAGCGGCGACAAGAATATCATCTACGAGCTCTTCCCAGAGGTCGGTAGCTTCCTCTGCCACTCTAGTCCCACCACGGCCGGATGGGCTCAGGACTGCACCTACGTCATCAGGTTCCCACTCAACGGATTCTGCAAGCTCAACACGGTGCAGGTTCTGCAGCGATTTCTCCAGAACAATTTCGGCGTGATTGCGTCGACTGGGGGCGGCATTGAGGGCTCGCAGTTCAGCGAGTACGTCTTGTGCAGGAAGTATGGACAGCTTACGTAACTACTTCCATGAGTGTGTGCGCCATCCGCCGACGTGTGCGCAAGTCCGCGCCTATCGCACTGATCAGAAACAACTGCACATACAGCACACGGACGCCTGTGGTATAGAAAATCAAAGAAACACCATAGAAAGGGACGTCTGTTGTATAGGGAAATCAAACACTTACACAGAAATGGGGCTGTCTGCTGTTTAGAAAAGAAGAATCCCATAGCAACACAGTTTGTTGTTTAGGGAAATCATTACAACTGCATAGCACGAGACGCCTGTTGTTTAGGGAAATCAAAACAAGGACGTAGCGACTTACGCATGTTGTTTAGGGAAATTAACGAAGCACCATAGCAACGGACGCCTGGTGTGAAGGGAAAGCAATGTGACAAACATCCTTTATCTATTTGACATCATCCGCGCAAATCATGTTATTCAATTATTGTTATCCGGGCTCCTCTCTCATGAATATTACTTATGAAAAAGGTTATTGCATCATACATCATGCAGGAGGGACAGCAACAATTCTTCAAAAATTTCTGATGACAGTATTATGTGTCGGAAGCAATTGTCGTGTTATCTATTCATAAAACGTGAAATTGATGTGTGTTTTTTTTTATTTTGTTGAAAGTGAAAGTCCAGCTACAATCACATATGCGCGTACCAACAGGAATGTAATAAGCAGCTTTGAGGCCTGTGTTTACTGTACATCATTGTAAAATTCACCATCGGTTCTGACATGACAAGCAACACCGAGTATGGGGGGAGGGGCAGGGAACGGGGGTGGAGACAAGGGATAAACATAGACGAATACACACCCTTTCAGTGTTTATGCGTCTTGAAAATTATCATAAATCACAAAACTGGAAAGAGAACTTACGTCCTGCGACATTTCGCCGATTAACAATCAGCTACTTCTGGCGTCCTTCCAGTGGAAGAATGGTCTTTGTATGTGTGAAATCGTCCGGTTTTGTGATTTATAATCATTTTGGAGTTACACATCGACTGGATGAATGATAATCTACATCAGTTTATGCCTTATGTTGTGTCGCGAGAGAAGCTTGGTTTTCATTTTGGATATAAAGAGAATGATTAAAATTTTAAAGAACATGACGAGGAAATTACTTCTCACAGTCTTATGATATTGGTGCACACAACATGAATCTATAATGGGATAACAGTTTAATTTCAAACAGCTTCTCAGTGTGAACACTTACGTAGGGATCACACTGTGGTATTAAATATGGGAGAAGGAAATAGAAAGTGATATTCTCTCGTTCCTCTGAACGAAGCCTTGATTATATAGTCGATGGTACATGCATATGTAATTCTGTTTGAATGCAGAATTTATCTTCGTGCTGCCTCCAACGGCGAGTCATAAATTACTTGATATTACAAACACTATATAGGTTTTGCACTATATATTTGTATGACCAACCGCATGCAATGTGATCATAGTGGAAGATGTGCAGCTACAATCACAGTATGCGATATAAACAAAAGAAAACAACTTAAGATTTAATGTCATAGTGTTTTCATATGAACTTATCAAAGTGTACTATATGTAACATACAAGCGTTTATCATAGTGTACATAGCAGGTCGATTTATGCCCTAGCAAGCGTAGGTGTGAAGTGCAGTTATTTTCTTTTCTTTTTGTTTTCATTCGTAGAATTTGTTTCATAACTCACACCAGAATTCAGCGACAAGAATTCTATGATGCCTTTTCATTTACCATCTCACAAGTTGTGAAGAATTCTTTATCCGTTATACATACAACTCATTTTTTTCATTCGTTGTCCGCCAGTGTATAGATACGAGGTCACTGTACACCAAGATTAATTGTATCTATTAGAAAAGAAGAAATAAATCCAAATAAAGATGATGATAATGTTTCTTTCTGAATCTCTATAGACGCTTTGTTTTCCACTACGAGCAATCACCAGATGAATAAAAAGCATTATTCGCATGTCAAATACTTTAAAGTGGCGCCTTATAATCAACGTCTTTATCTTATGTGTCACGAGTGTTTTCCTCTTATGACGATCCTTTATTATCATCAAATCATCAATCCTATCCCTCTTTACCCATGCACCCCCTTTCCCCATACCCCTTCTTTCCCCACTCCCTATACCCACTTCACTCCCACATCCAAATTTGACAGTCAGTATACATCACCTGACAATCATCTTCGTTCCGTATGAACGGTGTGCCAGCCACGAATCGACGTTGAAAGGCACTTAAAGGGGAATTCCAGTGCTGTTCAAAGTTAGTCTTAACAAGAAGGAGTAAAATTTTCAAGCACATTGTAAATCTGATCAAAATCGGATGAAAAATAAGGAAGTTATGACATTTTCAAGTTACGCTTATTTTTCAGGAAACAGTTCTTGAACAGTCAATACGAGTATGCAAACAGTGAAGTGATGCCTCTCACAACTTCATATCCCCTCACAACTTGCCATACTGTTTGTACGTAAAATTTTGACATTTTCAATTTTTCGTTGAAACACAACTAAGCCCCAGTCTCAAATCCTCATAATTATTTAACTGACCATTATTTTGAAGTTATCCAACTGGGGATAACATCATGTTTTACACTTCAATAACACAAACAATGAATTTTCGTCACATTTTTTATACGCGATTAATGGAAAATTATGAGGAGATGACGTTATCAGCTCACTCATTTGCATCTTCATTTCAACTCTACTAAAACGTTCTACAGAAATTAGCGAAACTTCACAATTTCATAACTTCCCTTATTTTTAACCATTTTAGATCAAATTTCTCTGCTGTATAGTCGTAAGTTTTTACTCTTTCCAATTATCAGACTATGTAACTGGACTGGAGTCCTCTTTGACGTAGACGAAAAGAATTACACAAATGACGTCATAGCCACCTGACAACGAAGACTCTTTCGAGATGCCCACTCAACGCGTAGTTAAAGGTTTCCGTATGTAATCGTCCTAAATTTTTAGTTTCTACATGGCTAGAATTTTCACAGATCTTTTGCTTTCACCTCATGAAGTACATAACATCTAACCTCTCGTAGAGTATCAGCTTGCTTGCTTTCTTTCTTTCTTTCTTTCTTTTTTTTTTTTTTGGGGGGGGGGGGATAAAACCACAAATCCTCTAATAGCCATTCAGTAAAGTTCTTGCTTTATGATCTACACAGATGCGTTCCAAACTCATGCGCTTATCATAAGTAGAGAACATATTATATATGTATAACTAAAGAACATGCAAGACAACAGTGGTATCCCAAATAATCAAATAATGAACAAGTTTAGCAACAATATTAGTTATCTCTTTTAGCTCTGCAGAATCGAACTCCCCTGCACGTAGATGTATAATATACCTTATGAATATATCTTTGAACTTAAGTTCAAACAAGTTGAGAGCGTGCAAGAAATGATGACATTATACGATTTAACCCCGTCTTTGCTAAGGACTTTGGACGGTGTGTCCAACGCTATGTGGGGTTTGCTGTGCCATCTGGCTTTCAAAGCGCACATAAGGATTAAATTGATTTCATTTTCCGGTGCTTTAAGAGAAGAGGTGGTATTTGCATACTGCATAGACTTCCTCACTGTCAGAAATAATCTATCCATCGGAGAGATGAATGTTGACGAAGACGATCGACATATCAAAGCTTGAAAGAATCAAGGATAATTTCAACATCTCAGGTGTGTCATGGTAGGTTTATTCAAAATCTTCATGCCCACTTTGATAGAAGAATTTCAGTGCGCTTGTATTAACCCCAAGACTTGGTAGTGTCTAGGATGTGAAGTTGACAGGTTAAAGAGAAACATAATTGCCATCAAAGCTATACAACATGAAGGAAACATCTTCACGTTAGCGTCGGATCTGCCAGTCGACGAAAAAATGCATAAGTCCGATAAAAACTCCAAAAACATACAGTATGTTAGTATCGGATCTGTAAGAGTCGAAGAGAGAGAGAGACCAAAAAAACAAACAAAACAAAAACAAAAACAAAACAAACATATTCCCATCAAGATGAACACAAAGTAAAGCACATCTGTATACATCGGGGGAAAAAAGAAAAACAGTAAGTGTTATTTGTTTGTTTTCATAGATGCTGAGGTACCCGTTGTGAACCATTCATCATGTTACTCTTTTTTCCTTCTGTTCTTCGTTTTCTTTATGTGGGCTTCTTTTGTTCCCGCATGGGTTTTCTTAGCCTCCGGCCCCAGACGTGACTTCGGGCTAAAATGGGCTGCAGTCGCCGCCGCTATTATGCTCGTGTAATTCGTCACGGATGGACAGCGAAAATGTTACTAATGAGCAGCATCCTTCACTCTCTCTCTCTCTCCCTCTTTCTTTTTATCTCTCTCTCTCTCTCTCTCTTTTTTCTCTCTCCCTATCTCTATTCCTCTCCTCTCCCTCTCCGTCCCTCTAAACTTTAAAAGCGATTGCCTCAAAATTGCCAAGAGATATGCGTTTAATTTTAGGAACAAATTGTTGTTTGCTGCATGTATAAGCGTTTTTGCCAAGACTATGTTATAGGAAGAGGAATGATAGATATAAATATGGATGTATTTAAAGACATATATATATATATATATATATATATATATATATATATATTGTATGTATATTTATGCATGGCTTTAGATGGGCATTTACGGTACGTAAAGGAAATATCAGAGATGGGAAAGACACAGCACACTTTAGTGTAGCAATGACCATAATGTAGACATCCATGTATACTTATGTTGAAAGGAAATCCGTCAAAATATGAGATAATTTTGTTTCGAAACCTTTTATTATTCTGTGAATCACCTGACATGACGTTCAATGGACACCTTGGAAGGACAGTCTATATTTCATGTGCGTAAAGCATTATATAATTTTTGTATTGTCTTTTTTTTTTTGGGGGGGGGGGTACTTTTAAGTACGTTATTGGCATCCCTAAAACAATTGTCCCGATTACTTTGCTTTTGAAAAGCCAAGAATCATAATTATCATGTTACTCATTTTTGATAGGTTTACGGAGAGTGTAAGCCCATCACTGAAATCTAAGGAAATCAATCAGTCTTTGTCAGAACGGATCAGTATTGGCATCATTTTCCCACAAGTACACGATCATTATGGCCTATATGTCATTTCAGGTTTGTTTGTTTGTTTGTTTTTTATCGGGCACACAGCATACAGATAAAGATGGCTACATCGTTTGGCAAACTCTCTAACACTATGTCCGTTTACTCTCACACATTCGTTGATCTATTATTAGGATTAAACCCCTTACAACGATCATTAAAACTCCTTGAAATAAAATCTCCCCAATAGACTGTCTGGAAGTCTTATTGCTCCTTTTAGGCGTTGCAGTCTAAAGATTTATGCGTAAGAATCCTTGTGTGTCATATAATTTCACAAAAAGTTGATTTATTTGAATGCCAATTCAGTTCTCACACCAGATGAAATGATATCCTAAGCGATGTCGTATAGACCGTCTACTTCGGGATCATTAGATGACCAAGATGTTAGCATTACAAAAGGTTTTTAGAATATTACACGTTAACATGTTACAAAATTGTTGCAATAATATCATCTAACTAGATATTGCACTTCGCCGTCATGGAAGATGTCATAATGTACTCTCAGAGAAGACACCGATGCTTAGGTAGCAAGCCATATCGTCCAATAGCTTATATTCTTCCAAGTCGCCTCATCAAGATTTCTCGTTAGAGACAGAAACTTGTTGTGGACGAGCCTAGTGCCGTCACAGAGACGATTATTTTTTTTTCCTCTTTACGACTGTTGTTGGGCGTCGTGTTTACGGCAGCACGCGCGATGGAACCTGTGTCACGGCACAAAGAAGAGTGAATCACGAAGTCCCCATCATCGGCGAATCACCTGACCTTTCTATCAATAATTATCCCGAAAAATCGCTCCGAGCAAGTAAAGCAATGCCGAGAAGAATAGGAAAACAACCAGCGCGAAGTCTTTTGTATTGTTTTATTTTCTTTTTTTTTTTTTCGTCGCTGTCTTGTGTAATGTTTCGTTTTCTCCTCCCTATGAGCGTGAATAGCTGACTTGCCTCTTGTGTTCCGATTCGCTCGGTCGAATTGTGGTCACGCTAAATGTTCACCAAAGACCCGTTTGCATATAGCGGTCGATGCATCGGTAGGGCACTTTGAAGATTGGGGCAAAATAAAGCCCTTCATGAGAGCACCTACAAGTTGCTTTGAGTTGGGATGTTTTCGTCCAATATTTACACAAACGTCTTTATATTTCCCACAAACGACCACTACAAGGGGATGCAAGATCAAATCGGCTGAATTTTGTTCGGATAAATGTTTTGAGCATCCCTACGAAGGCAAGCACTGAAATCAAACTGCAAAGAAAAGAAGAAAGAGCGAGAGAGTGCCGTATATCTTGCTCTAATGGTCTTCGCTATAAGCTCTGCATGTTGTTAAAGTAAAGCGCGTTAAATATTCATAGGCCATGCTGCCCTGTCACGGCAGAAAAACAATACAATTCCGATTGCAGCTTTGAGGTGCAAAAACCGTGACATGTGTGATTTGAGAATATGCTGAAATAAAATGTCACTTTTTATTCCTAACCTTATCATGTCAACAACAAAAACCCCACACAGATCATCACAGGATCAGTAAGATTGTTTCATTCCTTGTTTGTTTGTGTGTTTGTTTGTTTTTTAGACTACAATGGATACTTTGATTCCCAAATATTTGGGTTTTTTTTTTATTCATATATTTTTCGAGAAACCTCGCGCTCTCACGCGGTTCGTAAAACTTAGGGGAGAGCGTAGTCCGCCTTTCCTCACCCTCTCACTTCTTCAAGTGAGCTGTAAAGCTCTTCCTGAGAACTAAAAGCTAACATATTGTTTTATCTTCATGTTTGTTGTATACGGATAATGACAATGATATGGATAATATCGTTATTACTGTTATTATTCAATATCACTGAGGTTATTTTAGGTTTGATAATGAAATATGATGATAATCATAGTGACAATAGAAATGGTGATAGTGATATTAACAAGAATTACTATGATTATTATAATCTCAACTATAATTACTGCCAATTTTGTTTCTTATCTTTATCATTGTTATCATCACCACCATCACCACCATCACCATCATCATTATTTCATTATCACTGAGAAATATGAACTTGCCAGTTCAACTGCATCGCTCATAAAAAGACTTAATCAAGGTCTTTGCTCTCACCTGTCCTGCACTCCTCACATCACCTGACCATAATTCTATTAAAAGTCAGTATAATTCTGCGTTTAATTCCAGTTTATTATCATTTTTCGAAAATAGAACAATATCAATACAAATTTCATTCTCTATAGAAAGAATAATTTCAACAATACATTTGGAAATGAACGAAATTTAAAATAACAGATAAACATTGAAATAAATGAATCATTGTAAGAAATAATGAAACGGAAGTGTACAATAATTATTTAATTTAAGAAACAGGAGGGACCAACTGAAAAGATCGTGCTTGTGATATAGGTGGGACTATCTGAGGAGGATTATCAACACAGAAATAGATTCGGAAGCCCACTATAAAAAGACATAACAGACATGAAAACACAACAACATGGGACTTCTCAAATCATGCAAATGCAATGACCCCTCAACTCACTCTGTAAAAATAAGCATGTGACAATGCAATCACTGATCACGAGGTACAGAGGCCGATGTACTATATTTTCTGTGAAACAACAATGTTTGCTGATGTTTATTTAAGAGCGGTGACAGTATTTGAAGTGGTACGTAACGCTCACAGATACAAGACGTTTCACTGTCAAATTTAAAATCCCCTCTTTTTTAAAATCAAATAAGCCTACCTTTTTCAAATTGTCACACATTCTCAAAATTGTAATACCTTCGTCAAATTCAACACGTTTGTCAAATTCTAATAGCTTATGAAATTGCATTTACAGGCCTACTTTTGTCAACTTGTAATACCTATTTCAAATCCAATACCTTTTTGAAATGGTAATACAATATATACCCTTCTCAAATTATGACTTACCAAGACAGGGCATCGGAGTTTCATGTCTGAGCCTTGTATCTTTACACGAGATGCAACACGAGATCGAAATGTTGAAGTTAATGTTTTTGTTCTTTTCTGTTTGATAAGTAAAATCATTATTATTTTTATTATTATTATCATTATATTATTATCATTTAATCAACGTTGAATCCTCTTGACAATAGAAAACCTACTCGTGACAATGAATACTTTTGACACCTCATCCTAACCTGGGTGCATATCAGTTTTCTCCATGCAGCTTCACGACACGCCTAGTCACAAGTTGAGCCCCGATTCGACGAAGTGACAACTGTTTTATTCCTCTCGTTTTCAGTAATGTTCTCTGGTGATAAAAGTTCCAGAAAGTTGTCATTTGAGAAGAAGCAATTGACCCTTACTTCTCGAAAAAAAATTCAAACAAAAACTAAAAAAAAAAATAACTGAACTTACTGTGTAATGACAAAACGAGCAAATTTACTTGATGTACGTTTTCCACATTAAAACAGCTTAATGATGATAATATCTATAGCAACAACAATAATGACATTGATAGTAATAACAATATTAATGGCAGAGCCCTTTGGAAGTAGAGTGTTTGTATACACCACTGAGTTTTTCAAAGGTGCAAAACTTCTTCAGTATACCCAATACGATACGTGCAATTTTACAAAATTTAGTATCAAACGTTAGACCATTCCTATACAATGAGACAGACGGGTGAAAAGCTCATAATTAATCATGCACCCAAATTGCATGTCATCTGCAAGCGTACTCAGTGATTGAACATTTACTACAACACGAAATAATCTGCTTTTGCTAGAGTTTTATTTAGCCTTTTACCATACCATGAGAATATGAGATAAATAACATTTAATTCCCATTGACTTCTCATACGAAATCCACTGATCCTGCATTTTTGTGGGAGCATGCGTATCGTCAAAATAGGGGGAAAATTCTTAATGTGTATGTGCGTCGCTCTATCTTGTATTTATATGCTTGTATTATATATATATATATATATATATATATATATATATATATATATATACATATATATATATATATATATATATATAGAGAGAGAGAGAGAGAGCCCTGTCGCATAAAAGCTGAGGGCAAACATAGATCAGAAAATCAAGCATAAATCTGTGAACATTAAATTTTGATTGGTTGATACCAGACATATTTTTTATTTTCTGACTTATTAGGATTTTTTGCATCTTTCTATGCAACAGTTAATGCCCTCATGCATACATGTATATTATTTAACAGATAGATAGAAAGGTATACATTTGTCAGCTTGTTTACCTGCAAAATACACATCACTCTTTGGGGAGTTTCATTATATTGAAAAAGAAAGGTCAACTTCAAACGTAGCATACTATGAAAATAACACCAAGACATGTAAAAGTTATGGGATTAAGAGAACGAATAATTCAAGATTCTATAGAAAATAGCTTTACCATATGAGTGATTTTTCATGCATTTATAATGACGAACTATAATTTACAGCATTTACATTTGAGCAACTTCGAAAATGAGCGAATTGATATGTTATGTAACCTCGAAAGAGCTTATGTCAAGGATGCAACACTTTGTTCAGGAAAGTGCAATAACAGTTTGATAACAAGATTATATTAAATGGTTTTGCTACCCTTTTTTCAAACAGGTTACTTGTATTTTCTTTTAAATTGAATTTCGAATTGGACATAAAATGTTGTCAAATAGGCAGTGTGACGGTAGACACAATCATTGACGACACAAGCCATCAAATGTTTTATATAATCGCTGCTTGAGGTTCACTCCAAGAAAAACTCGGTGTTCATCACCTGGACTCATGCACAGTCGAAAGTAGTCGATAGTGTACAATTCTGTTTTCTATGCTCTTGGGTAGACCGGTAAAAAAAAAAAGAAAAAAAAAAAGGAAGCAAGCAAGGAAAGCAAGGAAAAAAGAAATATTGTTCAGTGTAACTGCTGGCTAGTCACAAGTAGGTTAATTATAGAGTCCTGTAACCGTTTTTTTTTTTTTTGTAAGACTTAATTTTTCGAACTGAATAGGGTGTGCAAAAGAAGACTTTATGGCTTTCTAATCAGATTGTATTCACACCCGACGAGGTTGTAAAATTAAGTTACGCCGTATTGTAATCTTCTCTGATATCCCATTAGAAGTCTAATCATAACACGTTAGAGCGGCGTCAAAGTGGATATGCGAGTCTGCAGTGGCAATGTGGGATGACAGGTGTCCAAGGCTTGTAAGGAATACAGTAATGGTTGGTATACAGGACGGATGTCCTCGCTATGTATGTATATTATGGCCTATATTGTGGTTGCGTGCTGTGATGAGTGTCTTCACAGTGCAGTCTATGTTGATGATGTCTATCAAGGGTGTCCTCACACTGCAGTCAATATTGATGACGTCTATTGATAGTGTCCTCGCATTGCATTCCCACATGCTGATGATGTCTATTGGTGGTGTCCTAGCATTGCATTCCATGTTGATGATGTATATTGATAGATGTCTTCAGCGATGCCTTTGGTGATGTTGTGTTACGATGGATGTGGGTTGATTTTTTCTCGCATTGCATTCTATGCATGTTAATAATAATAATAATAATAATAATAATAATAATAATAATAATAATAATAATAATAATAATAATAATAATAATAACAATAATAATAATAAGGTCTTATTTACCCAGGGTAGCCTCTTCAGTGTTGCCACTCTTCTACCAGAGGGCCCTGCTATTTTTATTACCCTTGCAATGCCAGGTACCCATTTATACACCTGGGTCGAGAGGGACTTCTTGAGTAAAAACATCTTGTCCAAGGACGTAAGCACTGGGCGGGATTCGGACTCGGGACCTCCGATCGGGAGTCGGGAGTCTTATCCACTATGCTACAGCATAGTGGATGATGGCGTTAATTGATTTGAGTTTTCGTTATTAAGCCTGTAATTATGACGTTGCGTATGGTGGGTTCTCGCATTGCAATCCATATTGATGATGTCGATTGAAGATGGTGTCCCCGCTTTTAGGTCACTGGTGATGTTGTGCTCAATGGCTGTCCTCGCATTGCCGCCCATGTTGATGGTGTATATATTTTTGGGTGCCTCGTACTTCAGCCAATGATGACACTATCTATAATGATTGGCATCGGCCTAACGTTGTGTTGCGATGAGTATCCTTGAATAGCACCCCTCTTTAATAATGTGTTACCACGAGAATCCTCACATTGAAGCCTGCGCCGACGGCCCGTGATGATGAATGTCCCCTCATTTAGTCCTTGGGCGGTGCTGGATGATGAAGGCATCCTCGTTTGGAACATTTAACCTTTGACGTTTCTTCTCCTTTTTTTAGGGGGTGTTTTGGTTACTTTTAAAATGTACAGTATTTTTTTTTAAGTCGCTTGAAATAGGTGTCTGCACAAGTTCATGAAAACAGTTTTTCTTAGGACAATATTATTATTCAATGTTTGTGTTTGAGCGTGACAAGATACGAGGGAGTATACTTTTGCCCCCCCCCCCCTTAACACAAATACAAACATAGGCCTATATTCTCTCTATTACTCATTTCTATTTATACCTATAATGTCTCCTTCCCAAAGATGATTAGAAACTGATACCTGAACCACAGAGAGCGTTTTTAATACATATTTTTGGGGATTTATCCCGAAAAGATTGCATACAAGCTTTGTGCTGCCCAAACTTTCAAGGAACATACAGCAACCATCGAAAGTAAACGAGGATGCAATAGTCTTGTGCAAGGACCGTGAGAATGGCAGAAAAAAAAAGCCCAAACGACTATATAAATTGTAGCCTGAGAAGTTTTCAACTGTTTCAGGTATTCACTGCTGCACCTTGACAAATTGTTGGTCGGAAGTGTGATGCTGCATGATGTTAATTCAACTCTAGCAGATGGAAGAAAATCGAGGGCAGACGGTAGAAAATTTCATTAAACATGTCAGACCATGATGGTCCCAAGGTATGGCCCATGGTCAGACAAACAACGAGAAAATTGTGGAATTTTAAATTTACCCTTGTTTTCACTGAATGTTGATATTGTTGATAATCATAATGGTATACATTTTTAGAGAAGAGGAGGCAGTGTTATCACCATCTTCAAACACTTCTATTATTTTTTTTTATCACAATCTGATTATAAAAATTGTATCATATGTTACAAGGCATGTTGTGTTCAGAGGCCGTTGTCCAAGTCAAGCGTTTTGCTTAGTGATAACGGTCTCCTCCACCCGTACACTTAAAGATCTGAAATGATATTTATGTATTATTTCACATGATTATATATTTGTAATTCGACACTTTGTTTATATTTTCATGACTTGTGAATAATATGTTCGATATTGTTATACTTATCTTCTGTGATGTACAAGTGGAGAAATAAAATTTACTGAAACTGAAACTGAAAAACGTTTTTCATGAAAGTCATTTTTCATGAAAATTTACAGCAACAGCAACTATTGGCCAAGAATTCACAGAAGCCAGGCGAAAATGTATTTAAGAATCGAATAAAAGACAGTCCGTTTAGCGATGAAGGGGAAAAAGAAAACAGGATTTTGTCCAGGCACTTCTAATGTCTAAAGTTGCTTTATAGAGGAACCCAGAATGTCAGAATCAAGGACTCTCGTGTACCCACCGATTTTTTTTTTTTTTTTTTTGGACAAAATGGTGTCACGTGATAATCGTCAAATGGGCAGTCAATGTCTGACCATATCTGGGTTGAGTGATGATGAATCTTGAATGTCTTCGGAAAATAGAACAAGCTCACCAAACTGTGAGGTTAAAGATGAAATTCACGGAATGTCAAAAGAAAAAATGAATAACTATTTTGTTGATGTTAATTGTAAATTATATTGTACGGTTGGATTTAAAGTTCACAAAGTTGGACTCGTGAAATATGATAATCGGTAAAATGACACATCAAGGATTATAATTATTAGTATTATTTTGAGAATCCTTGTATTGTTTCTTGACTTGACCACACGGTATGGCGGCGTAAAGTGATATTCAAGACAGATATATACCTTGGTAAGTATAATAATGTCATGATTATAACCGGAATCATGTTAATTAGAAGCGTCTGATCTGGCCAATCTCAAACTCATCATTCCTCATGAGGATAAAAAGGTGTATTTTCATTTAACTTGCTGGCTTTTGGCTAAGGACTGCGATGACGATACGATAAACCAAGGCTCTTTAGAGCATTCGACTCTACTCGAAAATGTTAAGGAGCTCTAAAAATACTTCTCCACTATTATCTGTCATCTTTGTTCGCGATTTATTTCCCCTCGCTCACTTTTCTCTCCCTTTCTTCCCTTCTTCCTGAAACCGAAACTGAAAGGAAGGCAAATAAAAAGAGGGTGGCGGGGAAAAATGTATCCATGTCAAATTTTGAGGTTGTTTTGCTGGCTCTGGCGCAGGTTAATTTAAATTAAGAGCTCCGTTTTGCCCGAATGCTTCTCTTGGAAGGTTCTTTTTTTTTTCTTTCTTTCTTTTCTTTCCACTCTTCCATCATGTTCGTCCTCGCTGATTCCCCGGGCGGGTTGCGGGGCCTCTCCCGCTGCTGCAGCGCAGCCGGCTATGAAGGATGTCTTATTTTGAAAATTAGTAACATAGGCCTTATTTTCCCCCTGCCTCGGGACGAGTATTTATCACTGTTAGAAACTGTCACAGTATATCTTGCCGCCAAGGGGCAGCGCGTGTTAGCTATTATGCCCTACAAGCCTAAGAGCGATCGCTAGTGCCAGTGTATGTGTGCATGTGTATGGCTTCCCTTTTGACATCGCTCCGGTAACTGCAGCCCACGACCCAAAGGAAATAATTAGCTACATAGTGAATGTGTGTGTGGGTGAGTGTGTGCGTGTGTAACGGTACATGTGTGTATATTGCTGCTTTCTTGAAGTGTGTGTGTGTCGTTTACAGTTTTAACAGAATTGCTGGTTGTTATTAGTACGTTAGATGTTTGGTTGTGTGTGACTGTGTGTTTGGGCGTGTATGCATGTAGTATGTGTGTTTCTGTGGGTGCGTGTGTGTGTATGTGTGCGTATGTGTGTGATGGAGTGTGTGCTGTTTTGTTGTCACTGATGTTCTGATACATGTTATGTAGCTGTCAACTTTGAGTATACCAGATATTGATCAATACGTTGGGCGTGAGGGCTCGGGTTTGGTGTATGTCGACATCAGGCAGAATTTTGCGATCCATGGTATATTTATTTGTGTCTGTTTGTTTTGTTTAATGACTTTTTTTGTTCCATTTCAGACAAGTTGAATCGGGTCCTTCCCTGGCGTAGAGGGCCCACTTTAATCTTTAACTTTCTTGCGATGCCGAAAAACATGCGTGCATTATGCTATTCATCAAGCACCGAATAGTTTGGGTTTTGTTTCGACATAATGAACTCTCCAATTCTCATCGGGTTATGTTTTACGCCAACTTGTGCATGAGATCATAATAATATTGACAACACTGATAGCATTCCATTTCAAAGTTTGTTTATTGAATCTCAGACCAAATCTAATTTAGAATAAACAACAATTTATACAACTTTTTAGCTTCTTTGAGGTATATTTTTCGAAAATCATGGATTGAGTCCCTTTGATTCATTCCGTAGTCTTTTGCGTGAATAATTAAAGACTAGAGAGGCAAGCCCTTTCCACCAGCCCCTTATCAAAATTAGATGAGAAAGTCACTGTTAACAGCGTCATCGCATCGGGTGAATGAGACCAATGAGACCCAAATGCTATGAGTATACGTGCGGATTGAGCGAATGCAGTGCCGATACTTGTAGAACACATTGGTGAATATTTAGGAAGGACGATCTGAATGGAAAAGATTGAAAATGGAAAGAGATTGAAAGAAAAAAAAAATGATTAGTTCTTAAAGTTTCGGTGCCGCCATCGCTGGATGAGGAAACTAGAACATTTCGTGACGGATGGACAACGATATAAAGAAAGCATAAAGGGAACTCAACTTGTTTCCATTTTGTCAGCAGAATGAAGAAGCACTTGGCTTATCTCTTTCAGAAAACGGGGGAAATACCCTTAACATTATGTAAGCATCTAGGGGAGGGAATGCGTACTTTTCATTAAAAAAATGAAATTTTGTGGAATTCTCTTCTCATTTTCTTTCTATTGTTGTCCATGCGAGATGTAAGTATGTTGTTTTTTTCATCCTGTGATGGCGACTGTTGAACGGATTGTCAGATTTTCCTCAATCGTCATTGATGTGGTTCTACTAATCTGCCGCATATTCTCAATCCATATGACTGTGGGTGGAAGACAGAGCACCGTATTCGTTGTGATTTAGCAGGCCACCAGATAACGTCTTCAAATGATTCAAAAGCGCTCAAATGATTTAATTATACTATGGCTACAATCTATGCAAATGTGTTCAATATGCGCCAACAATCGACAATTGATATTACGGAATAGGGTCAGTTGTCTGACCCCTAAAGTTTGTGACATTCATTATACATCATTTGACTTGCACACCTGTTAAAACACCTGTTAGAACAGCAGCGTCAACAACTCGCGTTTAATAAGTCCCGAAGTGATGATGTCACACTCTTTTGTTTTAGTCTGGGTTGGAAACAGGTGCGAGTATGATTAGCAAAACAATAGTGTTCATAAACTAATATTCGGGCCAGGTGAGGTTGTTTTGAACCAGTTCGTTGGAATCTACAACTTCTCCGTGCCTGCACAATGTAAACCAGGCATTCTTCTCACATTATTCAGCCTCCACCACCTGTTGTTATTTTGGTTGTCAAAGTGACACTCCGCCATAACAATAAACACTCGTTATAAATAACTATGTTCACGATTCGTTTAATGACAACTAGAAAGAGTGTAGGCCTAGTGATTTTCGATGCAACTCAGCAAAACTGTCTAACCACACAGTTGGAATATCTTGGACCATTAGCGTTTTCTGCTATTTTGCTCCAGTGCTACTATCTGTTAGTACGACTTAAATACATTTATGGATTTGGCAATAACTAAGATTAAAATGAATGACTTAATTTCTAACCTCACATCAAACTTCTGTTTAAGAACGAAACAACAACAACAACAACAACAACGACACAGCTGCAAAGAGAGAGAGAGAGAGAGAGAGTGAGAGTGAGCGGTAGATGGCGCTATCCGAATATTGGCGTTCGCTCTCTTCGAGCCGAAGTCCTTCACTTGCCGACGGCTAACGCGAATGTGCCCACGTAAATATACGAAGATGATATCAAGTACGAATGCGCAAAGGCTCCCTCAATTTGCTACTACTCGAAAAAAGTCTCGCAGAAAGTTGCAAAATGTACATCTGAGACGAAAAATACGGAACTACTTCGTTCTTTTTTTTTCTGTCCTTAAACTATGCTAATGAACTCACTCTAGCCCATATACACTGCCGTACCAACAGTTACGGAAGTTTATGACATAGAACATTCAAAGAAGATTAGCAATGTATATTCAGACAAGATTAGAAATGTGGGTTTGCGACAAGCACTCTACCTGTGATTAACGGGAAAGAATTTCTGAACAAAACAAGCTTTACATGAACTCTACGAAGTTCGTCTACTGAAGATTTCGAAGGACTATTTTTTTTTTGTGCCGCAGGTACACTCTCTGTTCACATCATAATAATATTGGCTAAGATGCACGTATTCTTGCCTTGAGTCCTTGCCTTCGAGTACCGTAAGTAAAGGATTTGATCAAAACCACCAAAACTCATGAAATTGTAATGACCGCGTGCAACAGGTCGATTTACTTGGCATCTCTCCAGAGGGGGAAAAGTAGATATACGTGCGTGACAACTGCACGAATGCATGCAAAGTCGCCTTTTGAGATCTAGCAAACGGGTCTAGAGCATAACTATGACTACCCCCACTCACAGAAACATATTCTGAGTTTTGCTAAACGTGATGGCTGCCGTAATAATTTGATTGTTGAGATGTTGTTATAATATCAGCAAGTAAAATGTATGTATGAGTAGATGATGTTAAATTGTGTGTGTGTGTATATATATATATATATATATATATATATATATATATTAAATTATCATATATAGATATTTATATATATAGATAATATACTTGTATGCACACTGCAATTTTGTTGCTGTTTATGGACAAATATAAATCGGATTTGAAATGTAATTTGCCCCAAGCAATACTTAGTTCAAATCAAGTTATCTCATAAGCTGCTCAACGTTGTTATTAACGGTATTTAAAGTCATGCTAATAAAAGTGTCTCTACGAGTGAGTTCATAATGTCTCCTTACAGGGGCTTGTTTTCGTTTCCTTGCTTTTGTTCTTGTTCTTGTTATAGTCTTTTCTCTCTGTCCATTTCGTCTGAAGTCATAATGCCAAGATTTTCATGCATGCATGGAGTCCTGGACTGATCTTGATATGCCCTTCCTTATCTTCCAGAGTTAAAGTTAAGCTTTGCTTTTCTTGTGGATTTCTCTTTTTCATATACATTTAAACGATATAATCTTATTTATACGTGAAGTTCATTCATCGAAATATAAAGACTACTTACTTACTATATGATTGTATTATGTATTCTTGGAATTTGTGTAATTTGAAATTCTTCATTCATGAGAGTGAGTGTGAGTATCTTGTATTTATGTGGAATTAAAATTATTTGAGTTGAATTGAATTGAAAAGGGAAAAGAAATAACGATGCAGAAATAAATTGAACAATGGAAAAATTTGTGTGTGACTGTGTGTGTGTGTGTGTGTGTGTGTGTGTGTGTGTGTGTGTGTGTGTGTGTGTGTGTGCACTTGTGTAAACCCTCTTGGACGAGTGCGCATGAGGGTATATACATGTGCTATTATGTAATCATTGTCCTCTGATAAACATGATGAATAGCACATATAAGAAAATGATCAGGAAGTGATATGATGGGGAAAAACAGAGAAGAGTTGGTGGTGTGACGTGACAATCAAGACTAAGTAATGAGCACATACCCAATATTCTCAAAGACACGAAAATTTGAGATCTCCAAGCGAAGAAAATCGACGACACACGGTATTGAGTCTACACATTCCCTTAAACTATCTTCTCCGCACCCCAGCCCTTGCCGTCACCCTGAGGGTGTGGTTAGGAGGGAAGATGGGATGGCAATGATGCTAATGTATTATTTGTTTGCTCAGGGATGTGGGACGTGAATTAAACATCCCGCCAAGCAGAAGGGGGCCTGACTTAATATACACTTGACACTGTATCCCCCATTTGGTAATTTGATTGCATGTAAGAGACAGAGATGGGGTGAGGGAGGGGTGTGTTTTAGATGGAAAGAATGAAGGAAAGAATTTGGATGCCACCAGCCGTATACGTAATGCCCAGTAAGAGGAATTTTGAAAACATGAGATCTTAGCTACCTGTATGTTTAAAACCAATTTAATGTCCTCGTCCAACGGTAGCGCGACAAATGTTGAGATAATGTCTCCGTTTGTAGGAGGTGATGACACGACCATGGCCGATGTGTGACATTTTCTTCAACCCTAGTTTGATAGTCAAAAGCTAAGCCACACTACATCATTATCCGGTATTACGTCTGTTACTAGTTACAGACAGGGTCGGTCATGGACCCTTCCCTCTTCGGTCTATTCTTTACTTTTCCCTGCGTTTTGAATTGAAGGAAACAGAGTAGACAGAAGGAGGAGGAGGAGGAGATGAAGAAGAAGAAGAAGAAGAAGAAGAAGAAGAAGAAGAAGAAGAAGAAGAAGAAGAAGAAGAAGAAGAAGAAGAAGAAAAAAAAAAGAAGAAGAAGGGGGCACATACTTAGTTAAAGAATATGGCTAAATAATGAGCAGAAGGAGAACGCTCTACATTACGTCAATCATTTCTTGGCGGAATGACTTTTGCAACCATTTGCTTCCTAAACATTGAACTTTCCAGCAGGGTTAATGTGCGCTACACCTGGTTTTAGTAAGTAGAGAGTTAATTTATCCCTCCACACACATTCTCGCTCTCCCTCTCATGAACACCAAAATGAAAGCACAGGAAAATTGACTGTTTTTCTGTTCTGATATCACATTACAGCATAGACGATGCCATTCATTTTATGTACATGGGTGAGGATTAACTCGTTTGAGGTGAACTGGTAGATCCCAGAGTAGATTCTAGTTTTGTTTTGTGCTTGAGAAAAAAAAAAATCCTCTTTTAATAAACTGTAATTAATTAGGACTGAATCTAGAATGATAGAATGACATTCTAGATTTAGATTAATGAGTGACTATTGTTACTTACTAGTATGTCCTTCTGGCTAATCACTACGATTTTGACATTTCACTTCTATCTTGGTAACGCTGGACATTTATTCCAGAGGATTCTTGGGGGGAAATGACCATGGACAAAAAAAAATCTCTAGCTGAGACTTTATAGGTTAAAGTAAGATCAACACCAAAAAACAGAAAAGAAAAGTTGTTGTTGAGAAGTAAATATGCTTTACTATCCTGGTCTTATTTTCTGCACATGTATAGAGCATCGAAGTGATGATTTCACAGACTTGGTTGGAACCAAGTGCGAGCATAAAGCACACGGGCTAGGTGAGGTTGTTTACAGCCCGTTCCCATGGCTATGACATTACACCTTGGTACTCGGGGGGGGGGGGGGGGGGGGGGTCATTTAATGAGACGTTTTGGTCGGAAGTTTTTCTGACAAACTGTTACAAGCTACTGAAATCCTTGCATCTGACTGGTTGAGGGCAAATTTGTCCGACAAATTTGTCGGACAAAACGCTTCATGAAATGCCCCCTGTCTCTCTGTATAAAACGTGTAAGCATTACAATAAATTGTGTACCTTGTTGACCCATAACACTTCAACAACAAAGTGAAGCCAAGTAGTCGTTTCGGGAAGGATAAAAGCATCATTTATTGATAAATTGATAATATTGCATTAATAATTTTGTTTTTCATTTTCTCGTAAAGATACCATACACGTAGCAACATTGATTAGTACACACCAGGGTGATAAAAAGAACCTGATTATCATAAGCGATTAGTATATCTTTTATGGTCATGAGTGTTTCTTTCCGGCACCATTAAATGTAATTAAAAGGAAATAATATGAAAGTTGATACAACCATGTTTGTTCACAGACACATACATCAACAAAGACCACGAAAGACATTCATTACATAAGTGAAAATATAACGCATCTGCAGTCATCTCTGGTTTACTATTTGCACATCAAGCCGTGCGTAAAGGAGACCTCCAGGTTTAGGAAGACTTTCGTTCATCGGTTTTTGTTTTGTTTCGTTTTGTTGGTTTTGTTGTTGTTGTTGTTGTTGTTGTTGTTTTTGTTTTTTGCTTTAAATGCACATGCCAATGGACTATCAATAGCATGACCATGATTTCTGTACAGAGATAAAGGAGAAACAACTGGTGGAATTATAATCATACGATTATGATTTATAACGGGCATTACCATATAGATTCCGTAACCGGCTTTCGTTTGTTTTATCTTGTGCTTACTGATAAACGCACGTTTAATGTGCAATCCTTTTATATTATAGGGTCCACGGAATCAATATTGTGTAAGGGAGTTTTCGCTTCAGGACTGAAGAGAAGTGCTGCAGGAGGTACATACTTTGATGACAGTGCTCATACAATCTATTTGTCTCATCTCGTAGCGCTTTCGCAGCGACGACGTACGAGAAACGACTGCTCCTGAAATGTAACATTATTGCAGTCATGTGCCAGTAACCTGCATTTTTCTCCATTTTGCGCCAGGGTCAAACTGAGTAAATTTGTCTTCGTAAATCACAGACATTTTCTTTTTTCCAAAGGGAAAAGACTTGCTGTGCCTACCTCGGCTCTGTGGAATCTGTGGGTGGCCAAAAATATCCCACAGAGGGAGCCCTTCAAGATGATACATTGTGAAACTTCAGCAATACACTGCCGCCAGTATTGAGCAGCGGAATCGGACGAGTATTTGGAAAACAATAATGGTCACGTGAATATTGAAGAGTCATCTCACATCTTATAAAGTGCACTGTGCCACTGCATGTTCAAAATGATTCTGATAAATCGAGTGAATTAAAAGCACAGAAATTGGTACAAATTTCGTTCAAATTTTTAATTAATTCTCATTGACATATGTATTGTATTCAAGAAGTTGTCCACATATTGACGGAATAGTGTGAGTCCGTCCTGATCACGTCATGAATATGCAAATCATATATTCCTAAGGCTATGATGTCATCATTGCCCCACAACTCTCTCACTGGCTTGTTTGTGAAAATAAAAACAAATAAAAATACGAGGAAAATTATACTTTGTTGGAGAACTTAGAATACTAATTGCCGCCACCCGCCCCCCCCCCCCCCCCCACCGAAGTCATCATGCGTTAATGGACTATTTAAGCACACCAAAATTTTGTAGTGAATTTTACGAGCTCTCGCTTTTTTTTATATATCGCTTCTAAAGCATTTTGTGTGTGAATGTGTGTGTGTGTGTGTGAGTGAAATCTTTTGTGCATGTCAGTGGGAAGCTTGTGAGGCTATGACATCATCATCTCATCTAATTTGCACACTCATTTGGTTCGCTAATGACATCGATGTTCCGTGAAACTTTCACATTCTATAACTTACTTATTATTGTTTTTACCATTACAATGTTTAACTTGTAAAAAAAGATAACTCTCATTACCACATTCAAACTAAGTTTGGAGTGGAATTGTCACTAAAAGAAAAACACCCTTTCTTACAACTCGATGAGGTTGGAAGGAGGAAACTTAATTAATCTTCTTCCATGTTACTACATGTAGATACAAATTATGTTTCTTATACATAGGTATTCTTATTGATGCATTGAGTGGGGATTGTCTTCACAAGTACGACATAATATCAGTTCGACTGTACGGTGCAACACGTAGAAGCGGAACGTAGCACACTGACATATCGATTTCGAGAACTCCGATACGAAAAATAACACTGAAAAAGAAACGGTCAAATAAGAAAGACATTAAAATTGGTTGGTGTACAAGGCTACAAACAGCTTAGAAAAACAGTACAAAAACTGACTTCCGAGTACGATGTCGACCTCTCGAACAATACTGCATGATGGTGTAACCTTCGCGATTAAAATCCTCGCCTGCAATTACGAACTGATACAAATGATACACACTCACAACTCACAAACGAACGCGCATGCGCACGCAGTCACACACGTGCAGGCAATGTTCGAAAAATAGGACTATGATTATATAAATGCTTGACCTTGTTTGTCTGTTTGTTTTGCGGCATAGAATTTACACAAAAAATAATTGCTTCAAACAGTCTTCCGTTTAAAAGTGTATATAAGCCTACTAAGTTTTCGGGTACCTGCCCTGCTTTAATACGCGATGAATGAATATAGGGTATGTTCCACTGTCTGCGTATGTCCAGGGGTGTATGTTATCCTGAAAGCCCTCTCTCTGCAAAACAGCGACAGGTCGTCGTCGATAGAGGGCTCACCACATTCCTAGAGAGCTGAAATGGTGAGTTTTGTTGCCACAGTTATTGATTGCTACTTCACGACTCAACAACAGGATAGAATGTTATCATTACCGACAATAAGCTACTCTAGTCCCTGTAGATATGGATCAACTCTTTATCTGGTTATTCTTCTGCCCCTACGCATTTTCAAAATCACGTTGTAAAGACTACTATCTTTGAAAGATTTTTACAGATAAAATCAACAAGTAAAAATCTTCAAATCACTCAATTCTTGGCTAAATCAACAGTTCATCGCTTTCAACTCACTTGTTTTGATAATACTTGCCTCTGATAACCTCTCACATTTCTCCTAGTTTTCTCTTTCTTCACGTGAACAGCGTGGCATGTATTACTTTTGTAAACGTTGTCTTTCGTCAGTTACAAATTTTAGGAAATAACATGGGTACTACGCCTGCTACTGTAAAAGTGGACATTTTCGCGGTGTGGCAATTTTCGCGCATTTCGCGCTTCCAGATGCTAGCGCGAAAATAAAAACAGGCGAATATTTTTGCATGCAATATGTTCCTGTAATTAATGTCCTAATTCCGCGGAATTAAAAACACGCGAAATTCATCTAATCCAGCCGAGCGCGAAAAATGACCCCCGCGAAAATATCCACGTCTATTGACAGGTACTTCAAAATTGCAACTTGTCTGATAAGCTTTCATTCCTCTATAAATCTTTGTCCTCATCCGTAAACCTATTTATTAAGATATATCTTAAATATATTTCTATGTCTATACCACACTTAACAGAGATACACCTGAATGACATGAGACACTGTCATGCATCCCTTTTAAGTGAGATCCAATTGCACAAAGTTGTTGTTGTTGCTGTTGTTGTTGTTGTTGTTGTTTTGATTTGAATGGAACTCTGTCTAGCGGGCACTTTGCTCCAGAAAAATATGATTACTAAATTAACAAAACTTATAAAACTATTTTTTTTGCATTGAATATTAAACATGGGACTGTCTTACCGCCTCATCGGATCTTATTTCAAAAAAAGGGTCTTTCCCCCATCATCAGCAATGATATTCGTTAACCAAGGTGACATTTGGTATTTGTTTGTATCATCGATGGAAGCCCAAAATTTACGGGAAAAAAAACAAACAAACAATGAATTTGGTACTGTTCCTCTCTAATCTTGTGGTGTGTTTGACTGCCTGCAATCCCCTATACTTACTTTTCATAAATTACGATGCGTTTACACCATGTTCCCAGCGGACACGGTAGTCACGTTTTAGGCCACCGTGGAAAAAAGCGGATGGACGTGAGACAACGAGGTGAGATGGGATATGTAGACGTGACAGTTCGTGATTGCCGTAGATGGCGTGTGAGATTTTAAAACTGTCAACAACAACAAAATGCCGGTGCAGCCCCCATGCTAATGATGAACCTACTTAGTATATTACTGCATTTTATAGTAACGACTTCATGTTCATGCGTCGAAATATTAACAGTACTCAAAGAGACCATGTAATGCAATGCTGGAAAACTTTCAAACTAAGTTTTCTGATGAGAATTCCAATCACAATATTCTTCATTGAATAAAAACAAACAAACAAACAAACAAACAAACAAACAAACAAACAAACCAAAAGCGAAATAATCTTCCCAAACGCAATAACCACAACGTCGTAATACGTCAGCATTTCGATACCTTATAATCTCGTAAGGATAAAACGGCGTACACTGAACGTGATTCGAAGGCTAATATCAAACGAACCGGGTGTTTCATGGTTGTACATACACGGTCTTAAACATGACTTCACATCAGATAAGAACAAGAACAATACAAGATTTTACGGTACAATTACGCAGATAGAAATCGTCGAGTGAAAAAAAAAATGGAGAGAAAAATATGGTTGTAGACGAATGATAGACGAATTCTTCCCGTTGGACCTGATAGCTTTCACTTGCTAAGCAATATAATCCTGTGCAAATGAGACATTCAAGAAAATGTCCATTCAGTTAATACCGTTTTAGTAACATTAGTATATCATACGCACCTCTTCAACTGGCTGTATTTACATTTCATGTAGGAAACGTCATTTTGTTACCGAATAAGACCTGCCTAAAACCCGTTACCAGACGGCAATACTAATTCTGATTAATCTGTGAAAACGTAAGATACAAAACGTCATCTTTGTCCATTTTGCATGATTCAATATCAATCTGTTGCTTGGTGACACACAATGCGTTTGTTCATGCATGTATGATGTGGCGTTTGAAGACATGTGTGTTGCAAGTTGAGATTGTGCTGGCTAGCTCTGTTTCTTGAAATGTTTGCCCTCGCTCTATCAGGCGCCAAATGCTATCTTGAAACGAGAACAAGAACGCATTAAGTTTTCTTGGAAGATACGCGATGATTATGTGCTGTTCCGATTGGCAAACACAAGAGTTTGTTAACCTCGACAAACGCAGCGACGGAGCGCAAGCAAGGTGGTAGAGAGAGACGTACGAATGTCGTACATACAAAAACAGATTCGCTCTGTCATATTTCAGGTGATCTTCAACCCTGGCAGTTAGCGCGGTTTGCCACTCAAATGTGGCAGATCTTCCCATGTTTCATCTGCATGGGATAGCCATCGCAACTTTTCCCCTTTGGTACCTCCATTTCATTCATCGAATTGCGTCGTTTGACCGCTAAGGACGTATCCATTGTAAATGCGTCATCAAAGACTGCATCAGCGTGGCGTCACACATGCACCTGTATGTCCTTTGTGGGGTAGGTGATGTGCGCAGTTCGTGGATGATCGCTAAACGACTGTCTCGTCCACACGTTGTTCGAATGGCCGGCCCGGCCAAGCCTCCCTTCGCCACCACTCCCGTGAGCGTGCGCACCCCCAAACCTGTCCATCATGTGCTCCACGTAGTCGCTGACCTGCGACGTCAGCGAGGCCCTACCGGGGGCGAGATGGCGACCCGACGACGAGGTCGTAGTCGTAGTCGTGGTCGCCCCGCGGCTGGCCGTGTCGTCGGAGAAGCCTCGACCCTTGTCCCATGAGGTGTAGTTATCCTTGGCATCGCCCATCGGTGAGAGTTCGTGCGTGTCGGCGGCCGCCTCGTTGTCCATCATGTACTGCACGGCTTGTTTCTCCGCTTTCCTCCTCGTCGACATCGCTTTGGCGCGCTCACGAGTGCGGAGCCACGAGTGTCGACACGACAGGCAGATGGTAATAGCAGTGACGAGGAGAATGACGGACATCATGCAGCCCAGGACGGTGTCGATTTTGCCGTCAAGGAGCGCTGGTGTTTCTGTCTCTGTGAGGGGAAAATACAGACAACAGAGAGCTTCAGGTGTGAGTTTCTTCAATTTGTCTCCCTCTACACATTATTTTTTTTTAAAGATCGCAACTGCTGGTCTGTAAATTAACAAACATGTCGGGGGAAAAAAAGGAACCAGTGGGACTCGAACCTTTCATCTACTGCTTTCCGGGCAGCGACACTACCACCAGGCTGTCCCGGTTTTTCCGACATGTTTGTTAATTTACAGATCAGCAGTTGCGATCTTAACAAATCTAATTTGTAGAGGGAGACGAATTGAAGAAACTCACACCTGAACCTTCACCCCTCTAAATAAAATCTTTCATTCATTTATCAGAGAGCTCGTATGACACGAGGATTTAGTTGTTGTATAGCACTACGCCCCTCCTCAATTCTGAGCCGTAAGTATCAGGGAATTCGAAGAAATGCTTTTTATGACTGAAATTAAAATTTGTTTCCTTTATGAAATAGATTTCATCTTTGCCTCACCGCAGATAAAGACTTTGATTTTCATTTCCTTCTAATTCCCTTGTACCTTGTTAGTTATATTCGCTCAGGCAGGTAATTTTCACATTCTTTTTCTTCTTACTTTTGTCTTTCATTCCTCACTCCTCCCCTTAAAAAAAAAGGAGCAACGGCTGTTTCACAGTGGACAGTGCATAAACGACGCCTTTGCTCTTTGGTGTGTCATGTAGTTTACTGAGTATTCTATTAGTGTACCCATACAGTAACTATACAGTAACTGAAGTATAATAAGTAATTATCTCTTGCAAGTATTCAGTCTAGTAGCTTCGTATCATGTTCATTTCCTGCAGATGATGTTTGATTTCACAATGTGTCACAGTGGACTGACTCATTGTTAAGAACTAGAATAAAACAAGAACCGCCATAATTTCATCATTTTGTCCTAACCCGGCCACAATGAAGAGGATGGAATGCGCAGATTGTTACTAACATGATAAATCAACTGTTTCTAAAAGAGTCACGCAGTCATCAAGCTTTTTGAAACATTATTTGGGTCTATAAACTAGTCGTCATGGACTTTCCTTTGAATAATAAGGTAAGCACTACGTGAAGAAAAAAGGCCAATTTACTGTTGAGTTACTGCGGTTATGACATCGGTAGTATACCGCCGCAGCGGTGGGGTTGCGGTAAAAGGACCGTAATCTTACCGCACTCCTGTTCGTCGTAGGCAAAGTTGTAGCAGTTTCTCTTGCCGTTACACACCAGATCGTTGCTAATACACATATACTGGCCACAGGCGAAGTAGATGCTTTGATTGCACTCGACTGTTATGTAAAGAAAACAAAACAAAAACGAAAAACAATGCAGAGATGAACTCCCCAGTGGAACATCAAAAACTTGTTATCTTCAAAAGCTAGAGCATAGCTTTGAAAAAAAAAATAGTCTAAAGTCCTTGATCGTTTACGTTCGGTCATATCATGATTAAGACAATAATCGCTGAGAGACGATGTAATTAAGAGGTGAAAGAACTAGAATATGCTTGAAACAGAATGAAGCAATACTATGATTACGTTGTTCCATATTATAGTAGCCCATTCCACTAAACGGTTGCTGCGTAAGATCTGTGAAAAAGATTTTAGTGTGTCTGCTTATACTTCTTTGATCTATTGATGCTTCGTAACCGATCAATAGCACAACGTAATAATATAGCTGTTTTCAATTACTAACAAACGGATCACGGTGTTGAACCCGCAATAAAAGCCAGGTCTAATTAACCCTCCTCACCCTCTTCGCCCCCATCCATTATCTACTCATCCCACCTACGACTTAAAAGATCCAACGACTGAACTCAAAACTCACAGTCCTTGTAAGCTGTGAACACCACGTGCCAGAAATTGTCCAGGTTCTCCTCCGTCGCTTTAAAGCGGATGTAGGCCCGGTTACTGGTTGTCATGACAACAGGAGCGGAGGTGCTGCAGAACTCCCTCATCAGTTTTTCCTTCATGGGATACTTGTCGTAGATCAGAATCTGGTTCTTGTGGCACTCGTTCAGACTTTTGAGAGAAAACTCGTCAAAGTCTATCATAATCTGTCGGAAATGAAGTAAGGTATCACGGTAAAGCAGCTTTGAATTAAGAAAAGAATGCATATCATAATACATGGCACGAATTTACATTGTTAACTTGCCACATAGGTGATGTTCAGGATATCATGAATTAAGACAAGTCAATATGCACTTGCATAAAATTGTTCCTTTAACTGGCGTGCCCCGTAGCTTTAGCCAAAGGCTGGCGAGACATTAGGTTTAGTAAATGGTGTACGTCATGTTGGGGCTTTCTGCAGTTGTTACTTTTGTTGCCTCGTTCATGGGAATCAGATAGGCCCGAATTCACGAAGGTGGTACAAATGAAACCATGGTCTAATCCATGGACAAAAACCATAAAGCGCCAAGTGTCAAACGGAATATTTCGTTACGAAATTGGTCATTTCGTCGACAAAATGACTGTTTCGTTAACGAAATTATAATTTCGTGGACGAAATGTTCATTTAATAACAAAATGATGTCATTTCTTTACAAAATAATCATTTCATCGACGAAATGACTGATTTCATAGCGAAATATCCCATGCGACACTTGGCATTCCATGGTTTTTGTCCATGGTTTAAACCATGGTTTCATTTGTACCACCTTCGTGAATTCGGGCCAATCGTGTTCACTTGTGTTCTTACAAGGTTTCCGAAGTTGACCTGCGCGATCAAAGACAAGTGAGGAATGTTTCTCAAGACTTCTGTCTGGGCAGTTGCTCCATAATCTTCATATCAATTATCACAGGGTACATTAGAACGCTACTTATTGGCCCATCTTCAGAGGAGTTACTCTAACCATGGACCTAATATACAAGGACATTCATCGTATCGTTCATTAATTCATGCACCTGTACATCTCAAAAGCGCCAAAAAGACATTTTTAGGATGCTTCACTGCTTTGATCCCATGATCGTCACCGCCAGCAAGCCGGGAGAAAAACAAGACGGAGATTTGAGAAATCTAAAATTATATGCGCTGAAGAAAATAACTCACAAAAATCAAGTAAAATGAATGTGCAGTTGTGGTGTATGTTAGGAAATCATACCTCAAACAATTTTGCTTGGGAGAAGCAGGCAGTTTTTAAAAGAAAGCTAACATTTTGTCAGAATGATTGTCATTTGTGATCTCAATATTTCACTTTTCCGCAGCTTATTCCAGAGCAAAAAGGGACGGTAATAGTGGAGAACGGGTATATCTTGCCATTAGGCAAGGACTTATGCGTGTGCGAAAATGTGCGAATCAGCAATTACCCATCTTTTAACACAAAATTTGTCATTATCTCAGGTTTTGCTGCTCCTCATCGTCTGTATTTATTCCAAGACATTTCCGTCTGAAAAAGGCACATCAGCGAAACAAGACTGAAATGAGGGAAGCGATTCTTTTGTTAGTGACGATACATAATAACACAATCCAGACACCTGAATGTACTCATTAAGATTCACATAATCATAATTGTGTCGGTGACGATGATTGCATCAAAGAAAGACTGCCATGAACAGTCCATGTTTAGTTCAATGCTCTAACCCACCTTGTTGTTGGGTGGAACGGTTATTTCCCACGTGCAGTCGAGGCCGGTCGGCCATCTTCGGGCGGCCCTGAGAGAATCATAGACTACCTTCGGAGAGAACTCCCCGTCGATGCCACTGACGTTATAGAAGCATTCTGACGCGAAATGAAATATTATTGGACACCGAGTTAATCAGAAATGTTGGAATCATCCCACAACTCTAAGTTGCAACATTCATTGAAATAGAAGTTGGCATGAAAAAAGCATTGTTTTATTTCATTTCCATCTGAGAAGATGACTGGGTAGCCCACATTCAGCTGCAATAGCTGGTCTTCAATGGGGTCCAGTTTGAAGGAAGGTGGGACCACTTCACCGGGTTAAACACCCTACTCTTTGCGATGAATAAATGAAGCGGGATCTTTTACGTGCATGAGTTGTGACTCTCTCTCTCACACAAACGGGACCTCCATTTTATGTCCTATAGGAGGGACAAAGTGTTTTGCCTCTTACTAGAGGGACAGTATGATTACACACAACATCGCTCAGTGGGACCAAGGAATCGAACCGGGGTCCTTTGGATCGTGAGGCAGATGCGCTACCGACTGAGCTAACTCAGAGCCCAGAAACGCTTAAACAGAAACGCCCAGACAGAATGTGATGCTGTTGGTAGAATGAAATTAATTACTCATCTCCAGGCATCATTGCAACGATCTTCATATTACACACTTGGTATCTGGAAGTAACAATGAATGTGAAAAAATAACAACAACCACAACAAAAACAACGTCAACAAATTCGTAATCTTCATTACCAAACCGAGGTATATTCTCATAAGAAACTCACTTCAAATACAGTGTATTAAGAGGTACCATAACCCCTAGCAATCGTATAGCAACACAAACATCTTCGCAGTTGATTGGCTTTAGCAATCACCTGTTGCCGTTTTACGATAAACATTTGAAATTAATTTACACTTATACTCCAAAATCATTTCCAAATCTGAAATGCCTTTTGAAATCCGGACAAAGTTTGTATTCAAACATCCAGTGAGCACATCTAACTTTACAGAAGGCGCCATTACAATGATATGAAACGAAGTCACCACCATCTCTGAATAGATAGTTCCATCGTATCTGTGCAAGCTGACAAAGTTCATAAAGCCGGTCAGGAGATCAATAAATACTACCATTTTACTATCGATCTATTTTTTTTTTTATTACCGTCTGGCCCGTAAAGGCGCTTTCCCGTGTTGGTTCTGCTTCCATCATGTGGGTCGGGATCTGAGGAGGAGTCAGCATCAGAGGAGGAACGAGAAGAAAGGACAAAACATAGCAAATTTACTTACAATAGCCAGCAGAACGTACTACAATAAAGTGCAGACATCTTCTGGAAATCCACGTTCTCTTTTATTCAAAATCCTATCAATAAATGAAGCGAGCTAAATGAACATAATAGTATTATGCTTAAGTCCGCAGAGGAAAACGAATATCCATGACATTACCCATTAATTAATATTTATTAATTGAATGGCCAATTTGAAAGGTTATTACCATGTCCGAGGGGAAATATGACCATGAGTAACCCGGTGATAAACATTTCACGTCAGCCGCCCAGCCTATTCGTATGTATGTTTGAATATCGTCTGTATACTAGTATTTGAAGTTATGTGCACTTCATCATGGCCTTTTTTTTTTCATTCTAGTTTTGTTTCCTACCTTCCTCATTTTTCCACACTCTTTGTAGTTGTAATCTCATCACCCCATTTTTTCCATTCTTTCCGAGGTACCGACATATCACAAGCATAGTATTTTCAGTGATTACCTCCATCTTTTCGCAGAATATATACCAGTGGTAAGTTTGTGTGTATGTGTTTTTTTAATTGATCATATGAACAAACTATCACTTTTGCTTGCTTCTCGTGTATTATACAAATGCATGTCCAAGTTTAATAAACTCTTTGTATATTCTGTTGAAAATTCAGAATAAAATTTGAATTGAATTGAATTGAATTAATTTAATAGAACTGAATCGAAATGGTATTACTGACAACCAGAAATCTTGTCCTACGTTGCAAACACTAATGTCTGACCTGAACTCCCCGATGAAGCCCGAGTCTTCCAAATTTGATGAATGCTTTGCGTATTCTTTTGAAAACTTAAAAATAAAAATTGAATTGAATGGAATTGGGTTGAATCGGATTGAATCGAAATGATATTTATGACAACCAGAAATCTTGCCCTACGTTGCAAACACTAATATCTGACCTGGCAGGTATCTGAACTCCCCGATGAAGCCCGAGTCTTCCAATTTTGATAAATACTTTGAATATTCAGTTGAAAAATTCAAAATAAAATTTGAATAGAATTGAATTGAATCGAATCGAAATAGTATTTCTGACGACCAGAAATCTTGCCGTACGTTGCAAACACTAATATCTGACCTGGCAGGTATCTGAACTCCCCGATGAAGCCCGAGTCTTCCAGCATACTGTCCGTCTTGAAAAACATGAGTAGAAACCGACCGGTGGAGACGATGCGAGGGGGTAGGTCGTCGCCGCAGTACCGGTGGTTGATGACGGGAGAGAAGCCGTAGCGGCCATCGTGCATCTCGATGTAGTCGAACTCGCAGTTGTCCGAATCCTCCAGCTTGAAGGACGAGTGGAAGACGAGCTCGATGACTTCGTTCTCGCCAGCTTAATGTTGGAAATAATTTGAGGTGACACAGATAAATAGATACATACATACATACATACATACATACATACATACATACATAATACAATGACAGGTAGATAGACACAAGTCAAAGAGTACTCGGAGCACAATCATGCACTAAAAAATTCAGAGCGGATGTAAAGACGGGTGAAAAACAGAAGAAAAAATGTAACTAATCAAGAAGGGAGATGACATGGAAAGGAAACTTCAGTAGCATCTAGGAAGCAATGGCATATGCTAATTTGAATAAAGTAGATAAAGAAAAATAAATCTCACAATAAATGTATTTCAATGTATTTCAACAAGCTTTGCGTATACTTCCAAAGATGATTACCGATTCAAGTTAGTTTCCCACTCGATACGTGCTACTAGATTGAGCAAATATTTGCCCACTTATTCCCTGAGTTAATTTCTTATGTAGTATATCATCGACTGAAAATGAGTGTTGAGTTCTTACATACAAAACACGTTTACAAACGCGTAACGACTAAAACAGCGATGCTCACTCCTAGAAAATAATGGTCTCTCAGACAGAGTTTCGCGCACTACTCTTCGATATTAATCAATCCCATTACCATGGTTTCCAGCACAGGGCCACCCACGGTGGATTGGTGGAGATTATATCGATTATCATTTAGCAGGGATTCCTTGAACCTATGTGTGTACTGCTGGATGTCAAAAAGGGTACTGAATTTATTAAAAGGTAAAACGGAACAGGAATGCCACGTGAAGCAACATTATCTACTTAATGATTCACGTAAAGTTCGAGAGTATAGGCGGTTTCAGTTTCGGGCGTTTTGAGTTGTTCGAGTGTTCTTTTTTAATTAGATAATCGTTCAATTGTGCTATATGTACCTCTCACTTGCAAAATATACTAATTTTGCGTGACACACATTCCATCGCTCACGACAATGATAACATACAAGTAAGTTATTAGAATACATAAATACTCAGTACGTGGTGTTCAATAACAGCAATTAAATAAATCTCCTTCATGGTCACATTACAATATTGATAATGTTACTTTAAGCAAACTAATGGTACCACATTTCTTGATTCAATCATTGATAATGACATTTCGTGGAAATCCAAAATTAATTGTTTATGTAAATTACATTCAATAAATACCGTAATTCTTTACAAAATTAAAGATATACAATGCATTTCCCACTGTAACACTCTGCAAACGTTGTTTGGTACCTTATAGTTAACTCATGTATCATGGTATTCGAGCGCGGGGAAATAGTTCGTCATTTCTTCTGAACAAGATTCTTCTCATCCAGAAACGTAATATCAGAATAGTTAAAAAACCCTTTTCAACAGATAATACAAACACGTTATTCTTTTCAAATATGGTATTCAAAATAGGTGATTCATTGTTGTACAACGTTGGCGTATTCATGCATTAAATAATCCACACAATCATAACCTCCCCAGTGCATTTTAGCCATGCTTAAAAGAAACGACGAATCCCATGCTCATGCAACCTGACACAACCATTTTCTCCATTTACCACTCAGAACAACGGATATTGCCCAGAAAATAATCAATTAACACGGTCCTAAAGACTGGAAGATCTCCCTAATGGCGTCCAATATCAGCCATTCCCTCTCCATTTCCAAAAGCTGATTAAATCTTTATTGCTAAAAAGGTACTACAGTCAAACATGGCTTAGCGGCCACCCGTCTACAACAGTCACATATCGTATATGGCCACTAAAAAAAAGAAAAAAAAATCATCTCTTCAAGAGAAAAACCATGTTATAGACCCTGTCTGTAGCGACCACCTGTCATTAGCGGTCATCTTTTTTTCATCTCCCTTGGGTGACCGCTAAAGACAGGTTTGACTGTGCAGTGAAAACATTTCATCCACATGCAAATAACAACAATATAGTTTCGTTATTCTTCGGTGTTCGGGCAGACGGAGATTAAATTTGGCATGTCTATGATATATTATTATTTTTCCTGAATTACATTATGGAACTTTTTACGTAACATTTTTTTCAGTCCGTTGTTTTTTCTTATTTAGCAATGGTTACGTCAGCAAAATTTCAATATCTCTATTGAATATATATCGCCTTATGAATGAACTATGTTTCACGAATTTTGTGCCTGCATATTGTTTAATCTGAAGGCACACTCAACCGAATGATTACTTTCAAGCATTGCATTCTAATTGGTTCTGGCATATTTCATACTTCTACACTTGTCCACTTGTACAAACATACAGAAATACACACAAATACACAATGAAAATGACAAAATCAGAGACTTCTAATCTTACTCGTAATATGATATAGACATACAGGTACCAAAAGGTAATAGCATACGTGTGAACAATATATATTTCGAGGTACAAGTGGAGGAGAACGTCTTTGATAAGAAGTGTGCTTGACCTGGATGACGTTTTCGGGTAACATGAAACATAAGAAAGATCAAAGTTCTAACTGGAACTGAAGGAGGAACGACAAAAAATAAAATCACTTTAACCTATACTTTTACATGTGTGAGTTGGTGAGGGGATGTATTTTAGTGTCTTTATGCGATCGAGTACTCACCTTCAAAAAGATACAGGCACTCTTCATTGTTGTCGTACTTCTCCTTGTCTGGATGGTTAGGGCTGGCGAACATGCCCGACTTCTCATAGGGGTAGTAGCGCTCCTCACAGCGCGTGGCCAGGTCGTAAAAATTTGGTGACGGGAAACGAAATCTTGGACCATCGTCGGCTGTGGCAGGAAAATAAAGAAATCATGTAAATGAAAAAACAAAACATTCATACTTGATCTATCCATACATAGATAATAAAAGAGAAACAGATAAAGAAATGTTTAAATAACATGTATAGTATACATATGTTTATTCAGTATTATATTATGCATATTATGCACTTTATGTATATACAATATATATGCATAATATCCATTGATATTTTAAATCTAGAGAAATTGATGTAAGTGTATACATTTTTGTTGATGCACATCACCATTTGTATAACTGAATATGTTATAATAAATAGACATATAGAGAGCGAGAGAACATTCAGCAATTTAAGTCATAATTTCAAAATCATCCCTAATGCAAACAAGCATATTCTCATAGAATTATAATATGCAGATGTTTTCTATTACAGTATCTGAACTTATCATTACCTTATCGGTGAACCTCCCATATAGAAAACCCTTGTTGTGGCGACATTTTTTTTTTCTGAGGTGAAGCGGGGGGGGGGGGATGATAAAATTGGATCTTGGAGATAGCAGAAAGAGTATTGTTTTTTCTGAGTATATTATGTGAATAAAAATTTATGTCCGAGTATAATTATGTCTTAATAGGCGTCTTTACATATCGCTGTAGTAAACATTGGCTCATCCTTCCCTTCTTCCGGTAGGTTCAAGCCTCGCTGGGCTGCACCATGGATATAAATTAAATTCATGTATCCACGCTAAAATCTAGTATCTCTCATGTTCTTACACACCAGATGGTGCTCCTCGAGCTAATAATCTAAATTAACGAGTGATAGTATAGGCATCTCGAAGGTCCTGTCTGGCATTTTCGGCCCTCGTGCACCTAATTATGCACCCTCAAAACACACGCGCTGAAGACAAGTAAACACAATAAGCGGCCTCTACGTCACTCGTGATCAAGAGCCTCCTCGTTAAAGTCTACAGGGAGGACAGAATGCCATCGCTAGCCTCAACTCAAGAATTCCCGCGCGCAATCGATCAATTCCAGATAATATTCCACTTGTCCACCCTCACACCCCGTCGTTTGAATAGAAAAGAAGAGAGGGGGTGATGGGGGAGGGGGGAGGGGCTGGTATCGTCGTCAAAAGAGACAACATCAGACGTGACTTCACGTGGTTGGCAGTTCCTGATTGACGATATTCTGTGGCCAGATGTGTCGGCATTGCGTACGTGGGATTTACTTCCGACGAACCCTCCCCCACCCCCACCCACCGCCTCCCCCTCTTTTCCCCCATCACCATTATCTTATTATATCGAAACTATCAGCTCGAATGCAGACATAATTTTCCACCGTAGCAGACATCATACACCTATCTACAATCTATACGAATGCCAAGCATTCGAATCACGTTCCAATATTCTAGGCCTCCGTTTCGTTGACGATTTTGATTTTCGTCCACAATGATCTCAGCTCTCATCGTTGCTTATCATTTGTGAGTGATTTTAACTCGATGGTTGTCACATTACGTTTATTGAATCCCCATTCTGGATTCTTTTTTAATGAACTCGGTGATAGGGGTCCAGGCATCGTGTCGATGTTACATGGTCAGTTGTATGGTCAGTTGTATGGCCTTCCAACTCCCCCCCTTGACCACAATAACAGAAAATTCCTTCCCGAAACATTAGACAAGACGGACGGGGTGGAAAGTAGGGATAGGCTCTCTCTTAGTCTCCTTATGACATGGCTAACAATTCATTTATAGTGATGAAAATATCTGTATGATACAGACTCAACTTTCTACTGATGATGAGGTATTTTCTTATACAAAGTTATAGCAGCTGTGCTACAAAGTGTACGTTATAGTCATTATCATTATTAGTGTATAAAATGTCTGAATTATCTGGTAGTGTCGACGCGACCGCTGAATAGTTCGCATCGATCTTAAACCGGAAATTGAATGTTATCAGTATTAATGAGCAGTCATTGTATCTCACGTCACACTTCATTTCCTCTTATAATAACTACCATGATGGTCTTTAAGAAAGGCCTTCACCAAAGTAAAGCAGAATTCGCTCTGGAAAATATGCGTGCGCTGGAAAAGATAGGACAATAACTAACCTCAGCTTGCTAAGGATGACTTGTCAAGTTTTATAGAAATAGCACTAAAAGCCATTAAGAATGACGATAAATAGATCACGTATCGTCGCTAGCATTAAACATCAACACTTTTGTTCCGATACTTCTTGAAAATAATCCACTAGATATTCAAAAAGAAAATAAAAATGATTGAATGTCTTGGTATCCCTGTAAGGAATCGTTATCACAATTAGCGCAAGCTTATCTGTGACCTAATCGGGCGCTGATACTGGTTTTAAAACTTTTCATTATTACAAAACATGTTAAAACTGAAGTGTCTCTTACCAGACCCCTGTTTCCCACAGCTTGAGACGGCAACAAACACCACGAGAACTGTAAACAGGAGAGAAAAAGAAAGAACAGAACAGAGTTAATTCATCGAAGCTTTATCAATGTACCGCAGCGATGATCATTCACTTCTTACTTTCAACAGCTTTACAATCATCAATATTCCACGACAGCTAACAGGAGGCATGTTTTCTTTTATAGTTTTGGTTCAGATCCTTAAGAATATAGGTTGATTTCGTCTCTACCACTCATTCCATTCTCTGATCTCTTATAATCATTCATTCTGATTAATCATCTCTTGACCCCCTATCATTCACCACCGGGAGAGGGTGACTGGTTCGAGTGAAAGACGCTTGCCTAAATTGATCATTTTCCATGAATTAAAGGGATGGTACAGTATTGGTGGAGATGAGGATTCTGCTTTTAACTTTTTGCGAGATACCAAGAAAACACTTATGAAATAGTACAGAGCATACCATTTTAAGAGGAATTCAAAGTTTATTTGATGAAAATCGAGTTTGGAATGACTGAAACATCCAAAAACGAAGTAAAACAAAGAGATCGTAATTAAAGGTGGGTCCCACACTTTATTAGAATTGCTCTGTTTTGGATATCTCAGCCTTTTCAAAACCAATTCTCATCAAATAAACGTTCCTCTTGGAATTACATTCTCTTTCATATTCTTAAGAGGTTTCTCATCTCACCAAAAGAAAAGTTAGAAACATGAAATTAGGTCTCAACCAAAACTATAGTTTTGTTTTTATTACGATCCCTTTAAAGTGAGAAATGTATGTTTTACATGTTAAGGATATAATAACAGGCGGGAATGTGCTTTTGAAAGAGAAACATGGACAGGAGGACTAGGAATCGATCATCAATGATTTTTTGATCATCGATCGCTGGACGCAGCTGCTGGTGTGATCAGACGTTCTATAACACATGTCAGGGTATTTTTTCCGCGACAAGGAATGCCACGCATAGATCAATAGCGAGTCACTGACAAGGGGCTTAACTAGTGAGCGTCGATCTCTGCCGTGAAACTTCATACATTTTGCACAACCCAGACATATTATAAAGGTTCACTGTCAAACCCGGGCACTGTCAGAAGTTTTAAAAATAGGTCAAAATAATTAATATACTGTCATACCATTTGTCTCGTCTGTCTGTTCGAATACCAGCCTCTTACAGTAACACTTGGTCGTAAGCTTTTTATTTATCGCTTCTCTGAGTACAGTCAAGATTTATTACCATGAATCATGATACTATTACCTTATTTCTCTAAATTTTGTATCAGTCACCGAATTTATATAATCTCCTTCTCAAATAAGGCTTTCGTATGTGTTGATGGTTTTGTCAAATTGTATTCATTTTGGCAAGCCGAAACATTTTCACATGCTTGATTGGGAACGTGTGGAGAATTAAAAAAAAAAAAAGATAAAACCCAGAAAAATATTTTTTTTTTTGAACGGGCTCCGGCTATGCAGTGTATCAAATGTGTGAGGAATCACCATGAATTTTGGAAGCAAGTGGGTTTGATTTGACGAGCTGAGTGCTGTATGGTAATACAGTGTAGAAAGCTTGAATCTTCTGTACTATGTCACTGTATGTACGTAGTGTATGGACGAGTATGGACGAAACGGGACCCTCAACGCGGCAGCCACATCGAGTCCAAATCGATAAAGAGCCTGCTTGGTCAGCGCCTAATATAAAGTTACCTCTTGCACTTTTCTCAGTATATAACTCCCCCCCCCCCCCTCATCTACGATGCAAAATTTTGTTTAGATTGTATTAGCATGTCCCCGAGGAAACATCTGTGTTTATCCGAGGCGAAACTAAGAGAACTAAAGGCTCTTTCGAGTTGTTTCTTTTTTTTTTCTTAATCTGCTGTGTATCTGACAGAGAGGGGGAAATGGGGTCTTCTTCCTACTTTGCAAGGTGAAGACATTTTGTATTCATGTATTCACTTTCTCGTATTTATTCCTAGTGGCAGCCTTTTCGGTAGGTGGAATCTATTTGCATAAATCAGTGGTTGATGCACGGGGTTGGATAGACCGTGGAAAAAAATATCGGGTGTAAGCTTTGAGGTTGCATTGGAGTACCCTAAGTAATGAAGAGTGTAAAGTATGACCAGGGAGGTGGAAGAGAGTCTCTCTTCCACCTCCCTGGTATGACTGTATTCGCATTAATACTAGTAAACCGGTCTATATAAGCAAACCGGTGAATAACCGCTGTGACGTATTCGTGTACACAGCATTCGAGTTATTTAGCGGTAATCCGGTCGAGGCATGGATATCCTATGCGAAATCTACGTATGCATCACATTCGAATACATTCGCCAACCGATAGGTCGAGAATATTCCATCGTGGTTAAATTGGTGAATCCACGGAGAACCGGAGCTTTTCACTACCGTTTCAAGATCAATTTGTATGATAAAGCAAGTTGGACCGATATGGATACGAGATATCCAGACGATCACATCCCAGAAATTGGCCAACAAATTTGAGGATATAAGTCATGAGTATGAATGTTGACGTTCTGTGGACTCGTGCTATTTGAAGATAGTTTGCACGAGTCATACACAATGATAAGGTCGGCCTGCATGGTCGCGTGTATTATGTGTGTGAGTAAATGCAAAAATATGCCTGCCTAGTCGAGCTCTTTAAGTGCGCTACCTCACTGAATACACACACATACACGCACATAGACTTAAACATCGATACAAATTATCTCTCTCTCTCTCTCTCTCCTTCTCCCTCTCGTCCGTCTTAATCACACAAGAGAGGATAAAACTAAACAGTAGAGATATGTCTTTTAGGCATTTTGTCTTTATTTTTGTTTTTACGGACAAAGACCTTGGAAGATTATTTCATTTTGAATACTCTTCGATCTCTGTAATATATATATATATATATATATATATATATATATATATATATATATATATGTGTGTGTGTGTGTGAAAGTTCTGCGTCGGTGTGTAATAAATAGTTATCAAGAGTAGAAATTAATAACCGCATGAACGTCAGTCCAATTTTTTGGCTTCTGTGGTGTTTTTATTTGACTCCTAAGTTTTTACCCTTGATATATATAAGATATATATATATATATATATATATATATATATATATATATATGATATATTAAGAAGGAGATGGAGAGGAACAGACAGAGCTTAAATCTCTTTCTCTCTTTCATAACAAAAAGACAGCCTTAAAAAAAGGATTTCAATCCATTCGTTCACTGTTTCTTTATATTGCCATCTATTTTTGTGTGAAGGGAGTGGAAGTGGTTGCAAGATTAGTTGGATAGATATCATCAATATGTAATACTTATCTGGACGTCAGGGTTGAGCTTTTTTCCCCAATTTTCCAT
This sequence comes from Diadema setosum, assembly GCA_033980235.1. Taxonomy (NCBI): domain Eukaryota; kingdom Metazoa; phylum Echinodermata; class Echinoidea; order Diadematoida; family Diadematidae; genus Diadema; species Diadema setosum. The sequence continues at coordinate 27,373,466 of CM067066.1, read as the reverse complement.
TTATCGTGTTGCTTCTAATTCTTTGTCACTCTCTTTCGTAATCGTATTGTGCGTCTCATCTTGTATTTGGCAAATGTTTCACTGCATAATATGTCTTTTTCAGCATCTCCAGGAGTATGTTGCATAAATCTATCGATTGATCAAATTACCGTGAATCAAAGTTTGGCAAAGGGGTAACGGGAAAGTCGTTGAATAATTTCGAGTTATAACTTGCGGCGCGTGAAAGCGCATTTTGCCATTCCAAAGGAATATAAAGAATATTGACGCTTCATTAGCGTTTCAATCCTTGCTACAAACATCGCTTTTGAGGTTAACAGACGTGTACGCAGTAAACTCTGCCCTAATTATTTCCACGGAATCAATGAGTGTGTCCCCCCCCCCCTTTCCATTTGGGCGCAAAGCTCGCCCTTACATCTGCCCTGATCAAACAAGGAAGAGTGAGTGGTGATAGAATCGATAGGATAAACGTTTTGATGAAATGAAGAAACGAAGCACGTGTTTAAAGTGCGAGGTTGTAACCTAGAGCTTGCAAAGCAGTATGGAGATACAGGAATCATTTTCATGCAACCTTGTGGCGGAAAAATTACAACCGTCGCTTAATCTGGAATTCGCTTTAGTTTGAGCGTGTGTGGCTTTTTACACGAGTGTTTTCGGCACTTGGTAGTTTCCATGAACACGCAATGTCAATTAGCGCATTTCATTGATTATACACTGTAAATTAATCGCAGGCATATACTATAATATACGAATTGCACGAATATCGAGACTACGGTGTTTGTGGTCTGATTTTTACGTTATTACAGAGAATCTCCATGGCAGGTTCAAAGTCAGTCCAAGGATTAGCAAAGACCCGTCCGACATAACAATAATTTAGAAGTGTAACCTGCTCTTGACCTGTGTAAAAACATATTATATTGAGTATTATGGCTCAAAAAATTGGTTCGAGAACGAAATTTTTGTAGACATAAATGCATTATGAAGCTGTGTGATCCTAATTTACAAACACACTGACCAAACATTAAACAAACGTGAGTAGAGATTACACTGCAGAATAAAAGATAACTCCCCGCCCCCTCTCTCTATTTGTTTCTCTCTTTAGCCCAAGCCTCGCCCTTGAACGTCTTCTTTACCAGGTACTTCTCTTCCCTCGGATGTAAATTACACATGAATATTTATGATCATGTAAATGTATATGCACCAACGGGGGCATATCGGATAGCGATGAAAAGCTTTATATATGTCATAGAGTAAGAAGAGTTTCACAGTGAATTCCGATGGAGTTTTAGATCTATTTCCGAGGTCTCTGTAGATGTACTGTGAGCTGGAGACAGGGCAAGTGATTTCCTGTGCACATGAAGATGGTGAAGTACCAAATCTGCATAAATCCTCACAAGAAACAATAGACTATGCATTGCATTTGACTTAGGGGGGAAAAGAAGGTCCTTGATGGCCCGTTAGAGAACCTTGTATGGTTGTCATGGGAACAGGAGAGCGGAGATAGAACGATAATTCTTTAAAACTGTTTTCTTTTTCTCTCTTGCTAGCCTTTTTCCTTTTCCTTGGTGGTATGACTTGGGTGGATGGCTTCCTTTAAAGAGAATTGGTTTTACGACGCGAATCCGCTCGATCACTCGGGCTGTTGTTTGCACAGAGGCAGTCGGAGTTTTCGTTTAGAGCGAGATTCGCCTGCCGACACTGAGTCAATATCATACGCATACATTATCAATATCTCGCTGAGCTGTTTGCCATCTTACACATCAGTGAGAGATAGACCAAGTAGAAGAGAGAAAATAAGGAAAAGGGGAAAACAAGGAGGAAAGACTATGTGGGAGAAAGAGAAGAAGAAAGAAAATATACTTGACGCCGACAGGCCGCCAGTCAGAGGAGAAGAAGACGAAGTACAAAAACGAGGAGTAAGGTCCACAGTATTCGGGAAAGAAAGAAGCAGAAAGACAGACCAAAGAGTAGCGCATTAAAAAGAAAACCGAGAAGAACTTAGCATTAAGAATGAGAACACGAAGAAGACATACAGGAGAGCAGGGATAAAGATCAAGATGAAAGAGAAGAAGAGGACGCTTTTTTAGGGCATTTTTATTCAACAGTCTCCGACATACATACATACCTAATACTGAGTATCTCTTTCCCATCCTTTTCACACAAAAACGTTCATCCTCGCCATTCGTCCTCAGCTGTGGACTAACAAATGCAATATCTGTACATTGAATACGTGCACTTGTAGTCAGGATGCGTATTAAGTTTGAGCACGTTCACTGTATTTCAGGGAGTTGACTTTGTCTCTCTATTCATTTTTTTCCCTTTTTTTGTGTGTGGAACCGTCGCCAAGGATATTGACGAACGCAAAGTACAACGATGAATGGTTGAATCGATAGAAATAATAATTTCAGTTGTTCAAAGTCAACATTGTCAATGAAGACGTAATAAAAGTCACGTGGTATGGCAGCAAAGATGCACCATACGAAGCTGGTATCGGAAGTAATAAGAAGAAGATGCTTTAGTATTAACTTTTCATCAATATTCAAAAGATTTGAAAATGCAAGTTTACGGGTGGCTTAACAGATGCTTCAACTTATAATTGTATGTTAATTTCTTAGGACAGGAGCAGCTAGAAATGTGATGGTCGTATGCAACCTTATTCTCATATTAAAGCAAACTTTCCAGCAAATAGAAATACGAAATAACCTATTAAAAGAGGAGACCACGCCTCCTCCAACCCCCCCCCCCCCCTCCCTAAGACTGGCAAAAGATCGAGAAGATATAAATTCGCGATTTTAAGATCTCGAAGTATTGCCAGTGTGACTGCAAACTTCCCGCGAAACTTCGTGCAAAACTTCTCGCGAAACTTCCCACTCCAACCAGGGACATTTCCCTCACCCCGACAAACTTCTCAATCTGTTTGCGGGCGGTGTCTCCGAAGAGCGAGTCCATTGTCATGTACAGATGTGCATTGTAACGTCACAATCACTAGAAAGGTCGTATCTTTTCCTTTCAGGTCTTTAAAACAAGCCTGTCATAACCTACAGCCTGACATGTCATTTTATTCATCAGTATATATACTAGTATTCGGATTCCAGTTACCAAGGGACAGGAAATTATCGTTAAAGTTTCTAATTTTTTACATCGAAATGATGGAATCATTAAGAAGAAGAAAAGACCTCAATATCCATCCATTAAACTCTGATATTTTCCACCTGTATAATTGATATGTTATTATATATTATTACTTAAAGTGAAAAAAATGTAGATTTCATATCAGATGTAGATTCCGTTCTTTCACTGGTACATTACACTTTCACTTAGCCAAAACTTACAATACGACACAAGAGGCGCGGTCAGACTGGCAAAAGACCGAGAAGTTTAAGATCGTGATCTTTAAGATCTCGAAGTTTTGTCAGTAAACTTCCCGCGAAACATCCTGCGGAACTTCTCGCTAAACTTCCCACTCCAACTAGGGATATTTCCCCCATCCCCATCAAACTTCTCGATCTTTTACCAGTGTGACCAGACGAAAAAAAGATCGCGCAGACTTCGCGATCTTATACTTCTCGATCTTTTGCCAGTCTGACCGCGGCTAGGCACGGTCAGACTGGCAAAAGATCAAGAACGACAACATCAGAATAGCCAATACAAGAACAACTAAAACAGATCATGGGGTCGAGGCAGTGCTGATATAACTGTCGGTTTCAATAACCATTCACAATGGTCTACATGAGCATTCAAAAAGTCGGGGCATGTGCTAGCAGAAAATCACAATGTATACATAAGCACGGACAGCATTATACAGCAATCATGCCAGCTGCTCAAGTACACCCGACAGATAGCGCACGGAAACAAATGAAACACGACAGGCATTACCATATCTAACACTTACAAACTCTGAATAATTTAGGTATCAACACAGTGCAAGCATTGTTGTTTCTCATGCACCCATCCGTCTTTGCCAAAGTAACTGCTATAGGAATGTCTGCAAACTGGACGTACATGAGTGAGGGGTGCACTGCAGGGGGCTATCAGTTGGGTTTCTTTCTTTAGGGGGTGTTGATTGGGTACCCTTTAAATACGGTGACGCCGGATCTGATCTGCACTCATGCGGGATCAGTGTGTCATCCTTAGCGCCCTCGCATCGTGCGTGTATGGCCTGTTCCAGTTCCATCAGCTGCAAGAATGTGCGTTATCTTGGAGAAAATACACGGGCTTCAATTCTTGGTACGGAAGGGATTCATGAACTTTCATGGGTGATTGGTTCCATAGAAGTTTGTCAAAATGAATCGATTTTGCGTCACTTGCGTATTTCTATGGTACGGCACCCCCGACAGGCTGGAGGGCACAGTCTACACTTTACACCAGTCCTATCATTTCGTTAATTTATCATATTATAGTGGATAATAGCTGGTTCTTTGCTGTGTTTATTTTAAGTTGTATGGTTGGCACATCTGTAAAACAGCTGAAAATCGTTAAAATCAAATCGGTTGTAGCCTTCCAATGATACCCGACTGACCTGTAGCACGAGACCTATCAATGCCATTAGACTGGTTTAAGACTTGCGTATTTCAATGGTACGGCACCCCCGACAGGCTGGAGGGCACAGTCGACACTTTACACCAGTCCTATCATTTCGTTAATTTATCATATTATAGTGGATAATAGCTGGTTCTTTGCTGTGTTTATTTTAAGTTGTATCGTTGGCACATCTGTAAAACAGCTGAAAATCGTTAAAATCAAATCGGTTGTAGCCTTCCAATGATACCCGACTGACCTGTAGCACGAGACCTATCAATGCCATTAGACTGGTTTAAGACTTGCGTATTTCAATGGTACGGCACCCCCGACAGGCTGGAGGGCACAGTCGACACTTTACACCAGTCCTATCATTTCGTTAAGTTATCATATTATAGTGGATAATAGCTGGTTCTTTGCTGTGTTCCATGCCCCAAGCAACTATGATACTAACCATACTCGTATTAGTAACAGCACTGATATATTTAACCAGAGTAGCATCTTCAGGGGTATCATTATCTCCCTGGGACCATGCACCTGGATTGAGGGTGATACATGACTTTGTGTCAAGAAAGTCACAACGAGTGACACAAATGGCAATCTGCGGGCAGAATATCGAACGAAATGATCCCCTGTTTTAGAGTCCGAAGACATTTCCACCAAACCAACCTGCGTCCATGATAATCAAGGCTGAAGAAAAAGGTATAACTTGTAGCTCTGAAATGAATAAAACGAAATCACACTGTTAGGCCCCGAATCGTAACGACCACTCTGTGCACACGTAACACATGCTGATATTGTCAATAGACCTGGCAGATATCGTGTCAATTTGCGGGTTGCGAGACCTCCACTCCTGCGTTGGCGCCAAAAAAGACAGATGATTTAAGAAATGGCACAAAACGCACTTGCACATGATGTGAATAATTGATTGAATAGGAGCGATGGTGCTGCATCGAATGTGCCCATCCCCTCCCTTGCGGGTGGGAAATTAAGAGGGTTCATACGTGCGGTCGTGTGTGGTGGCGCCACAAGCAGGATCTACTGAAGATGTGAAGTTCGTAGGGGTGACCAGCTGTATTTTTTATTCTCGTTCATCGTTCACATATCCCGACAAGGGATTCCACGAGTACAGGCTCGTGAAATCTGTCAATTTACACCTCTCTCTCTCTCCCTCTGCCTTTTTTCCTCTCTCTCTCCCTCTCTCTCTCTCTCTCTCTCTCTGTGTAAATGAGAAATATAAAATACAGTTTTGATATAGAGGAACGAATTTATATTTTTAAGGGAAGAGATTACATTCTGATTGCTGATTATTCTGTCAATGAAACGTGTATAAGGGGGTGTGTATGGTTTGGAAGTACATTTTGTCCTAGTAGGTAAAATTGACGTAAGCAGGCTGCACGGGGGATAGGTAAAAGATATGTAATAGTGATTGTGCTGTCTGATAGAATTTTGTTTTATTTCACATAATTCTTTTTGAGAGGACGCTCGCCAAAAGCTAAGAGCTTGTGTTGAGAATGTAAAGTCAATGAAAGTACCCTTTCAAATGAGTTAACATTTCTGCGACCACACACACACACACACACACACACACACATACACAAACACACTCGTCTATGATTCCAAACATTTCTAAAATGCTCTCACGTTCATTTCTTGCACAGTCAACGATTGCTGAGAATAAATGGATAACCAATATTTTGAAGCCATGCGTTCTCATACCAACATCGGGAATCCACGCGACATCCAACGATGAAATATAAACATCACATGAATACAGCTGTATAAGCATTTTAGCTTACTGTAAGCGTTGATGCAACCAATGAAATGCAGTCTGTAATTGGTTGCAGATGTACACACTGTATACGGTTTTATAACGCCAGTTTCAAATGTGTTCAGATTTATAGATTTAAGGATCTTATCCACCGACAAAGGAACAGCTTATGCCATGCTATGATATGCCATCCATTTCATCTGATTTTAGTACTCCTAAATTCTGTGGTTGGTATTCAGTTTGCAAGCATCAGTTGTTTCTTGGTTCGGCAACCCTATAAAACACACCTCGGGCAAGCTTTCAGGATGACGTGCTGCCGGATAGGTTAGATGGAGTGGAATACGTGCATACAATTTTAGGTCATCTAATGGACACACCGGATACAGCAGAAGGAATGTCACATTTACGGCAATCTTGCGATGAGTTCGGTTTTTTTTTTTTTTGTTTTTTTTTTTGCTTGTGTGCGTGTGATGGTATGTGTGTTGCAAACGAATCCGCTACAACACAGTATAAGTCTGATATTGTATCAATGGTCACTATCAAAATATTTCATATCCTCTAATTCTCTCATTTCTCCAGGCGTATAAGTGTGCATCTGCTCGGATACCACATTTCATATAACCAGCGTAAATCAATGTAACCTCACGTGCCATATTCCACACACATGGGCTTAGTATCTGCATTGAATCATTCCAAATGCTTTACGCGGGAGAGATGCTAATTGAATATTCCATGCATGCACTTCTCACCCCCCCCCCCCCTCCTACGTCTTCTTCTTTCAATCTAATGTGAAATTGGGCTAGAATTTCAGCATACTAAGCGCTGTTGTGCATCCAGGGCTGCCCATATGGGACTTAGTGAGTAACATCGGGTAGAGGTAGTGGAAATCCCTCGGAGATTACGATCACTTAAATCTCTCTCTCGCTCTGTCTATCTCTCTTCCTCCTATCTCTTTCCCACTACGATCTGTATAGTCATGGTAGTGTCACGAGGATCTGCATCTTCCATGTGCCTAAGCGTTGCAGATAGGGGTGGATAGATACCGACAGGGAAAGAGAGATGGATCAGACAGAAATAGACAGATAGATCAAGAGAGGAAGGGAGGAGAGACAAATGGAGAGACAAAACAAGTATCCAGACGTAATTCATGGCGTATATGTAGAGAAAGAGAGAAAAAAGAAAGCTACAAAAAGATAGCTAGATATGATCTAAAAGGAAGGTATAAACATGAGGAAAGAGAAAGATGCAGATCCGAATTTTATTCGTGGCATAGGCACAGCGAGGAAAGGGTATATAGAGAGGAATGAATGGTTAGAGATAGAGAGAGATCGGGAAGAAAGAGGAGGGAGAAAAATGAGAAAAGGACGAGGAAGTATCACAACTTTATTCATTTCTTGTGTTAACTCCTAAGTGAAGTCAGCAATATTCGTTGAGGTATTCAATTGCGTTGACATGACCATTTCGTTGCCTTTCAAGGGCGATGCACTTTGCAACCCCCCCCCCCCCCCGGGGGGGGGGGGGGGGCGACAGGTTCTAGGAACAGTACCCCCTGGAAAACCACCCTCCGGATAACTACCACCCGGATAATCACCCCCCAGGGAAATTCCCCCTTAGGGCAACTGCCCCCCGGACATCTACCCCCCTAGGGCAATCACCCTCCAGGGCAATTACCCCGTAGGACATCTACCTCCCGGACAACTACCCTCCTAGGGCAATCACCCCCCTGGGCGATTCCCCCTTAGGACAATTACCCCACGGATAACTACCCCAAGGATGACTACCCCTGGATAACTACCCCCCAGGATAACTACCCCCTGGATAACTACCACCAGGAAAATTACCCCTGGATAACTACCCCCCGGATTACTACCCCCTGGATAACCACCCCCCGGATTACTACCCCCTGGATAACTACCCCCCGGATTACTACCCCCGGGATAACTACCCCCCGGATAACTAACCCCCGGATAACTACCCCCCGGATAACTACCCCCCCCCCCCCCCCGGATAACTACCCCCCGATAACTACCCCCGGGGTAACTACCCCCCGGATAACTACCCCCGGGATAACTGCCCCCCGGATAACCACCCCCGGATAACTACCGCCGGGAAAAATACCTCCTGGATAATTACTCCACTCCCCCCCCCCAAAAAAAAAAAAAAAATATGAAATGAATAAATAAATAATAAAAAAATAAATAAAAAGCCCTGGATGCCCCCGGATTACTACCCCAAATTTACCCCCTCCCTTGAAGAATACTCCCTGGATAAGTATGACCAATACCCCCTAGATAAATATCTCCCTCACCATGAAAGACAGTAGGAGTTATTGCCACGTTCTTCGACATTTTGTGTGCATTTCGTGCGATATAAGACTTTCATGTACTAGTATATCCTAGACGTCGGCCTACGCACACGTTTGTTTAACCCATTGAAAAATGATGGTTATTGAGCTCTTGCAGCATAGAATTCTGTCAGGATTGGCAATGGTTATTGGTTATTAGTTATTGGTTATTGGTTATTGGTTATCTGTTATTGGTTATTTGTTGTTTGTTATTGGTTGTTGGTTAATGATTTTCGGTTACCCCAGGGTTCTGTTGGAGGCCCGGGTTTTGTTTTTGTTGTTTGGTCTGTTTAGGAAACTAATCACTAAAATATTGCGCAAGCATTGTATTGGTTATTATTGCTATGCATGTGATACACAGCCTAATTTTCTTTTAAACCTCTTTTGTCTTCACTGTCACCCGCCATAATTGCAAAATTTGAAGCGTGTAGGCAAGACATGAAGAATCTTGTTGGCATCCAATGGTCTTAAACTGAATGATGATAGATTTGAGTTTATTATTATTATCATTATTATTATCATATGTATATATTGGTTTCAAGAATGAAATGTTAAGTGAAGTTGATCATCAATGATATTATGTCCACATCAGTACTGTCTGTAGCACTGGTATACTTCATCAAAAACAGCCCGTAACTCCAATAGGTGTTATAATTCATTATGAAATCTCATTTCGAAGTCATGTAACTCAAGTTCAACGGAATGTTAGAGATGAGTTGTTGTTGTTGTTGTTGTTTTTATCTGTAGCTGATATGCTTAATCATGCTTTGACTTCTTCGCGGTTGGCTTATTTGAATTGGTTTCTGTGTATTCTTCAAAAAAATCACAAACTTTCAAACATAGACGGTGAATGTACGTATCATCGACTCGGATGCGGCTCGGGCATACCGAAATCATCGAAAATAAACAAAGAATCACTGTGGTTGCTAAGACTTCGTCGATACCGGTTATTTTTCGCTGTACAGCCAAACATTTTATATTCAATAACATCTGTCAGATGATTTATTTATTATTTGTAAGGCATCATTTACAACATTTTGGTATCAAATAATAAAATGTAATATATATACAATAATATGATTCTCATTATAGCTAGTTTCTTCAATTTAAACGATATTCATTTTTCTTCAATTTAAACAATATTCATTATCCAAACATCTGTGACATAATTACAGTACATATATATGAGATTACTCTACAAAATATGATATTATATTCTGTCGGAAGAGAAAATACATAATTATCTGAATGTATAGGTAAGCCAGGGCTCGACACTAACGGTGGCCCGGTGGCCCGGGGCCACCAAAAATGAAAGTCGGGCCACCAAATTTCAAAAAAGGGCAAATTTTGTGGCCCGTCTCGGGCCACCAAAATTTTTTGAAAAGTATGTCAATAAATTCGTAACTTTTTGCGCCGGAAATTAGCAGTTAAATTTTGTTCAAAGGATGGATGAAAAGGACTGAATGGATGCCTGAGAGTGTTGCAAGTTTGTTGAAGTTTATTTATGAATAGAAATGTCCAACTTCTAATTCTTACTATCATAAATCTTAAATATTTGACTCATTAAAAAAAGGACTGTTTTATTGTTGTTGTTTTTTCGGGACACCAAATTTTTCTCTCGGGCCACCAAAAATTTGAAATTTAGGATTTTGGTGGCCCCATTGGGCCACCAAACAAAAAAGTAAGTGTCGAGCCATGGGTAAGCATATAGCGATACGTATTTTGCACACGTGTGGTTCTCTCTATGTGTCTACAGGGAGGCCTACGTCGTTGATACAGATCGGCACGCTACATTACACAAAGCCATGGGCGTAAATCGGGGGTGGGATGGGGGTATACATCCCCCACCCCTGAAATGGAGGAGGGGGGATTGCCTGTTCAATCATCCTCCCTGAAATTTGAAGAAATAAACAACAACAACAGAGGAAGCAGAAATGTGATTATATCATTTTTCAGCATATTGCTTGACGTTCATACACCCACCTTCAGAGGGGTAAGAGAGCTGAACAGTATTCAATCTTGTTGGATGATGTATAGACTATTAAAAAAAAAAATCCTGAATACTTCTGAGTGTACAACACTTATATCACTTATATAAACTTTAAACTCGAAAGTTATTTCATGTACAAAAGGAAATTCCCTTTTAATTAACACTTTCCTCTCTTATTTTCACAAGATCAGTTGTTTATATCTTAGTTTCCCAAATATTTCATCAAACCGTATTCGAGATATCTAATTGTAACTTTAAAAAGGCAAAAGCTCCCTCGAACCGGAAGTGTGGTGATAGCTCGCCCCCCCCCCCCTCCATGCATGCAAGGAGACTGAACATAGACAGTTTTCCAAAATATGCCACAAAATATTTGCATCAAAACGTTTAAATGCAAGCAGAAAATACAGAATGTCCCTCGTGCGAGAGGGGGGGGGGGGGGCTGGATAGCGCTTATCCCCTTCCACATTTTTTGATTGACAAATTTCCAGACATTCAAAGAAAGTGTGCTACAGATTTTTGAATTTCAGTTCTAAAACTAAAAAGAGCTCCCTCGAATATGGGAGAGCTACTTTGCCACCCTCCCATTGCTTGGTCCCCTCTATAGACTTAATACACTTCGGGGAATGACAATTTCCTAATTCTGCACAAAAAAGGGTGCTTCGGATCGCTTTATTTCAATTCTAACAACGCAAAAGCTCCGTCGAGCGGAAGGGGAAATCCTTCTCCCTCACCCCAACCCTAAACTCTACTTCACTAGATTTTGTTCATACAGATGACTCGGAATAAGAGCTAAATTCCGTGATTGTAACACTTTCCTGAAAGAGCCCTATTTATTCCATTATTCCCTTTTTTTTGCACCAAAAGTTTGCACCAGATCGCTGAATTTCAGGTCTGAAAAGACTAAATCACCTTCGTGTGAAAGGACAAATGCCATTTATGTACCCCCTCATGTGCTTGCTTTTTCTTTTTGATTGTTTGACAGACACCGTTCATGATATTCATAAAAATTAGTTATCCGGGGGGTAGTTATCCTGGTGGTAGTTATCCTGGTGGTAGTTATCCTGGTGGTAGTTATCTGGGTGGTAGTTATCCGGGTGGTAGTTATCCTGGTGGTAGTTATCTGGGTGGTAGTTATCCGGGTGGTAGTTATCCGGGTGGTAGTTATCTGGGTGGTAGTTATCCTGGTGGTAGTTATCCAGGGGGGTAGTTCTCCGGGAGGTAGTTATCCAGGGGGTAGTTATCCGGGTGGTAGTTATCTGGGTGGTAGTTATCCTGGTGGTAGTTATCCAGGGGGTAGTTCTCCGGGAGGTAGTTATCCAGGGGGTAGTTATCCGGGTGGTAGTTATATGGGGGGCAGTTAACCGGTGGGTAGTTATCCGGTGGGTAGTTGTCCTAGGGGGAATTGCCCTGGGGGGTGATTGCCCTAAGAGGGTAATTGTCCGGGGGGTAGTTGCCCTAGGGGGTAATTGCCCTGGAGGGTAATTGCCCTAGGAGGGTAGTTTTCCGGGTGGTACTTGCCCTAGGGGGGAATAGCCCTGGGGGGTAATTATCCTTGTGGTAGTTATCCGGGGGGTGGTTGCCCAGGGGGTAAGTGCCCGGATACGGGGGCGACAGAATCCTTGAATCATAGTTATTGTTCGGCTGAGTAAACTGTAACATAGCATTTACAAGAATGCAGAACCAGAGCGAACTTCGTTTCCTTCTCCTAGTGTGAAACTTTCATAATTTCAATGTGTGATTTCATACCTTCCTTAAATATGGCATCAAAGAGTCAACGTCATTGTTACTTCTACATTTATCTTTCATTCTTTGTTCATCCTGACATACCTTCTACTATGTTTTAAATCCTTGGCTAAGGAAACATAATATGCTTGTTTTATATTGTAATCCTTGGGCCGTTATACTAATCTTTCATACTATATCCAAGTTTGTATGCGTCTCTCTAAGACCCCGTTTACAGTGCGAGGCTCGGCCGCGGCTCGGCCGCGGCCGAGCCCAGCCCCGCTTCAGTGTAAACGCGCAAAAGGCCAAATGCGAGGCCAAAATTGGCCTCGCATTTGGCCTCGCTCTGGAGGTGGTCTCGGCCGCGGCCGAGCCGCGGCCGAGCCCTGCCTCTTCTTGGTGTAAACGCAAACTGGGCCAAATGCGCGGCCAATTGCGCGGCCAATTTTAGTCTGGCTTCCAAACCCTCTGCCTGTATCTTTCGCTATTCAGGATATTAACCCCCTCAACGTCGAAAACTAGTATAGTTTAAGGTAGTTTTGTCCTGCAAAGGATTTTTTTCCTCCCACAAAGGCCTTTGCCCGAACGGCGACTTCGTCGCCACGGAATTCATTTGGCAAAGGGTCTGAAAACCAGACAATACCAAATTGCGTTTGTTTACAAGCAGAGCGCCACTACGACAAAATATTGAAAGGTTTGAATCAAAAGCGCGGCCGAGCCCAGCAGTGTAAACGGACAAAATTGAGAGGCTCGGCCGCGCAATTGAGGCCGGACTCGGCCACGGCCGAGCCGCGGCCGAGCCCGGCCCCGCACTGTAAACGGGGTCTAAATATGTGAAAGACTAAATTGCGGTAACGTGCCTACATAAAAACATCCACTACTTGTATGTTCAGTGTAGGAAAACAATGGACGTGGTTCAGTCCCTGTGGACCTGCAAGCGAATATTGAGTTGTGGATAGGTCTACTTCTGTAAAACCAAGCAGCCATGTTGTCAGTTGTTTAGATTATTTCATCTGTGGCCGCCAAACGGCATGCAACGAGAATGTGACCAGCTTTAACATCAAATTGCTTCACTGTAAAAAAAAACCTCCACATTATTAACTATTTTCTTTATCAGAAGTGTAAGTTTCTCGCGAGTGAGGTGCGTCCACTCACCTCTATATAGCTCTAGGCTTCCACTCAATCATGTTATGGCAACAGTATGACCATGAATTGACCGTGAGGCATTTTACTTGATGACTGATGTTTTTTCACCTGCCGTTTTTCGATGCCCCGAAGATCACTCTCGAAATCGGGTTCTTACTGTTACTCTGTTTTCCCTCCATCGCGATCGCAGTACGCTTCGGGGCTATTTACACATTAGATGCAAAGCGACCGCAAGCTATTATGGTGTGGCGCTTCAACGTAACTATCTGCACTGCCTCATTCCTCTCAGCTGTTAAGGGTTTTTTCTTTTCTTTTCTTTTCTTTTCTCTCATTTTCACCGCATCAAACTGAGGCGCCAGTCTTCAAGTGGGCACTCGCTCTCAAACTCGTTGTCGAATGTCATATTGTTGGAGAAGGATACTCATTGTGGTCACTAGTGTTCGGCTCTGTCGCCATTACCCCTCCACCCAAACTTTATTGGCTCTCACTGGGCATGTTATAAATAAATCTATTCGATGTCGTCATGGAAATAACGTCTTTTCAGATCCCTATGGACATCCCTTCGTCAACTATAATTGCGAGTGTTTGTCCCAAATTGGCGACAAGTGTTTCTAGACTCCACTAAGTGTGGAGTCGATGTTACACCATTCTCACGGGATTTCCCAGTGTTACAGTTCCCTTCAATTCAGATTTTTTTTTGAACTTTTAACTTTTAAACTACATGGACTCACACAAAAAAACAGCCTTTGGCTGAAGTGAGTGACCCGCGGTGAAATGAAATAAACTCAAACTCAAACTCAACCAAACTCCGATTGGTTGCTCTTTCAATGTTCATTTTTTCTTGGAGTTTCTTTTATCACCGTTTTCAAAGAAAATTTTGTGAAAGATTGTTTATATGTTTTGTTTTACTTTGATTATGTTGGACATATTATCAAACTACACCCCCAACTTTAATTGATATGATTGACAATAAAGATAGTAATTAAGCACCCGGGGAAGGAGATTCAAGGGAGGCGAGTAAATATGCGACGCTCGTTCACTGTAGCACTCGTTTCGGTTTGGGTTATCGTGTCGAAATTTTATCTCCTGCTATACGGTCGCGTGATCAGTGAGGAAGTCGCGCTCTGAGCGGTTCATTTTCGAATCATTCATCTATCAATCCATATATCCATCTATCTAGAGCCTATCTATCCATCTATCTATCTGGGAACAGATTGATTTGAGAACAGAAAAAAAAACAACAGGTTAGTACAGGCCTATATACTAATTACATCTTAATTGACTATTAGAATTGTTGAAATCTCAATTCTATTCAGTTGTGTTAAAATACATGATGAAAGTTAATCGTTAAGCATGGTTTGTGAGCTTTACTCTATAGTAGAGACAACAGTAAATCTAACACGGTAGAAGTAATACACAGTTGTGTAACGATTACAAATGAGGGCGACTAGTGCGTCTTAGGTACCGAGAGTTAACGACCAAATGATATGGATGGCGAGCTATCTCGCCACCACATCGATGGGATTTTCACGATTAATCACCTATGTGTCCTTGCTCTTCTTCGTCATTTTTCTGCCTGCCAACTTGTCTCCGCGCGAGGCTCCTACAGTTCTTGAAATTCATTTGCAAAACCAACCAACCAAACAAACAAAACACGAAATAGGTCCCTATACGAGGGATAGCGATAATCATCACTTGGTATAGCTAAGACTCCATTCTACGTTGAAAGCTGACATTTTCTCGCAACTACTAGTATAGAGAGCTTAAGGTTAACAATATAAATTATTGCAAACGATGGAAGCGAAATGTGCCAAGAACAATCCAGTGTTCAGTGCAGTTTATGCTGCTCAAAACGTCTCACTCTTTTAAACTGAGTATTCTTCCTCATGTGTAGTGGTACCATTCATGTAGAAATAATTTGGTAGCTATAGCTATGTCATGTATATGTTGTACCTTCTGACGTTGTGTCTTCTACCATCAAGTGTCATATTTATATGATGATACATACACATTTGCTTCACTTAATAACTTATTCAAAAGCGATCGGGATTCTTAATTCTGAAAGGCAGTGTGACAATGTGGCAAGTTTTTTTTTCCATCGTTACAATTATTTAAGTAGTTATCTTAAAGTTTAACACGCACTTTAGACGGAGTTATGAAAGAATGCAGAAATGTGCAAGTCGCAATGGAACGGAACCATGCACATTGTCTAAAGTACACATTGGATGTGATAGCGGCCTTTTGAGTTCAGACATCGTGGTATTTCGATTAGAGGAGATGAAGTCGGAGAAAAGAGATCGTGTTGATGAAAAAAGGTTTTGATTGATAGAGAGCTATGAGATCTGGACGCAAAGGCGTAGAGAAGAGAGTGAGAGAGAGAGAGAGAGAGAGAGAGAGAGAGAGAGGGGGGGGGGGGAGGGGAGAGATAGGGAGAGAGAGCAACGTGTCCTAGATTACAAGTCATGATTAAGATACAACTGCACTAATAACCCATGAGTGTGCTCGCCCGAGAATCAATGATGAAGATGTCTTTGCCTTCAACAAAGAAAGGGAAAACTGACCAGAAACAAATGATAAATAGTGAAGACTTTGAGCAAAGCAATCAAGGGTTATATGACGAACACCGAACTAGGGCTTTCTATAGCTCAGTCGGTAGAGCACCGGTCTGGTAATCCGGAGGTCTTGGGTTCGAATCCCGATGGAAACCCATTTTCTTTGCTCAAAGTTTACATTATATATATATATATATATATATATATATATATATATATATATATATATATATATATATATATTCACTTAATTCACCAGACACATGTACTTTAACATTATCACAATAGGACATCCCATGGAAACCACCAAGAGTTTAGATTCCTTAATATGACACAAAGCTGAAGCCGACCTTTTTAATAAAAAAAAATGGAATTCTCTCCATACAGAGCCTTTCCTGCACTAAGATATGGATTCAGTTCAGGAGGCCGTTTTGACGTAACGAATGCAGAGGGGATCCGACACGGACGAGATCATCGTAGTGACCTGTGAACTTTTCATTGAATAACGGTACACGGTTACTACGTGAACACCATGGAAAGTTGACTTGCATGTGACGCCAACCTTTGTCGAGAGGTCATACGTCGTCACTCTCGCTGTCTTAATCATGTCTAACGAGTGCGACGATCGCTCAGAAAGAGGCTAATTGAGCATATCAGATGAGGTGCATTACCGAATCTCCAGGGCGTTTCTATACCTCGACGTCTTCGCGAAATGCGGTCGACAGCTTTAACCAGATTAATTCATCCTGGAGTACAGGGTATCGAGTCTGTTTTGGAGTGCATTCAGCGGACATTAGTGTTGGTAGATGTGGTCAAAGAGTTTGGCTCTTTGAAGAAAGAGGAATCGGAAATCCAATCAAGGAGCACCCTTACCCCTCCTTGCTCTCTTTGTCTTATTCAATCAATTATTTTGCAAATACCTCACGAAGGAGAGTCAATGCATTTAGGTATAGTAAAAACAGGTCACGACTCGTGTTGTCGTCTGCAGTGTGAGTTTGTACGCGCCGAAAGCCAAACGATACACTGACGTCTCATGAAAAATGGGGGGGGGGGGAGGGGGCTTATTGAAGTAGAAAAAAGCTTAAAAAGCATAAAGTAAACGAAACAGCACGAACGAGAGCCGATGTGAGAACTTAGATTATCGCATCAAGATGAACAGTTGTTACTTTCAATGTCCTAACTTTGGTGGTATGCCACTATATCAAGTTCTGGAATGCCTGTGTGTTTCTTTACTCATACGGAGAAATCAGTCTGACAGAAACGAATATTACTGTATATATTGAACGTGTGGGATTTTTCCCCCTATTTTTCTGATGAGAAGAATGCTAGCTAATCTGGAGGAGAAAGATTGCTGACGAAGTCGGGGGGGGGTGGTGAAGTTAGGACGACAGAACAAGAGGAAGGGTTTCCACAGGGGCATTACGATGCGTGCACAACGAAGGAGAACATTTTGAGGGGGTTAGGATACCAGGAAGGGAGGGGGGGGGGGGAGGTTGAGAGTTACCTTGATGTAGATTCAACTTGACTTTTTCATATCGTTTCTTATAATCTGGAAAGGTTACGGGCTTCTGCTTTGATTAATCTTATAAATGAAAAGATAGGATATCTGCGGGAAGACATTTATATGCAGTGATACAGTTCCTATATCAGATGACAAGAAAAGAACACAGAGAATGGCGTTATTGAAACCCTCCTTTAAGGTCAAATATTAAGTAGAGTACCCTTTGCGTCAGACATGGATTTTCTTTTCATCGAGGGCAGTGTTATTCTATCATACCCATATCATATCATTCCCTGGCGACGGTAAGCCTTTGCTCGCGTTATCATCTCTGAAAATATATCAAAACATTAAGAAACCTATACGCACAGAAATTGCACCAATAGAAAATTCCATGTGTGAGATTTCTCGCCTACCGGTCACAACACAATTGGCCCAAATGGACCACTACTGCACCTGTCATGAACACCTCTTACCCTTTATCTTTACCCCTGATCTCTGATGCAGATAATCGTACATATACATCACTCTCTTATGATATAGATACAGACATAGAGACAGACAGACAGACAATTGTACCTTCTTCTTTAATTTCATGTAAGTACATTATTATGTGTATGTATGTATGTATGTATATATATATATATATATATATATATATATGAGTTGGTGTGTGTGTTTGTGTGTGAGTATATGTGTGTATATATATTAGTGTGTATATTGGGAAGAAGACGATTACGAGACAGCCTTTAACAGGCAAAGCTTTACAACAATGACACTTCTACCTTCACACACGAGTTTTACCTTAGCTGTCAGAGTATACAGGGATGATATTCCAATGCACTTTGACTAGTAATATTTCTAAGTATCTCGGATCTGCTACCGTAGACTACAGTAAACCCGCTTTACGCATGGTAAATAGTCTCTATACTCAATACAAGTACACCTGACGAAGTGGAGCATGGTCGTATCAGTTTAACGGCCGTATCATAATATTCAATGACACGGGATTCAGTGTGAATCACTGTGTAATTGCCGTCAATATCGTACTGATTTAAGTAGGCAAATTGGTAATTAGCGCTTGCAAGTACATATTAAACACCAGACATTTGGGTCGAGGATATCACGATACATGTGTATCTGCTAATGAAGTTGTCCATGTAGCATACAATGTCATGTTGGGATCACAGTTAATGTTTTCGCGAATTGCAAGCCGACTCGCGAAATTTGGCGCATACAGTATCAGACTGTCTCCTTCCCATTTCACGTGCGCTGCTCAGAATGTCGCGAGTGCCTTTGACAGAACGAGCTCGCTTCCCAACCATATTTTTGTCATGGGAAATGTAGGGAATATTCTCCTTTCGGGACCGTATTCTTAGCCATACAACGCACGCATATCGTAAATTGAAATCGACGACCCATGGAAGAGCAAGAAATATATTGAAGATTTTATGGCATTATTTTCTTTTTCGTTCAAATCCATCATTTTCACATGTCATGAGGATACTATATACAAAATACTATGATATGATTATGTGTGTATGAATTGTTTTCATTTACATAGGCTTTTAATGTGTGTATACTGTACATATTTACAAATATATACATGGAAGTTGGAGTTCTTCTTGCAATATAATATTATGATAATGACAATTTAAAAAAAAAAAGATATGATTTATCATTTAAAAGTTGATATTAAATAAAGCACACCGTTTATCAGACGGCTGTTTCAAGTGATGTCCAGTGCCAAACTTGTCTTCTTCAAAGACTTCACCGGTAGAACACGATGATTAAAAGGAATTACAAATATCATTAGGGTTGTTTGGGTTTTATTACATTGACTGAAATAATTGTATTGATCTCTTTGTAAATTCGTACAAATGAATTGTTCTTGGCGAATAGACTTGGCGAATAGAAGCGTAAAGACAACAGATGCAGACTTTGAGTTACAACGCAATGAATATCGTTGCGAAATCATGGATGGTGTCTACGGGATGGTGTGGTTTAATTGGGATCCAGGCACAAGTTACACTTACAAATGTAGGGGGCGTTTCAAGGAAGTCGAGTTGCAATCGATTGCAAATATCTACTGCAATTGATAGATCAAACGCAAATTGTAATTATTTTTATGGGATTTGTAATTGATTGCAACTTTCTTGCAGCACCCGTAGTCTATGCTCGAATCATGTTTAAAGTCATTTCCCTCGTACATGCCGACCAGGTAGCATACTTCTTCCCAAGAAGCAAAATCAAAGAAAAATCTCGTTCTGTAAGGACAAGAACATTAAGTACACGGGATGCAAACTCACTGTCACCCCTCCCCCGGGAATTATGCAACTCGAGCTGGCGAAAACGGCATGTGGTGGTAAACAATCTGCTCCCCTCATTATGAAAATGACAATCGCAAGGATCGTCTCAACGGGCACTAGATACCAGTCACCACGCATTTCAAGAAGGGTGTGGATTTCATCGGGGGGTCGTGAACATATATACTCACACTCACTCACACACACACACGCACGCACACACTCACACAGACACACACATACACACACACGCACACGCACAAAAGGCTCTAGTGGTAAGATGAGATTCAATCACACTCGGTTGCTAAGGAGAAACGCGGATGCTGAGACGAAATGCGAGAGGGGAAGGAATATGTGCGATGAGAGTGGATTTCAGTCATTGTACATTTCGGCAGCCATCTATAAGTGGGATGTCGCAATACGTCGCAATGTGAGGCGCCCACATGCCAAGAATGCGTTATACCGATGAGATCTGTCATCTCCTTAACTATAACGCTCTAACACCAGCAACTCTATCCGGTAAATGCAGCGTTTGTTGCACCCTCGGAAATGGAGCAGAAACTGGAAATAATCATGAGTTAAAAAAGAAAGAAAAATAGAAGACCAAACATTTAACATATCGCTCTATTCAAAGAACTCAGTAATGTGGAGAAATGCATCTTCTTCTTTAAAACACGCAGTCACTCTTTTCCAGGAAAACGTGTTCGGTATGCAGCATCAAGATTAAGATTTCGATGTGCATAGGTTTATTAGTGTTTTATTATATTCGTATATAAGATAGGGTCTCATCCACTCAAGCTCTGCTTAAGATGACGGTCCCCTGTATTGATTTCTCCTGTGTTCACATATGAATACAGTATGCCTAAAAAATTTGCTATAATTCATTTGTTGTTAGAGATTGATAATGTTATGAAATTAGTCATTTTTGTATTGATTTTTACCCTCCTTTGTTGTAATACTCTGTGTCATTTTGTTTTCATTTGTTAATTCCATTTGGAGAAAGACAATTCAGAAAAAATAAAAAAAAACAATTTCTAACGCAGTATGTAGTACATCTGTAATATGTAATTATGATCAACTCTTTCTCCAAGAGATATGATTATTTGGTCACCTTACATATTACTCTCATTCCCTTTCACCTACCATAATGACAGAAATGATCTAAAACGAACCAGACACTTTGTCTACCTCTCCTTTTCGATGGATCTATTACGCGACTTTCCCTGTTAAATTCTAAACTTCATCATCTGAACTCTTAAAAAATTGTCCTTTTAATGGTGCGGATTGATGCGTAGAACTGCTCTGTTTAATCTGGTGAGGACAGATATATCTCTGTGCACTTAATCACTGCTTTCAACGTCAAATTTTTATATAGAACAAGCTCTACAATAATTAAAATCCTCTCCCAACGTGTCACTTGTCCGTCGTCGTTGTTTGATTTAATTGATACCGCGATGAAAAATACTGATAAATTGACCTTCTACGTTTGTTCTGCACGATTGACTTCATCATTTCAACTGGTGTTTTCTTTTTATGATATCTTGTCGATGTCTTCGTGCAAAATATGATAAATTGAACTGCCGATCAGAAATAAAACGCGTGACAGTGTGTGAATAACATCTAATCATTTCCGCGACGTTGCCACTTTCGTGATTGCGGAGTTGACAGTACTAAGTGACCAAAAACATACACTTCCATGATTTTTCACAATATGAAAATATGAATAGATATATGTATGTATGTATATATGTATATATATATATATATATATATATATATATATATATATATATATATATATACATATCACTATTTATTACACACCGACGCCGAACTTTCATATATATATATATATATATATATATATATATATGCCTATTATGTATGTATATATATATATATATATATATATATATATATATATATATGCCTATATATATATATATGTATATATATATATATATATGCCTATATATATATATATATATATATATATATATATATACATAATATATCAAAGTCTGATGGATCAATGACAGCGCTTTTTGAAACTTTTTTCTCTCTTCACAAAAATGAAACAGGCATCAAATTTGACACCATTTCATCAAGATAACTGGATTTTTTTTTTTCTATTTGTCCCTTCTTTCTGATATATGCGGCATGGCGTACATTATCACACATACTATTGAATATTATGATAACTTGGAGCCGTCATATTGCGATGATAATTGGCCGATCAATATTATTACACCGCAAATTATGATATACAATATCGATAATGCCGACTCGGAGAGTCTTATCAGTGTCTTACCATGCAACATGTGAGTTTAAGGGTGGATGGTCATTCGTCAGCAAGGGGTAATCCTGCGACTAAGATGTCCATCATCTGTAATCATCAGCTCTGTAACGCATCAACGATAGGCCCCCCCCCCCCCCCCCCCCCCAGCTCCGAGGCTTATTAAAATGTCAGCGCAAAGGACACCAACTGATATCCCTGCGGTGACGAAAGCCATCCATCATACTTTAAGACTCGTCCCATTCCCATTACTGCGCAACAGAGAAAGGGCATAACAAGCTAGAAATAGTAGCACCGGGCACTATATACAGTTTTGCACTTTCAGTACAGAGGACCAGACTGAACGGAACGTGTTTTTTTTTTCTTTAATACACCCAATGACAAGATACCTTAATGTCATGTCTTTTTATCTTACAACACAGTTGAGTTTATATTCTTTATGAAAGCAATCTATTATGAAGGATGATATCCTGCTTAAGAGTTGTAACACAGTCGAAGTTACATAAGTCATTTTTTTCTTTTAAATTCATGAAAAATATGCATGGTACACCAACCTATTTGATTGATCGAAGAAATTAATTGTCTTTTGTTTAAAAGACAAAAGATGGTGCATGACACCAAAATAGATCGATTCTAAATCATCACTCGAGGTTGCAATGTGCTCATAATTTCCCACTTCAGGTATAGCGGCACTAATTATAAAGTATATCAAATTAGGCTTCTAATAGGAATGTGTTCCTTTTGTTATGTCAATGGGATCTACACAATACCAGCTATATAAAGCTGATAAAGTTTTTAGTAGGCTTTTCTGAAGAAAAAAAAAAGAAGAAGAATGCCCTAGATTCAACCGTACAGCACAGACACCATAATTTACTCTCTCAATCGGCTACTTAATTATGATTATCTTGGAATTTCCCACTTGTTGGACTTTGACTATTTTTATTAGAAGAAGAATGACTTTCGTTCAGGCCACATGATATTGTTCCAACAGGTTTTTCCTCTTTTTTTTTTTTTTTAATTAACAAAACATATGCACATCGTTATATTCCAGCCATAACTTCCAAAGGAGGCTGGCGAGCAGAAAATAAAGAAAAAATAATCGTGGCTGGAGATCCCTTAACACCCATCATTAAAAAAAAAAAGCAGCTGGACACCGTAAGCATTTACTTTTGATGATTTGGCATCATCACATACTGCAGCCCATAAGGAAGTTTGTGGAATGCGCGCGAAATATATATATATATATATATATATATATATATATATATATATATATATATATATATATATATATATATTAATTCATATATATATTTTTAGCACAGATCAAAAAGAAAAAGAAAACGCTAACGCTAACACCTCCAGCCCTCAGACCTACTCCGGCACACAAGACAACACACACACACGTTCATTCCATCAAAACCAGCAAACCTGTGGTCACCATCACCAACCCCCACTTGAGTGTCTACCTCAGCAATATACAGTCAGAAATGGAGGACAATGCCAAATCATATAACTCATCGCGACACAATGATAATCTCACGAAGGATGAACGGGAAGCACTGAAGGCACTGAAGTCCAATAAAGACATTATCATCAAACCGGCTGATAAAGGCTCGGCGGTTGTCATCATGTCCACAAATGACTACATTGCAAAAGGAGACAGACAATTATCAAACAGTACCACGTACAAAAAACTTCCTTCGGACCCAACCCCACAACACTTACAGATAGTGAAAGACGCAGTTCAATCTTTAGATGTAGACTCTGCCACAAAAAAGTATCTGGTACAAAAAAAAAAAAACACACACAGTATGCCCAAGCTTATATTTTCTTCCAAAGATTCACAAGCAAAACAATCCAGGGTGCCCGATCGTATCCGGCTGCTCGTGCCCAACTGTAGAAATCTCGAGGTTCCTAGATTTCCACCTCAGACCACTCGCACAACGACTCCCATCCTATTTAAAAGACACGACCCACTTCCTGAACCACATCCTCGACATCAACACACACCATACCCCACTCTCTTCAAGAACACTCCTCGTCACTGCAGACGTCACATCGCTGTACACAAACATACCCCACCAAGAAGGCATGCAAGCATGCAAAGAAGCACTCAACACCAGAACAAATACACACCCACCGACAGACCAACTCCTCCGCCTCCTCCATCTCGTACTCACACTCAACAACTTCTCATTCAATGGTGAACATTATCTACAGATCCAACATACCGGGGACCGCTATGGGAACACCGGTTGCTCCCACATACGCCAACATCTTTATGGGCAAAGTAGAATATGACATACTATCCTCAACAAATCCTCCTCTCCTCAAAACATGGCGACGCTACATTGATGACATCTTCTTCCTATGGAACGGCTCCCCCCGCTCCCTCGCATTATTTCAAGAGAAAATAAACAACATACACCCAACCATAAAATTCACATTTGACTCCTCACCCACACAAACACACTTCCTCGACGTCACAATCAAACACGCAGACTCACAACTTCACACAGAACGCTACACCAAGCCCACTGACACCTACACATACATTTGTACCTCCTCCCCACATCCTGTCACCCAGCACACTCTTTCAAGGGTATTGTCTACAGCCAAGCCCTACGCGTCACACGCATATGCTCAAACAAAGAGTCACTGGAACACCACCTACAACAACTCGCACAACATTTCATCCAACGAGGATACAACAAACAAATGGTCCATAACCAGATAACACGGGCGAGACACACACCACGTGATGAACTTCTCTCCTACAGAAACGGAGACGACACACACAAACAGGACATATTCTTTCCAATCACATACTCACCTGTCACCGCCAAACTATACCCCACATCACACTCAAACACCACCAGACTCTCCAACAATCTGACAACACTCGGGAATTATTCCCTAAACCCCCTACCATCTCCTTCCGCCGTGGACGCACAATAAGAGACTTTTTAGTTCGGGCCAAAGACCCCTCCCCCAGCACGCCGTCACGCAAACCTAACGGATTCTACCACTGTAACTCATGAAAATGCAACCTCCACCAACACATCGTAGAAACTACGACATTCCAAAGCACGACCACAGGTAGACAATTCAAGATCTCCTCACACATCAACTGCAAATCCACATGCGTCATATACCTCCTAACATGCTCGCTCTGTCATAAACAGTACGTCGGGAAAACAGAAACAACACTGTACACAAGAATCAACAACACACTATCAGAAATACGCAACTACCACACCCCACATCACAAAACACTCCCATACACCAAACATTTCAATCTGCCCTCACACTCTTTATCCAACCTACAACTCACAGCCATCGAAGCAATTGAAAGCAAAACACACAACACAACATTACGCCGAGAATCCTTCTGGATTGATAAGTTAAAGACCCTCCACCCAAACGGAATCAATATGGAATGATAATACCACCACTTCAAATTACCTCATTCACCACAATTGATTGTCAGAAATTGATATGTATGAATAATTGTAGAAGTAGATGTAAGTATGTATGTATGTGAATATATTATGTGTTGTAACTAATTATTTGAATTATTAGGAAGTTTTGAGTAGATATTGTATGAATGTGTATTATACAGATATAGATGAGTAGAGATAACTTAAATGTACATAAAAATATTTTGTATTTGAGATGGTAAGAACGTTATAAATGTAGATTGGAATTGTAAATATATGTGAATATAATTATGTAATGTAATAATGATATATGTACTATTGGGAAGGTTGAATTGTTAAAGTAATGTGGCTGTATATAAGTAGGTATTTGGTTAAACAGATTTATGTGTATGAATTATTCATGTACGCGGATGTGTATGTATGTATGTAAGTATGTATGTATTATCAGAAATGTATTAATATGTAGAAATTGTAACTATAATTTGGAAGTTTTTATATTGCCGGATGGTTGAAAAATTGAGTATTGCAGTTTTTGATAGATTAATTGAGAACGAGCCTCAGTATAGAAACGCCCCCCCCCCCCCATACACACAAACACATATAAGATACACCCGACCATAACTTTTACACAGACATCACAAGACCGCACTCAGCACCAATACAGTAAGTGTTGTTCCGAGATTGTATAGTAATAGTATGATCGTTTGTTTTCTGTTAAAAATGTGTTGTAATTATGTACGTTTTGTATTTATTGATATGTTGAGAATATTTTGGAATGTATAATATTGATGGTTAGTTAAGTTTAGTATGATTCAATATTTAGGTTGATTTTGTTTATACGTTGTTGTCATTGACTGTGTAGATCCTGAAGAAGGGCATTTCGCCCGAAAGCTTGAATAAAGGGGTGCAACCCAACATCAGTCACGTCTATGTGCAAGTTTTGCTGCCAATTATATTAACTGTCCTTGCACCGCCCCGCCACGTTGTGGTTAAGTCCTTTGCTGTCACTATATATATATATATATATATATATATATATATATATATATATATATATATATATATATATATATATATAGAGAGAGAGAGAGAGAGAGAGAGAGAGAGAGAGAGAGATAATAGATAATCACCTAATCTTATATATTGAGAATATCTTATAAATACCGATGCCAGATAGACCTCAGATGCGGCAGTTATAAACATATCATACCCTGGAAAGACAATCATCATTTCACGTCATGTAGCAGCCGTGGGAAAAAAGCTGACACGGATTTCGAAAAGGTCAGCAAATAATCTCAGAAATGAATCCTTTTCATTTTGATTGAGAAGCAGCACCACAATTCTGTGTGTATCTGTTGCGCGAGATTTTTATATGTTCTCCTGTGGTGTATATTATGTTCCATCTGCAGTTTAGTGCACATAGAAAGGATATGAATAACGAAGAGATGAATTGTTTTAATCTCGATACCTTCAAATCTGAACAGAAGATTTATTTTTTTCCAGCAATTTTGTGAATGATGTGTGGCACATTGTGGGAGCCGGGCGCCTTGGAATGTTTCTACAGATAATGTCACTATATGCTGTTTCACCAACATCATCATTTCATCGTATATATATATATATATATATATATATATATATATACATATATATATAGTGTGAGAGATAGTTCCCTGAGTCCCGAACGTGTTATTCTGTTGGTAGATCCTGACGAAGGCCTGATGACGGGCCGAAAGCTTGACAAATAAAAGGGAGACTAAGATCGAGAGCAACGTCTCGCCTCAGTCCAATTTCTTTCAATTATATATACACACACATATATATATATATATATATATATATATATATATATATATATGTGTGTGTGTGTGTGTGTGTGTGTGTGTGTGTGTGTGTGTGTGTGCGTGTATGTGTAATTACGTGTGTGTTTAATAGTTCTATTCCAACTACAGTTTAGTGCATGTAAAAAGGATAATATGATTAACGAAGAGATAAATGGGTATAGTTCCCTCCATGGGGGTTCTAGATATGACTAGTTTGTTAATGCCCATGTATATAGACCGAATATAGACCGAAAATGTGTGTTAAAATGCTGATGACATTTTCACTATCAGTAAATCGGTCTTTGAATAAAGATCTTGGCAGGCTTTTAAGGAAAACAACATTTAGAAGACAAGTATATTGTTATATGTCTCTTCATAATTACCTATTATCTGATTAATACAAACATTCTTTTTCCTTGTACCGCTTTAGTAATTTAAATTTCTTGATTTCCATTTTATTTCTCTCAATTTTGCCTTTGGAATACATGTTTGTTCGATGGCGCTGTCATAAATCTGTAGAGAAAAGTCCAATGTCATTTTTCTGTGTCGTGAATAATTCGCAGCGACATGTTCAGGGAGTACTGTTTGGGGCCGAAACACAGCCCCTTTTGTCATCGAGTGTTCATCAACAAGGGACATGCATGACGAGAAAATAAACGACTCTGAGATTCGAGAGATTTTCGCACAGATGAAATAAAGATTACATTGATGACGCGTAGAAAGATTTCACTGCACCTGAAAAAGATACTCGTGCCGGTTATATACAACATGCAGTGCTCTTCGACATTAATGAAATATGTTTCTATGGCATTGCGAGTTACAGTAATGATCGTAGAAGAAGCTGCAATCATAAAACATTCCGAGACATAATCTGGATGTCTTTCATGAAGACAACTGCCAGGGTTTTGTACAGTATACTGACTCGAATTTTGTTTTGTTTTTTTATTTTATTATTTTTTTTTTTGCTTTTTCAGTCAGGCAAGGAAATTGCGTGATTATCATTTTCAATTTGTTGATAAGGGAGGGAAAATTGTCAAAACATCAAATAAACTATATAAACACTTCCTTCCATTGCATGTCATGTGATATTGTCGAGCTCAGAAATATTCCCTGACTTCATGAGAGAAGATAAATACCTACAGGGATCCGCTCCCTCCCCCCCCCATCCGAAAATTAGCAACCTAGCATAGTTTCCCTATTTGACTATCAAGTGTTCACAATCATGTCATTCAACAATCTGTTCATGTCCTGTGCCTGATATAATCAGGTTGATTAATTCTGTTGTTACTCCGTCAAAGGAGAGTTATTCCACAATTCGATCTCAACATTTGACCCCGGGCAAATATCAAAATTAAACCATAACCAAGAATCATATCAGTATACATTTCCTTTTCATTGTACTGATTGTTATCAGGTTCGAATATAATTCCGGATCATGTTTGACAAACACATGGATAAGATTCGAAATTTGACTTCATCATTTCATCGTTGAACTTTTTGAGATACATATCTAATCCAAAATCAATGATAATTCCCTCATTTCTCCTTATCTCATACAAGCATTGACACATCAGATTTCCTCGCTTATTTCATTATTTACGTCTTGAAAGCTGAAAGATGGCTCGGACCATATAGACGCAGTTGCCATTTACTACGGATCTCATATCCAAGAGTCATACCATGATATAATTAGACACTGCCTACATTTACATTCCACATTTTCATTCCGCCAAACCAAGTGATTCTCAAGTTGCCGCCGATGAATAGTAATAGGAACAGGAAAAATGATTATCCACGCATTTACATACCGACAGACGAATGGACGAATGGACGAGTTGAGACGTAATGCCTTAGGCACCGCTACGTCGCGGAGAAAAAAATGCACATTTCTCCATCAAAAACGGGGGAGAAATTATAAACTGAATCAATATTTATTTGCGATGCTTTTCCTCCGCCTCTTCCTGCATTCCTTTTTTTCATTTTGTTTTATCATAATTACACTCTACCATTGGATTCCATCGTTATACTTATGGCATGAATGTATAGACGCTCGCTCACACTATAATGACGATATTTCGGAGTGTCTGATACCAAAAATAACAGTCCACTTATTTATATTGCGGTGTGCAAGCCTTTGAGATTCTCTATAAATGGCTGCATACTGAAAGGACATTCAAACGACTCGCTGCATCACCGATGGTTCTTGAGAAGAACGCTGCCGCATGCAGCAGTCTCAATCACTTTCAAAACGTGCCTGCGTTATCGTGCAGCGGCAAATACCAGCACGTGGGATGATTCTTTTTTTTTTTTTTCAAGAAAGGTCAGTTAACTGATGTATTCAAATTTATGGATATTTCCAATATTTTTTCCCCGCTGGGGATGTAGAAAAGATATTCCATCTACACACATGTACAGTATATACTCAGTGCCTTCAAACACATGCAGTTTGAAGTCAACTTACGTACAGTAGTTGATGCAATCACAGACAATCCTACGGCAAGCTTCGGAGTGCCGGGATCGTCCTCTGATAATAGTGGTATGCGTAAATATACGAATATGCCTGCTAACTGGCGTATTACAGACTCTCATACAGGCTCTCATTAGATAGACAAATTAATGTTACGGGGCAAGGGACGTACCATAGATAAGATATTACAAAAATCATTTATTTAAAAAATCTCAAACAATGGTCTAATACGGGTAAATTTAAGTGAGCTAATTACTGATTGAAACAGTTTTACAACAGTGTGACAACGCCTAAAATAGGGTGGTTTACGCAAGGAAACATTCGTAGGATAGAACAGAGAAACAAAATAACAGCATTATGCATCGTATCCCCCCCCCCCACCCTATATGAAGGAGGTGGGTGTCGCTAGGGATAATAATGTTGCCTGTCATTTAGAAACAGTTTGGACTTTTAGATGAGTCTGAAATTCTCATGAAGAACTTGACGACATGTCATCGAATTCAACTCGTTGACAGCAACTTCTTGATGGTCTAACTGTGAAAAGCGCGTTGTAGCTGGCGTCGTCACAGGGGATCAGCATTTAACCAGTCGTATTATGGATTATTTGTTTCTCATACAAGGAATGCAGATTCAGCAGCAGTCATAACCATGATAACTAAGCTAGATAATTCGGAATTAAAAAAAAACACACACACGCACAAACAAACATGATTTCGGTTACAAGTCGTTTTTTCGAAGGTCCATTAAGGCGAAATGAAATACAATTCGTAATTCCGAAGGTTCGGTATGTACGCACCTTCCTTTCGGTTTCAAATTAATGGACCCCCGGAATAACGAACGTTATTTCATTTTCGGATTAATGAACCTTCGGGATAGCGAGCATCACTCGAAATGTGAAGGAGTGGGTTAGTTGTCTTGATGTACAGTTAATCTTAATCAAGCCCCTCTTTCGCCACATAAAAGTCAACGAATGCCATAAACTTGATAATATGAGTGGAGCATGTCCTACACATCCTCTTTTGCTTTTGTTTTTGTTTATTTGTTTTTTCTGTCAAATAATAATGATAAAAAAGGAGGACACGCCCCTCCGGGCCGAACACATGTTGGCAGAGCTGGCGTCGGAGCCAGGAAATTCGACCTACAGCCAGCCCGTCGTATCAGATGCACATTAGCAATCACTTCATTATTTTATATGGGAGAGGGATAAGTTTTAACGTTTTTACTGTCATTGTTGTTGTTTTGATAGTCGTTTTGGTTTTGTTTGTTTGTTTACTTTTTTTTGTAGTGAACACTTGATCAGCAGCCCAGGTTATCTCTTTCCTCGTGTAGACAGCTAGCTATCTTCGCACCTATTTAGGTGCGCAGCACTACGGGTATTTTTTTTTTTTTTCGTTTGCTTGTTTTTTATTTTTTTATTTCTACATATATTTATGAAAATATTCATACAAGATTAAACAACCAGTTAACAACTTTTTTATATGTTTATGTACAAAGATGTCTATATTTTCGTGCTGTGAAATTATGCATGCAATACATTATATATATATATATATATATATATATATATATATATATATATTATATATTAGTTGTTCCGCGTATTGGCAGTACTAGAAATAGCAATAATAAAGTCACAACATAGGATGCATTCCCTGCATTCCTATGTTGTGACTTTATTATTGCTTTATATATATATATATATATATATATATATATATATATATATATATATATATATAATAGATAGATAGAGGTATATACATATACATATAGGGCTATAAGGATTACATCTGTTGCAAAACATTGCCCGCATGTCTATCCTCAAACATCATGTGGCCGAAATAGCGAAGCACTATTGAAATCGTTCGATCATTTCATATAAGACCCAATTTTTATTTCTTTTTACCCCGCACAACCTGTTTGAAAAGGGCGCACCCGTCAGAACTGTTTATCCACGCAACTCGTAGTCATAAACGATGTTGATTTTTCTTATCGTATATGATACAAACTCTTCTGCTTGAGATTCAATCGTAACCAGCAAATCCATTTCCGACATTTTTTATTTTCATTCGTGTCGATTTCATCGCAGCTATTAAAATCAAAAGATTTGCCGGAGAATATCCAGGAATGGGGGGCTTCCAGTCTTGGTTCATTCGAGAGGGTGCATTGTGTGAATTGTATGCAAAACACGGCATGATCACACAATAACGCGTGTGTGCGGGTAAAGTTAACAAAGGATGAATTGGTCTGGAACCACATTTGACGAGAGACTTATTGACATGTTTGTTTGTTTGTTTTTGTTTGTTTAGTTGTTTAGTTGTGTGTGTGTGTTTCATTTTTTTATTTCTACATTGTAACTCTGCCTTCCAGCGCTTCAGTGTGAGCTTTCAACGAGTGACCACGTTACTTGTTCTGACTAACTTATGTGTGTTTCTTTTGGTTTGTTTGTTTGATAATTTGCTCGCATGAGTGGGCATTTATAGCTTATTCCAGTCTCGAAAGGATTTCAAGCATATCTACTGAGTTTCATTTCATTTTCTTTCATAACATTTCACGTCAATTCAAGCACAGCATTTTGCAAGGCTCTCACTTTCCTGAGAAGGACGCATGATTTCCTTAATACATACACTTTAAATATGACTTTTTTCAGGAAATCTGTAGAATACCTCTCTCCTTTCCAAGCACGATGTACACACACAAATATACACACACATAGACACAAAACGACTGGTGCAAAACATCTATTTCTTGAGATGACAAACCGAAAGGGGATGAACTGTGTTTGGCAACACTGCATGTTTCCAGGTGCAAAAGCGCGGGGCAAGCCATATTAGCATAGTA
Organism: Diadema setosum; assembly: GCA_033980235.1. Classification (NCBI taxonomy): domain Eukaryota; kingdom Metazoa; phylum Echinodermata; class Echinoidea; order Diadematoida; family Diadematidae; genus Diadema; species Diadema setosum. The sequence continues at coordinate 27,340,752 of CM067066.1, read as the reverse complement.
CATCAACCGTTCTCGTTCTGTGACACCTTTGCTTATACTTCACAAAAAAAAAGAAAGAAATGAGCAAATGGCAAAACATGTATTCCTACAGATGTTACCTATTTAGGGCATATGTTCAATGTAGGTCTAATTTCGGTTGGAAATCAAAATTGCAAATCTCAGAATGAAAATTACGACCATGTAAAATCCCAAAATAATCAATTAAAAATTGTGAAAATATTTTAGTTTACAAAATAATCAATGGAAGGGTATTGTTATAATAATATGATAGTAACATCGTCTCTGCCATTGTGCGTGTATTGCATGAAATGTCGGATTATTGTGTATACGATTCTTTTTCTTCTAACAACAACCTCAAATCCCAATAAAGTAGCATACATTACACTCTTCGTGATTTCTCAAATCCTAAGTTTAGTTGTGTTGCGTTTTATAAATTTCGCTCTAAGACTTCTGTTTTGCCATGAAGTCTCATTACCCGTGACCAAATTCTGTAATGTTGGAAATACCTGTCAAAATTGCAATAGATTACACCATTTCGCAACCAAAAAAAAAAAGGGGGGGGGGGCAATGTGGCAATAATCAGATATGAAAATTTCGAATAACGCGCAGGCCAACGTTGCCTTTTTTCCTTTTAAAGTCACATCGCAATCACTCGCAGGTAATTAGTTTTGGGATTTGGAAGCAAGGCAGTGTGGCGCAAAGTTTAGAGCTGGCGATGCTTTTCCTTATGGTCTCGTATTTCGCCTAATTTTGTGTACTCCCCACGAGTAGCAACAGAAGATCAAGTAAAAAGAATGAAGCAGGGCACTTTACGATGCAGTAACATACGGCAGGCACATGTCCAAAGGATGATTTGTGTTTACAGCGTATTTTGGAGCAGTGCCAGTCAGACATAATAATTGCTATGCTTTCAACGAAAACTCCACAGTCTGCTGCAAAAACTAAACACGATGATGACTTGGCGATAAAAGAAATGAGAGGGGAAAAAGAGTGCTGCAAAAATCTCAGACTTAAAGTATCAAACTCGTAAAATTTTTCACTCTGAACCGGGTTCTCTGTAAGAAGTGTGTGAAAATAAAATGGGTTTGGCCGTCTGTATACCACTGCAAATCGTCTACTAAGTATCTCAAAGCATTAGCCACAAGTCTACAACATTCTATACTCTTTTGTATTGTATTTCTGTAGTAGCTGGCTGTAGCCTTATCAAAGCCAGTTAGTTTCTTTACGGAAAGTACATGTATTCCCTTAAGCTTATCAAACTGATATTAAATACCCTCACAAAATATAAAAGGTAAAATATGTGTATATAAACAGATATTGTGCTACAGACATGTACATAAATATGAGTCATTGTATATATTTTATACTTATGTGTATGATTATATACACCTAGATATAAACGATATATTATACGATGTCTTATTCAAATTATTCTTGCGATTCTTTTTATATTGCAACTGATTTACAAATTGTCCTTCATCGACGTAAATAGACACCCGTAAATCCAACCCGAGTTCAACTTAATCTTTATCATGGCTATTACTAAAAAAATCAATAATCTCTGTTTATCTATTTATCGATAAGGAATAATGTTTAATTGTCGATCAGTTAAGATATGGCGCTTAAGAACAAATATGATACTGTAGATGGCAAACAACACAGTGTATTGACATTATCATGTTGATTTCTTTTGTGTAAAAGAATACAAATAATAATAGATGTATAACATACATATACAGACAAAATGGTTATTATAACTGAAGTTTAGCATTCGGAAAACCTGCTAAGAGTGATTTTAATTCGTATCATCAGCAAGAAACTGGCAAATCGCGTTCGTTTGTACATTGTATACTACCTTGCTTTAATTTAGTGCCATATGGCGCACGGTCGTACATTAAACGGCTGTCATAATTCTGGGAATCACAGCGATGTTAGTCGGGGATTTTATGAGAGGTGTATATTTACCTCTGCAATCTGGCAAAACCTGCATGCATTATTGGATTTTCTTTAATCATATGGGATTACAGTTGCGGGTAGGGTGGCATACAGTGCTGCTGCTGCTGCTGTAATAAAGCACATAGGAGAGCGTCACAGGTTTATCTGAAAGGTCGAATGTGCCTTTGTATATGATAAGGCAATTCAAATAGAGTAATCCCATGCATCTCTGAATATACAAGAGCAGTTTTGCACCGGTTGAATATCATTCACCCATATATTATATTGGCAGAAGATCTATAGGCTTACGGAATGTAAAAAGCAAGCTGCTCAATGTAAAGATCATACTCATATTGAAATGTTATAAGAAATGTTATAAATGTTGATAAGAAGCAAATGAGGCAGAACAACAACCAATGTTAACATATAAACACCCATTTTGAAAGGTCTGTGCTCCACGGTGTATGCTGTGCATGTGTATGCTTAAATACATCCCCATATAATAAATCCTATCAGATAAATATTTAATGAAGAGAGAGATTGCTGTATTGACCGATAGTGGAAATGGCAGACTGTGATTACAAATTTTAAGTCATTGAAACTTGAAATAACACTCGTACAAGAATCTATTATCCCTTTCCTCCGCACAAATTGGACTCTATGGCCCGTGGCTCTTCCCACGCAGCGTACAGGGGAAGACGGAATCTAATAACGTTTTCCAGAGTGTAATCTTGCGTTTCACCAAGGAGGTTGAGAATTGCATGCCCCACTGACAACACACTTATCGCCGCCTACATGACCCATGTAGCCATGTGCACATGACGTGTCCGTTCATTCGGATGTGATCCCAGGCCATTTTTCACAACCACAAACCCAAAACCACACACACACACACACACTCACACAAACACACACTACAAAACAAAAACAACAAACAGACGCTTCCAGCTAAAGGGACCGGTGCGTGAGCAAAATATATCACTTCAGTTTGTATGTGTTTGAGGGAGTGTGCGAGTGTGTGTGTGTGTATGAATGTGTGTTCGTTTGTGTGTGTGTGTGTGTGTGTGTGTGCGTGTGTGCGTGTGTGTGTATGTATTGAGTGCTTTCTAAATAAGCAGCACACTCGAGATACCCTCCCTCCCTCCCTTTCGCCCAACAAGTGCATGAAGTATTCCTCCTTACACTCCGTGTGTGTCTGTGTCCCAGCACTTGGATGGCTGACCTAATCTCTTAAAAGCATGAGGATTTTTTTACCCTTTGGAATCCTCATGTGTAGGCCTACTTTTTGCACAGTTTATGCAAAAAAAGAAACGAAACATTCTTCAAAGTGCAGATGCCTTACTTAGAGTCTGAGTATGTTGAAAGTCAAATAATAACACAACAGAAATAGAGGGATGATACTCATGAAGATGATGTTTGTTGATACTTAGCCCGACCAGACACCATGCGAAAACTGGGCTGTGTATAGTTAGTTTATACTACACATTGTACTATGTTGAAACCGACAAGTCTTAAAAATTATTAAAAATGCTACTTAAGAAACATCAACGCGGTCCTATTTTCCCCTCGGATGGTATCTTCATTGTTAGCATTGATTTCCTAGAAGGTCAGGTATAGATACGCCAGCATTACACCTTCGTACAGTGAGGTTATAATAATTATGCCTGAAACATCTTTCCCAAAGATGAACACCCGAATATAAAAGATGGTGATGACGATAATGAGAATATCATTACATCAGTTAGAAATCTACATCTTTACAAGTGTCCTAATAGAGTGTATGTATGAATGTATATATATATATATATATATATATATATATATATATATATAGTGTGTATGTATATATATATATATATATATATATATATATATATTGTGACTATACATTAACACAAATACACATGTAGAGTCTAACGAAGATTGTTAGCGTACATACAAGCACAGTTAAGTAAGAGGTCATCAAACTGAAAACAGACATTAATGGCAGAAATCCATACTAAATAGATTGGCTCGTAGTTCTCACCTGTCCCAAGAAACCGTTTCCCTAGATCCGAGCAAACCATGGTGAATCACAGGAGCAGGCAAAGGGGTGACGACAATTTGCAAAATACTTCCGAGGTTTGGTATTTTTAGTTCCGCCACATGATCTAACTTAGATATCAACACATCCAAAATATAGCCGGAATCATTCCACCTCTCCGAACAATGAACGCGATATCTGTCGCCGTGTACTCTCCCGCCCCCAAGGTCGACAAGACACGCACAGCCGGCCCCGACCGGTAATAAAGCGTCATGACCTGAGAATCTGGGCTGTGCAACTTGAATGACAAACGGTAGGCATATCGAGAACGTCTGCGAGCGAAATGGTGTCAGATTTTTTTAGGCGACACAGATGATTCCACGGGTTAACGCACAAGCGGTTACCCTGGCATGAAAACGGCCGAATTCTACGAGCGGGAAAGACGACTGTCTGCTCTAATGTGTTTATAATGGCAGTGATGTGACATATACGTGGCATGCATTGCATGTGCTTGAATGGGTGTATGAGTGTGTGTGTGTTTGTGTGTGATTGTGGATATGTGTGTGTGTGAGTGTGTGTGTTGTGTGTGTGTGTGTGCGTGTGCGTGTGCGTGTGACATGTTCATTGTGGTCGAGTTGCTGCGCGTGGGATGGAAGGAGGACAGTACGGCTATCGAAATTTCTGTCAAAAACTGGTAGTCTGCGATTTCAGGACGATGTTTAACTACCTGCCATTATAGCACGACATAAGTTCGTCGTCGGGTACCGTTTTCTTGGAGCGTGAAGTCCCATATCGTCTCGACGAACTCGTTAGATTGGATAAAACGCGGTTTCACCTGCTATTTCGAAAACGGCAATTCTTCCTACCAAAATGCTATCATGACAACCTTAAAGGGCATGTAACCTATAGAGAAGGGCATGATTTGTACTTTTCGGTGACTATTTCAGCGTGGTATTGTAATTCATGCAATACGACATGCAATACATATAGACTGGCGTATTCCAGACGCAAGCTGATTATAATTGAGCACGATTGGAGAAGTAGCGATCAAAAATCATTCTTAACACTGACTATACCACTATAGCTTATAATATTGTGTTTAACCAAAGGGGAAATTTCAGACCAGTTAAATGATAGTCTGAAAAGAAAGAGTTATCTTTTGAAATAAGCTAGTTTGGTGTTCCACGTGAACATAAAAGGTCATGTGATGTGAACCAACAAGCATGTTCGGTTTCAAATTCAGTGGGATAAGCATCTGAGATATCATGATTATTTATATGATTCTTACAAATGGTCAAACAAATAATATCTGTGCAAATTATGGATGCCATAACTAAATGTCAGGGCAAACCTATGCATTATGTTACTTTGAAAATGAGATAAGTGCCTAACCAACTGAGAAAAACAAATATAGGTCATTTGACTCGTAACACAGGTATAAATGCAAATAACCTTTGAATGCATTAACAAACTTTATAAGATTGCCAAATACCAGTCTTTTGTTAATTTGGTCGAACAAAGAATACACATCCACCTGTACATTCTGACATGCACCTGGTTCATAACTCCGAACAGACTTATTGATTCGTAACTGAGGTAAATATTCATGTATGAACCAGGTGCACAGTGGAATGTACAGGTGAAAGTGTATTCTTTTTCAGTCATGCAACACTTACATGTAAATTACTCTTACTGCTTTGTTGTTTTTAACTGTTCTTTTTTTAAGTTTATTACTTTTTTGGTAAAGTCTTTTGTTTCCAGAGGTCATTAAGTACAGACTATTGCAAACTGTGCAGCCAACTAAGTCTTATTTGCTCATCTGCCACGCCAAGTTCGATTACAATTTGTCTCTAAAAGCATTCTGGTGCTAATACAACAGTCATAATGAGCACCTCGGACTAAAGAGACAAAAAAAAAAATAAATCGTATTTTCGATAATATTTCATGTTTCATTACACACAATCTTCCTATATAAAAAACATATAAATCCGGAAGCACAATTTGATAACCATAGGTGGCGCCGTTTTTCTCCGCTGGTGAGAGGATATCACGTCTGTGTTGGGAAGCGGAACCGACTCGTTGTGTTTTTTATTTCTACATGCAAAGAGATAATGCCTTAGACTTTCTGATTTCATATCAATTACCACATCATTTCTGATAATATGGCTCATTTCATTGTCTGTCAAATCCAACCTTTTTCTGTATAGAAGGAAAATTGAAAACACATTTCATCTCCTATTTGTACGATTTGCAGAATAACCTTTCCGGTAACCAATATCTAGCTTGCATGCATGGAAGAAATTCAATAACGGTTTCCCCATTTATTGATGTAAACTGACAATTCATAACAACGAATATTTATTTGATTTCAAGCCCTGAGTGTAACTTGACAGCAAGCTAAAGAAGAGGATGTTGAAAATTTCTGAGGTGTAAGCGGTCTTCTGGACCAATTTCGTTCCTGAATTTTTCAGTTGTATTTTCATTAGCACCCGTGATTTTATTTTCATCTGCATCCTTGTCCTTATCTCTGTCTATATTTATATAAATATCAGTATCTATTTGCATATTTATCCGTATCTATGTCTGTGGTTATGCTTATATCTTTATTAGTATCTGCTCTTTTATCTGTACCGCAAACCACAAAAGACGGTCAACCTGGACGTTTATTGCTGCGTGAGCGGCCATACCTTTGATCTACTAGAGTAATGATAGGTCAAAGAAAATGTCCTATGCATGCTGAGGGTTCTTTCTGTGTAAGCGTTATTTCCCTCTAAATGTCTTAACGTGCAACTGACGAACTTCCACGGAGGATATAAATTATTTAATATTGCGCCGAATGTCAGTAAATTAACAGATTTATGATTGTCATCCTAAAGTGAATATCCACGTGACCTAGACTGATGAAAATAGACATCAGCAATTTGCACATTAAAAAAAAAAAGGTTTCTTCATTGAATTTGAGTCAACATGAATCTGTGGAATATTGTTCCAACATTCAGTTCATATTTAGACTCAGCGTTTTTCTACTTCATATCCGTCACTATTTTGCATGACATTAGATATGACTGCAGTGATTGTAGAGAATGTGCTGCTACTTTATATGGGATCAGTTTATTTGTGAGTAAATGCATGTGTTTTGCTATCACTTATGCAATTAGTGCCCCGTGTCACTCGGTGTTAAATTCATAATAGATGAAGTAAAATAAAGCGAGCATTTTAATGAAAGTAACATCAACATACGACACAAATAGATGAACATTTGATTTAGAATTTAATATTACAGTCTTGTGAAGACGTGAAACTTTGAAGTAAAAACAAAAATATGTAACATGCTATTCTAACAAAAACTTTTACAATTCTACTTATATCATTTTCCTCTGCTGGTCCCAATAAACGTAAACATGGAGTAAATTTGCCCTTAAATAGGAATTGAGTATCACATGTGACGTTTCTGTACACGATGTCATTTTCCGGCCTAAATTGGGCTTGATAAGGTATTAAACTTTTTTTTCCATACATCCTCCATCTATATGATTACAAAGAGGCCGCAAAGTAAACTCAGCTTGAGGCATGGCATTGCAAATTTAAGAAACGTCTCTCTTGATTGGAAGATATTACACAGGCAAAATTCGACTCAACAAGATGAAATTTTTGTTTCCAATCACGTGACAGCAATTTGATAAAATTCATACGAGCTACAGCAAACGGCTACATAACACATGATACTAGCACGCGCTATCAGTTTGGAAAGGGGGATATGATTTATCATTTTTGGAGACGGTTGTTTTGACTATCAAAAGCAGTTCACGTATACGTCAACGATCTATTCCATCTGATATGCCATGTACTTCGGCCTCCAGCAAATTGCTTTTAACAATCAGAATACCTGTCAATGAAAAATATTCTTTCATGCACTTGGAAACTTGATACATGTACCAGTTACCTCATGCTGGCTCCTCCATATTTTCTCTTAGAATTTCATTATTTCTCTTTCTTAATGTGTAGTATCTCTTTCCTTTTCTTCTTTGTTTGTATATTCAAGTTCAAGTTCAAGCTCAAAATCATTTCGTTATTCCACAATGAAATAAAATTTAAATGTCAATTTCACTTTCTTCATTGACAGAAGTAATACATTTCTGATATTTTAATCTAATGTAATGTTATGTCCTCGTCTTTGTTCTTTGCGTTTTAATGAGAATTTGAAAATAAATCAAATGAAATGAATCAGTGTGTATTGTATTTCTCAATGCAAAAGCCCCAGAAGTCGTGAAGAAGAGAGCATGTTATAATAGTTCGTCCCACTAACAGACACGTTTTTGATTAAATTTCCGTGATTTTTACGCCATATTTCGAGACTGTGTTGGAGTTGCCCTATGAGAAGCCTACTTTTACCGATGGTCTGAAGCTTGTCACGTATAAATTCACATAATGACATATAAGAAATGAATGGTTCGTTCATTCACCTTTGTGTATCTTCCAGAACTCTTTTTCACAGACCCGGGTTTTCCTCCCAGCTAAAGTTCCTCAAATAAAATCTGACTACACCCAAGCCAAACACATGATACTTGCCAAACCAAATCATTATCTTCCCGCATACATGTTATCAGTGATAATAGTAGAATGTACTCCTATTTTTGCTCATACATTCCACGAAGCCATGCACATGCATGCACCGTCAATAAATTTCCTTTTATCGGCAATATCGTTCAACCCCTCACTTTGTTCAGACACCAAATCGTTCATCCTCTTACCTAAATGATCTCAAAATGGTGCATTATAGAGGTATAGAAGACGTTTGCATGCGACCGATCTCGTTTCCAGGAGACCTGTAATATAAGTAATGGACGATAAGCCCTAAAATGGTCATACCTCTAATTCTCCCTCCAATATTGCCGTCATAAAATCGGTTTCTACCCCATCAGCCCTCGAATCATGATATTGAAATCGCGAGTTAGACTTCCATGCACAGCAAGACGGGAATTATATAGGGAACATACATAAAATTGAAAAGAACAGTATAGCCGATCTTCGGGTTTAAGGGGAATGTCCGCTTCTATTTGAATTAACTTGTTTTGTTTTTGTTTTCATTTACGAGCGTATACTACAGCACGGATGCTTACAAAAGTTGTGTCTCAAATAAAATATGACTCATATAATTTATTATGATATGATGATTTCTTATGCATATCATCATTGCAACTTTGTTTCTGCTTTGTTTTCGTTAGTTTTCTGTAACACTCTAATATTGCGAAAAACACCAACATACCCTCCGAGAATGTCAGGTTTAGCGTTATGACGTCCATGTAAATCTAACAACAACAAAAAAGTTTATGGAAAACTTAAGGAAATAAAAAGAAAATGACCACAACATATGCCTCACAGTAAAAGGAAACTACATGCCATTTTCAAGCTGGCTTTTATTAAAAAAAAATATTAAAAAAATAGGTCAAACAAGCATGTGTCAAACGGAATTATGGACGTTTAAGTAAAATCAGTCAAATAAGTTAAAAGCTAATAATGATAATAAAGTTGAAATTTCCTCATGTTTTCAAGAACAGGTCAAAACTTATATGGTACTTGATGCATATTAAATGGGGCCATCGTGTGACTCTGTAAAATTATAGTTCAAGGTACTATGAAAATAGATAGCGTGTTGATAATCTTCTAACAGTTCTAACTCCTCCTCTTAAAAAGAAGTCATGATTTGTTGATCATTACATGACAGCTATTCACAAATGTCACTCTTTCATAATGATAAAAAAATGCCTAAAATCTAGACGGTGATTCGGATCCTTACCAAAATTTAACCATCTATTTTTTCCCCTGCCATTATCAACTTTTCCTGAAAGTTTTTTTTTTTTAATTCAAATCCGTTTATAACTTTCTGAGTTATTTCGCAAAAAAAAAAAACAAAAAAAACAGACAAACAAATCAACGCCAGCAAAATATATATAACCTCCTTGGAGGTGGTTATATGTATGAAAGCACAAAAAGTGCTCATTGTATACCAGTATTCATCATGATTGCGTTGCAATCAGTGGTAAAGGATATCACATACAGAGGGCGACATTAACTAAGGTAGTTTTGATCATTGAAAATATACGAAGCTAGATATTATGAGGGTGGTATCGGGCTATAAGATCTTGAAGTGAATACGGTTCATGTCTAGTAATTTACTCAGTCCACTGGAATCTGCATTTCATTCACATTATGATTTTGTAATATTTTCATCCACTATTTCACATTTAATAATCCGTATTCTTTGGCACCTCACTACATGCAAAGGTTTTATTTGAAAGAAAATAAAACTGTGCAAATATTTACAATTAAAAGAGAATAGACGACAACAGGAAAGTGGAGAGGCGGTCATATAGGAACAGTTTGAAAGCTCCAGTATGCATCGAATAATTTCATTTTTTGCGACTCTCAGTAAGTTTTGTTTTCAAACAAATTTCTGACTTTAATGAATTGAAAATCGAAATGGCACCGGGGATCATCACACTGATACATTTTCTACATCGGTCGCATGAGGGCGCAATCAACACGCCAGAGTCCTTTGAAACCGAAAGACGCAACGCGTGACGAAACAGCGACGTCTTGTACACTGTAAAAACATCGGTGTTAGATTTAACACCACTGGTGTTAAATCTAACACCGATCAAACTTCAATAAAGGACCACACCCACAGGTGTTAAAAATGCACTGTGATGGTGTTGAAAAGTGTTCACCTGACACTTCGTGGTGTTAATTTGACACTGTACCTGGTGTTATTTTGACACTGTACTGATGTTAATTCAAAAATGACACCACATGGTGTTGATTTGATATTTGCTGGTGTTAATATCAATGGTTTAACACCCGTCCAGCTTCAATAAGGGACCACACCAGCTGGTATTACTTTGGTGTAAATTTATTTTCACATTTTTTCAAAAATCTAGTATTTTAATGTAAAATTCTTGATCGTCTTGTTTAAATAATAAATCAACAAGAAGTGCAGTTACCAAGAAACTCTTCAAAAAACAGTTTAAAATTTGGAAATGACACCCGTAGGTGTTAATTTAACACCATAAATGAGCACCGAAAATTTAACACCAGCTCGGTGTTCACTATTTAACACCGAACTTTTTACAGTGTATACATGCATCCAAGAGTTATCATTTTTTACACGTACTATTCCGCTTTTATTGCATCTATATAGTTACCAATTGGACGTGCTTAAGAAATTGATGTCCTCCCATGTTAGCTAACCTTTTCTTTGAAATTCTACTTCAATCATCGTCCTTCTCTTCCAAACTGACATGTCTCATGATTAGAATTGTCTCAAAACTGAATATTCAAAGTTACGTTGACACTAACCTGACACATAATACAGCCTGTGAGGATTTATAGAAAATAAAATGCACGGCATTTTAACTATGCTATGTTTCAAAGCGGATATTCAGGCATGAACATATCAAGTATTCTAAGGAGCAAATGTAAGGTCATCTTCTCCACAGTCTTTGTGTGGGGTGTGCATTAGATCTCAAACTACAAGTACTGAACTTAGGCGCAATTTGAGCCTTGCTTTGTATGTGTTTTGTGTATGGATAAGGAGTGACTCTTGCATTGTTACATTTTGCGCGATTGAATATACGGGCAGAAAGCCTTGACACCAAACTGTGTTACACAATTCGTATAGAAAACTCAGCTTGAATTATCTATTGTCCACTTTAGTCTTTCGAACCTCAATCCTCGATCATACTTAAAGAATACTAATCGGTGTCCAAAGTTCTTTTCAACGACGGGAATAAAGGTCTACCAACACGCGTATTGAAACTGTCATCACGACTCACATCTTGCTGTGTACAGAATCACTGGGACGCTGTGATATTGTGGTTTAGGGGGCTAATCCTTCATTTTGTGTCTACATCGTGGGCACTTGGTCATGACAATACAAGGTTTGGTCTCCACACGCAAGTGTTTTTCACAACACCATTCATAATGTGATTGTGCTGTCGGACACTGTCCTCTCTAGATTTCAGAGAAAGCGGCTGGCAAGAAAAGACTAAGGCACTCGGGCTGTTGAACACTGTCCTGTCTAGATTTTTAGGAAAGCGACTGGAAAGCAAAGACTAGTCTCCTCGAGAATCATTCATGCAGAACACTCGGGAGTCAATAAAAGAGATGCAACCCCCGGATGGTCGGGCGGAATTCTCCCTGATGGTCGCCATGAGTGGACGTGCGGCCCTAGCTCCCCACCCAATCGCGGACACACCCATTACAGGAACAACAATAGTAACGCACCACCACCACGCCCACATCCAAGCCCAACAACCACACACCATCACCACCACAAAACAAGTAGGACGATAAAACTGCAGAAGCGCGCATGCGCCACTATAAAACCATCTCCACACTCATGCTCAATCACTACCACCACCACCAAAATTCCGATAAAACAGCAGGACGATGGTGAAACTGCAGTAGCATGACAGGACTTGCAGCTCGATTTTTCACATGCCACAACAATCTCAACACGATTATACCAATAACTTTTATGGTTTTGCAATAGGCCGATGGTGAAACTTCAGTGGCATGACAGGACTTGTTGCTTGATTACCAATAACATAATACCAAATGATATGAGAATTTGATTCTCATAATTTTCAAGGATGAAAAAGCTGCTTCATCCATATTCGTGACGAAATGCATGCCAATTTCAGTTTTAGCGGCCTTTTTGAATATCTCAAAACCATCAAGGATGCAAGTGTTGTATCAACCTCATTCGGATTCAGCACCTTCGAAATAGGATAAAACCACTAAAAACATTGGGCGGACGGTAAAACAAGGTTCCAGCCTTTGGCACCCAGACTATCACAATGAGTTTGGTCCAAAGATGTACTATATCAGGTATAGAATCTCTCTAATTTGTCAAAGAGATTTTGTCTTTCGGCGTTCGGTTTGGTCAACTTCGACGACATCTTGCACGTTTTATATGCTCGTTGTATGTCCTACGCTGTCATTCTCGCCCTTTTAAAGAACTATCGAACCCCATCTGCCACCGACTCCCCCAAACTCTCAGTTTAAAGGACTCTCACTAAATGAGAGTCGGAGCCATGTCAAAGTCTCGGGTATCAAGAAGTCGTTTGCATGCACAAAGAATCCTTCCGCCATCGACTGCCCCATTACCATATCCGATGAGTTGCCCTAAGGACGGCTCGCCCTCTCCTCGACATTTTTAACAACCCAGGGGGCGAAAGGAGAGAACGTCGTCCTCAAACGTCCCTCCCCTCTCTCTTTCATTTTAAACGTCTTGTTATAGACCCATCTTGACTCACAGAATTATGACAGGCATTATTCGGATGTTGGTGGATCATATGATAATGCACGCGAAGGTTGCATCCACCCACATCAAGGCCTCTCGTATGTTCATAAAGTGCGAATACTGGTGCATCGAGACCATCGAAACACAAACTATCGTTGTGAAAATACGCTAGTTTCTCTTACACGCTCTTAAGGGTCAATCGAGACAATCCTATTGTCTATGGATTGGGCCAGCTTGTATTACACTGAACGAAACATTTCAAAACCGAGCCAACGAAAAAGGAATGTTTGATCTTCGCTGAATATTCACAAAGGATGACATGCAATCTGCATACTCTGTATTTGTTCACAATTTAAGAGTGACAGTTTTATCTTTGGAATCACAGATTGACAAATCAGTGACATTTTAGAGTTAAATGCATACGTCCGCCATAATACCACTCACAACGAAGTCGAGCTTGACAATATCACTTCATTAGTATTTAATGCACTAACTTTTTTGTTAATCTTGTCAACTATTGTCTTAGAGTGGAGTTATGATTTTCCTCTTTACAAGCGTTCCAGTGTTAAACAAAGTTCAAGTTCTGGCAGCAGAATAACCTAATCCGATATTCTGAGGATCTTTTCTAGTCCACTGGATAGTCCTTGAACCTTGAACCTTGAATGGATAATCCCTACAGCAGCTCGTAGAAAGCTAGACTCATGGATTGTGCGATGGCAACACTGGCTGACGGTGGTGCTGTAAAGTGCTTTCATTATTTACGATAAAATGGCATGTGCTTGCAAGTTAAAATCAAGCAGATAGGCTTAGAGCATTTTGGATCCTACCGGAAGTTTCAACCTTCTGATGATTGGTAGGGCAACGCTCTGGAAGTTATTAACAGTGTTATCAACAATGGCGTTCGAATCTAAGTACCCCCCCCCCCCCAAAAAAAAAAAAAGAAAAAAAAGTTTCATTTTGTGGAATAATCTGCTCAGAGCGGTTGTTAATCTATAATAGTTGAACAAAATTAGTATAAAGAGTATTTGAAAATGGAATGGATTCATCAGACATTTCAATCTGACAAACGTCGTGTTTCAGTGTTAAAAATGGCTTCTGTTCACCCTCCCATTCCATACCATGTACACTGTATCTTAATTAGGGGGTCTGTTTCACAAAGATCGCACTTAGCAAATTCGACTTAGCGCTAGTCATTCCTCATAGCGCTAAATCGACTCACTATCTGTTTAGGTATTTTTCACGAAGTCGATCTTAGGGTAAGACCGACGTTTGATTTCAATACTAATGTACGAGTCTAAGAATATGCAAATTAGACATCGGTTTTGTACCCACTTACATATTTTTTTTTTAGTAATGTCAGGACAATAGAGTGCTTTGATAAATTCCATCTAAAAGTTCATAAGGAATTACATCAATCATTTATTATTCAACTGTTCAAAAAATTCAAAATCATTGTCTTATTGTACCTGATTAAGAAATTACCCTTCACCGATGCAAATAAGCACAGATTACAGGGGCGGATCCAGGATTTCCGTAAAGGGGAGGCGCCTTTGAAAAATTAAAGGGGGCGCACGCTTCCCCCCCCCCCCGTTTTTTCCTTTTATTTCTTTTTTTTTAAACCAAAAGTAAAGATGGGCGCGCACCCGGTGGATCCCCACTGGATCCGCCACTGGATTATTCATTATCATATAGTAGTAGCCAGAAAATATCATGGGCAAATATATTCGGGTTGGACTCAAATAACCAACGAGTCTTTGACAACTAGACAGGCGTCATTTCCACTGGACCACCGATCTTCCGCCCGACAGCCAGTGCTTGTTCTAATCCTTACAACAGTGTGTATTGGGGTCAAATTAATGAATTTTTGCGTGGAGTTTGCTGTTTGTTTGTTTGTTTGTTTGTTTGTTTGTTTGTTTGATTTACGTCGATGAAGGGCAATAAGTCATAAGTTGTAATAAACACAACTCGACGCAAGAATTCATTAATTTGAACAGTTTTGACTATATAGACACGTAGTTGAAGAGATGTGATACTTTCTTTCTAAAGATGTTCTTTGAATTCGACTCATTAACCCAGTCCCTTAATTATGTTGATATTTATGTTGGACAATTCACTATCCGACGCGTCGCAAGACTATAGTCTGTATGGAGGTAAGCCGGTTTACACGAATAGTCGCGCGACTCGACACCGCACACTATGAGATCATACCAGATAGCTACCCTTACCACTGAACTGACGTCAGTACATCCACTGCAGCGTGATGGCTGACAGTTCCACAGCCGGTCGTGAAAATTCGACAAGTCAATTCTTCGCGACTGGCATTGCGACCCAGTCTCATGACTGGAAACTGGCAAGGCTGGTAACGTCACTCTTCCTGTCGCTACATCGTACGACCAGTGAATCGTGAAAAATCGTGTACTGTGCGGTGGGCTTTACTCAGGACTTAAATAGAGACTTAAAGATTTGTGAAACAGGATTTAAAGTAAGTTGTGAATGAATGGAAATAAAGCTAATCCAACTGCGCAACCGAAACCCATCTACATGGTCTATCTATTTTGGGACGTACATCACCTGACCCCAGCGAATAGTCATTCAACCATTCTAACAATCATTTCACCAATCCTTGACTTTTGCCAGAACATTAACGAAAACAAGACAGGTATAGCAACGGTGACGCTTGATCTTTTGAACATAGTACAGACGGTGCTCTGCCAGGCAAAGTACAATGGCGGAGAACGCTGACGGTCTAGGAAACCACTGTTCGTTGTCGTTTGGGGAGGAGAATGGCACTCGTGTGTTTCTCTGGTGCAGCCCACGAACCGTCTCAACCGCCTTGTCAAAGTGTCTCAGTTTCATCGAGGGCATGGAAGTCTGGTCCGAGCCGTTCGTCTTCTGTTTTGCCGCCTCGAAGGAGCTCCAGGCGGCGACGGGGCAAGATGCCCCGATGGAACTGGAGGGAAACGAGGCTATCTTTGCAAAGGCCACTGAGCTGATGCGGGAGAAGACCAAATCCAATGTGATAACTGAAAGGATCGTGTAAGAAACTATACCATTGTTAAAGTTTTCTCATAACGAAACCACCCTTTCGTTAAAGTCTTCTAGAAAGGAAGACAAAGTAGCGTTATTATGATAGTGGTGCCATTTATTCAATATCTTTCTGAGAGGTACGAAGGTTACATTTTGCGAAACAACACAGCTATTGCACAACTGGCGCAGACAGGCGATATCTTTCTAATATCTCTTCAGATCATAAAGTAAACGTCGTATCAATGTACCTTGAAATAGGCGTAATTTCAATTTTGCATCGTCGTGATCATGCTAAGTTTGTTTTCCGTTTCTTCCTCTCCTTGTTCTAGATTCTCAAATGTAAAACCGCGGTTGGAATCGTCAAAAAGTAAGCATGTCTTCGTCAAAGACATGTGCTTTGCCTTGAACGAGAAGACGCGGCGTTACCTTCCCAACGGTTTTCGGCACACGTTCCTCATCAGAACACCAGAGAGAACCCTCCAGTCCTTCCGGAAGGCCTACTATGACCACTCCATGTTCCTTGGTCTCTTGTCGGGCAAGGCAGCGGACGAGAGGACGTACGACCTCCTGGAGAACTGCAAACTCATGGATTCCGGCTACCACATCAAGAATGTCTACAACTTTTGGAAGTATGTCCGCGAGGAGATCGAGCCGGACCCCATCGTGATCGACACCGACGACCTCCTGAACAACCCGCGGGAGATTCTGCAGAAGTACTGTGAGCTGGTTGGGCTGCCGTTCAGCGAGTCACTACTGCAGTGGGACCCCTCCCTCGACGTCTTCAAGACATGGAAGCAGTGTGGCGATGACCAGATCATTCAGATGCAGTCCTTCTACGGGCGGGCCATGCGGAGTTCGTGCTTCATGCCGCCAACCAAACCGGTTCCTCGCGACAAACTGACACCCGACGTCATCAAGGGAATTGACGAGACGATGAAATATTTCGAGGAAATGTATCAGCATCGTCTGAAGGTATAATCCGACACACATTATTTTGTAATGTACATCAGAAGCCTTATCTATTATACAGCAAATGTGTTATATAACACTTAAAGGGTGTGTACAGTTCTGGTCAAGGCGAGGATTTAGCTTTTAACGTTTAGCGAGATATCAGAAACCACTCTATGAGATGTCAAAGAGCATGCAATTCTTAGGGGTATCAAAAGTTTATTTGACGAAAATCGGTTTTGAAATGGCTGAGATATCAAAAAACAATGTAAAACAAAGATATCCTAATAAAGTTGTGGCATGTCGCCTTTTATTATTATCACTTTTTGGGATATCTCAGCCATTTAAAAACCAATTTTCATCAAATAAACGTTGAATCCTTCTAAAAATTACATGCTCTTTCATATTTCATAAGAGGTTTCTCATTATCTCACTTAGGAATGTTCAAAACATGAATCCCCACCTCAACCAGTACTGTACAGTCCCTTTAAAGCTGCTGAATTAATCGCTCACTACAGCGGCTGTAACTTTGCATTTTAATTGTACGACCAAAACGAATCTG
Source organism: Diadema setosum (assembly GCA_033980235.1). NCBI lineage: Eukaryota > Metazoa > Echinodermata > Echinoidea > Diadematoida > Diadematidae > Diadema > Diadema setosum. Next base: position 27,322,953 of record CM067066.1, on the reverse strand, counting down.
TTCCTCCTTCTTACCAGCTCCACATTTCAATAAGCATTTCCGTTTTCATTGACGCATTAGGTCCATTCCTAAGATGCTATTATCACTGTGCTCTCGAAGGGGCCTATTAAAAAAAAAAAAGCACACAACATCTCTTCCATCAACTAAAGATGACGGCTTATCTGGTGAGCGCTTTCCCCCACATTAAATCACCCTTAGCCGAAATGCAACATTATAAATCAGACCGTCATTCCTGTCTACTTCGGCTGACGCCGGAGCATTTCCAAGATCTGAAAGGACATCAAACGCCTTGAGAGTTATTTAAGCTCTTCTTTCGCTGTTCCGGAAACAGTCAAATGTCTACAAAAAGTAGGCAAAATATCATTCTTTGTCTCTTGTCACAAATAAAAAACAAACAAACAAACAAAAATTTTCAGAAAGAACAGGCTGCCGTGACTAACATGTGTACCGGACACTTGAAAGTCAGTATTTTCAAGTTGGGTTCTCTTAATACGTCGGTCTTTCATACACACATACAAACTCTTATTCCCCATTTTGGTTTGTGCCCTTCTCTTTTTATCACCCCTCCATATAATATATGTTCAATATTTTGTTAAAACTTATTGCATATCAATAGCTATCTATCTAATATGTGGACTGAGCACAGCAAATGAAGGCATCAAATTGCTGTGAATTCTGCACGATGGTTATTCTCTCACTAATTTTGCGTGTTGACACAAGGCGCTATATAATAGTGAAATGCATCCACATATCTTTTTCGACCTTGAGGAATTTTAGAGTTAGAAAGATAAAATCAATGTGTCACCAGATTTCTCTCTCTCTCTCTCTCTCCCACTCTCTTCCCTTCTTATTCAGTCGCTGTGTACGTAATGACGTATATTGCATGCATGATTCTTCAAGAAAGTGTGAAGTCATAATGAAAAGAATAACAATTAGTTGTACCAGGCAATTGCTAGGAGGTAGGTAGAGCGATGTCGGTGAATATCGGAATAACTCGGGCTCAATTTTCTGTGTGTGTATTCTACAGTGGAAATAATATTGAACGAGTAATTGAGAATAATTTTCATCAGCATCATCAGAGGGGCAACTTCTTTTGAAACACAAAGTTTAGGCAGAAATCTTTGAATTATTGATGGCTCACCGTATTGTGCACAGCTTTACCAAGCAGACGGGAGCGCGGATTTTGGTCCAAGACGGAATTTTTGGGACCTGTTGGCAATGATTCTGATGGGCCTTTATGAATTTGTATTAAAATCAAAGGTCAGTATTTTGTTCAACTTTGCATGATAGGTTTCAAAACGGAAATGACTTATACTTAACATTGCAATTTGACTTTTAGGCATCCCAAGAACACGAACATGACCAAGAAAGAACAGGACCCTGTTTTATGAAGAGTTATAATTCATTACGTAGTTGATATCTATCATAAGGCTATGGCAGCCTTGTTAAGGAAATTTATAATCGCTTATATCTTTTGATAAAACGGGGCCCAGGAGTAAATCCAAATCTGCGCTTACATTCCCTGCTTGAATTCTGCCTCTGAAGGGTAAGGTATATCAAGATGTCGATAGTGTGGTCTGAGACAGGATTTTTGTGTTTTCTGTATATATAGCACTCTGTATAATCCATGCTCTAAACGTGACCGCCAACGAGATCGAGTCGAAAGTCAACAAGTGTAAAATACGTGTTAGTTCTTGGCGTCAATGCCATCTATACCGACTGCCAAACTGTGGTGATCGATTAACTCGGTGTCGGCAGCACTTGGCGACCCCGCCCTCATGGCAGGTGAATTCTCCAGTTTCCTCCTTACCCTCACGTCGGCCTGCTGATTCGTTACCACGTGCACGAGATGAACGATTGCTTAAATCATCCACACTTCTCAGCAAAAGCTGACAGGTACAAGGTATATACCCGCAAAATATAAGATTGATGTGAACGACACAAACCTCTAAAAATGTTCGCAATAATAACCTTCGCAAGACTATAAATGTCTACTATCATATGACTATGTGATACATTGTAATGTAGTGTGTTGCTGCACAGCTATAATGGTACCATTTGATATGGTATAATTTAATCTGGTATATTGAGGAGTTATATAATCTTAATTTTTTATTTATTTTCATTTGATGTTAATTATACGTCATATATAGACCTCAATATCATTACATCAACTACTACCGATCGACAGCGTTACATGACGATCAGCTGTTTTTTGTAATTAGACGCAATATTTGCATCTCTGTTAATCTATGCTTTATACTTCTTTGCATTTCATTATCAAAATCGGTGAACCATATCTATCGTTACTGCAAGTCAAGCTCACAATATGCCAAATTTTGTCAATAGACTTAGGAAATACTGAACATTTGCTGGAAATGGCTAATTTCGATGTAATTCAAGGATTATGAAGAATATTATTCGTCTTTATGTTTTGCTCTTAGGAGGTAATGGGCTAGTTGCTATTATCATTCTAATTTAAAACCTTGCACCTGTACTTGCTTGTCTTGAATATTTGGTTAGAGTTTTGTTGTTTTTTAACTATTTTCATAGATATGTATACCATATACTACATGTACGTCCATACTTAACCTTTGTTCTTCGGTAATAGAATAAAAGAGAAATGATACATTTCTTTCCGATAAATATCCAATTTCCGTGGTATGGTTTCTCTTTGAAATGCTTCTGCTGATTACTTCCAAATGTAATGAGTTTACGGTTGTACATTTTATTTGATGGGAAACGTTGTTTCATTAAAGGGAAGACAAACCCAAAGAACAATGTGGATTGAGTGAAAGCAGCAACATTAGTAGAACACATCAGTGAAAGTTTGAGGAAAATCGGACAATCGATGCAAAAGTTATGAATTTTTAAAGTTTTGGTGTTGGAACCGCTGGGTGAGGAGACTACTAGAGGTTATGACGTATGAGAGGACCACAATATAAAGGAAATATAAAAGGAATTCCACAAAAATTCACTTTTCTAGCAAAATGAAAGAGTTCTTGACTAACCGCTTTCAGAAAGCAGGGGAAATAAGTTCTATCCCTAACATATGTCAGTATCAAGTTGATGGAATATGTAATTTTCACGAAAAATGAATTTTCATTGAATTCCCTTTTTATTTTCTTTATATTGTGGTCCACTCATACGTCATAACCTCTAGTAGTCTCCTTACCCAGCAGTTGCAACACCAAAACTTTAAAAATTCATAACTTTTTCATCGATTGCCCGATTTTCCTCAAATTTTCACTGATGTGCTCTATTAATATTATTGCTTTCACTCAATCCACATTGCTCTTTGGGTTTACTTTCCCTTTAAGGGATAACTTCGATGTTGATGCCGTGCATGAAACGCATTTTTTTCCTTCATACAGAATTCAAGTAAAACCAAAAGGAAACCTAAGCTGCTGTCGTCGTAGACAGTTTCAAGTACATGTAGCAAATCGATGGTTTGTTTTAAGACGGCCTCCTTTGAAAC